>OU898278.1:170407274-170823051 GCA_918026665.1 Diabrotica balteata
TAGTTTTAGAAAAAGTACAGCTTAAAGCGAGAAACGATTTACAATTTCATATTTTTTACCCTTCTTTTTTTTAAATATGCCCGAAAATACTGAATATATGAAAAAAATAAAAATTACCAAATATTAGCTTTTTTAATGACTGAAATTATCCTTTATTTAGATTTGTTGTACAATGAATATTTGGCGAGATATAGCCGTTTAAAAGCATCGATTTACGATCAAGCACCATCTTTTTTGAGCCCTTTAAACTCACCTCATTTAAAACCCAAGGGTTCCAAAAAGATTTAATTCACAGATCCTTGTAGCTCTTAAAAACCTCTACAAATCGTTTTTGAAGAAACACTCTATCGTTAAAAATTAAAGGAAATACCTACGTTAAAAAAACCAGTTAATTTTTTTCCGGAAAATTCCATTAGTATAGTACAGTAAATTTCGGAGCATAATAATCTACAAAACCGGTATATTAGCTAGTGGGGCGTTATACATTCGAAATTTTAACCGTTCTTATTTTGAAATTTAATACAACAGAATAAAACATCTGCTCATATGTCTATGGCTTGGCAATGAAAATATCAGAGCAACAGATTGGGGATGGTATTCCAAAGATGGTTTGTTATTACCCGTACGCATGAACAAACAACCTGCACCCGATGAACTTTTGAAAATTATTTTTTGCCAATGCAAAAAAGGATGCGGCGTTTCATGTGGGTGCAGAAAAGTTGGTTTATACTGTAACTCTACTTGTTCTGAGTGCTCAGGTGAAGGGTGCAATAATAGTCCACCAATAATTGAAGAAGATGAGGATGACATAGATTACGATGAAGATGTAATTGATGACGAATAAAATTAATATTATAATTGTTTTACCTATAAATGTAAATATTTTCAACTATTTATGTAAATGTATAAGAATATAATTATGGTGCCTTTTTATGTTGATATATTTTTTTGTATTTAATTCTACTTTTTTCAATTTATATCTTATAAATTAGTTTATAAAAACTGCAATGTTGTAAAGGGTGATTTTCAAAAGTTGAAAAGTTGCAAAATTTTGGCAAAAAATTGTTTTCACCTATAGCACTCATAACAATTGATTTTTAAGGGTTGAAAATGTATGAATTTGTATTTCAAAGTATAAAAAAATCACTATTTAACTAATCCAAACCAAATTTCACTTATCTTAAGATTTGTAATATTATTTTACAATTTTTGAAAATTCGGGGTAGTTTTCAGCCCTAAGAACAATCAGGGTTCATCGGCATGACATAAACTATAAAGCAGAGGGTGAATTGAGCCTAATTCCAAATTTCTATGCAAATCGTTCCAAGGTGAAATCATTTTCTTCGCATTACTAATTTTTTTATATTAATCTCTAATAAGGGTCGCTTTTTAAGGGTTGAAATATGATGGAACTTTATTCAAAAGCACGAAACTATCATTATTCAATTAATTCAACCCAAATCTTACCCATATTCAGGTTTAATATGTTATTTTATAATTTTTGACAATTAGGGGTAGTTTTCACCCCTAAAACCCTTCAGCGCACTTCGGTTCGATATAGATTTTGATCCTTGGGCTATCACCTACCTTCTGTTAAAATTTCAACTCTACCTTCTGTTAAAATTTCAACTGGATACATGCAGGACGAAAAAATTGCGAGGTTTTAACTTTTTTTGAGATTCATTTCTTGAACTATTATCGTTTCCTTAGACAAACCCGTCTTACACAAACAACATTGTTGTGAGACAGATAGTTGAACGATATTTTATACAATGTCTATACCCAGGTATGGATTTATTTTTGTCCAAGTTTTATATTGGTCCACTATTTCAAATGCAGTTCAAACAGACATGTATTAAATTGTATGTTCCGTTTTAATTTGGTTCAATCTGTATATGCTCAAAACCTTGTATGCCTAAATTATTTCGATCTTATTTTTTTTAACGATATACAATACCTCGTATTTTAGTTGAGTAAAGCCTTAGTTGAGAGTATGCCTTAAGAATTAAAGTTGTTTTAGTATGTTTAGTATCCAAATAAATAAAAATTTGGTCCCAATAAGCCTACAGTGAGTTTCTAAAACCTTTTTAGTGAACAGTTAGAATCCTTCTATTAATACAGCGAAATTTTACTTTGAATAATCATTAAATAAGCTATGTACATATACTCGTATCTGAAAAAACAAAACTAATTTTTTGTACAAGACCTTGTATGAAACATGTTTTTTACAAATTAATACGAAAAATGAAATAAATGTCAAATTCCCTTAAAGTTTTACTATTATAACTAAATACAGTTAAAAATTTATGGCATAAAAACGTCTTATTTTTCTTTATAAGGGTTTTTTTGACCTGGAAAATTTTCATATTTGCACATACGAGGACTTGCACTTTCACCGACGATATCTACCTTTAAAAAGGGAAACAAAAACGACTTTAACTCCAGTAGTGAACTTGAGTGAAACTTCAAGACCCAACTTGTATTTGGATCATTAAATTTTAGAATATGAAATGGAAAGATTCCTATATGTCTCAAAACGAAGATATAAAAATGATATAGCAATCGAAAAATAAATATAAACCTTGACAAAAATATTTACTTGTTATCTAGAAGTCTGCGGTTTTTTATAGTTTAATATACTCGAGCTAAAACACATCGTCATTCCTCATAAACTGGGATAAAACTTTAAAACATTCCTCTATCCGCCTTATTTCCATATATTTCCTGTTTTCAGACAAGCTTAAACCCTCCTTTTTATAAGGATCCGTTCCCTTAAACTACACTCTAAGTCTTGTCTTTTAGAAAACATACAAAGGATCCCATTTTCCTTGCAAACACGTACTACCATCATGTCCTACAATTTACCACACACTTTGCCAGTCCACAACTACATAAAATAGACTGCTTATTCTCTTTTTTTCTACGTTTTCGCTACTTTCAATCGCTTACACAGTTTCGTAGCCTCCGGTGAGACGTAGCACGCTCAGTAAATATTTTATAAGCTGTTATTTTTTGGTTTGGAGGGAATTTAAATTCCACACCGATGTTGTTTTTGTTAAAGAGGTAATGGAAATCGGATTTATGGCGTTAAGTGTGAGTTGATTAAACGGCCTAGCACGTTTCATACAGGAAATACAGATGTTACAGCATTGATTTTAAACAGTTTTAAAATTATTACATTGCATAAGATATTTCAAGTAAAACAAGCAATAATATAGGTGCAGCAGAATATGTATATAAAATACATTATTCTATTGCCCCTAACGATTAGTATATATAGTAGGTAGGAAACAATTGGTTAGAATAAATGACACCGACTCTAGTTGTAAAGATATTGAGTGTGGAGTACCGCAAGGTTCAGTATTAGGTCCCATTCTTTTTTTACTTTTCATTAATGACATCACTTACTTGAAAATTAAAGGGAAAATTTTTCTATTTGCTGATGATACCAGTATTATTTGGAGCAGCTCTGATATTTCAACGCTTCATTCAATTATAACCGCTGATTTACTTATAATCAAGGCTTGGTCAGACTCCAACTTACTTAGCTTTAACGTGGATAAGACTGTAGCATTATCTTATAAAGGAGTCATGCAACCCTTGCTTTTGAATGAGAGCCAAATCAATATCGTAAATTCCGTGAAATTTCTAGGTATTCTCATTGACAGTGATCTCAAATCGTCCTTGCATACTGACTCCTTAAGGAAGAAACTAGCCTCAGCTTGCTTTGCAATAAGATCTGTTTCGAAGGAACTAAATTTATCTTCTGCCAAAATGGCATATTTCTCATTGTTCGAGTCCCATCTTCGATATGGGCTTCCATTTTGGGGTTCTAGTACAGCGGCCCAATTTGATACTATTTTTAAGTTGCAAAAAAGAGCAATCCGTTATCTATTTGGTCTCAAACAAACAACTCATTGCAAGACCTACTTCAAAAATCACGGAATTTTGACGCTTCCCTCTTTATTTATTTTGGAAACGGTTTGTTTGATTCGAAAGCATCTAAACATTTTTCCCGATAGACCTGACCATGGCTACTCGATTAGAAATTCGGATTGTAACGTTTATTTGCCGATCACGTCCACTCAGCTAGTAAAGAATTCTATTCTATATCGTGCAAAGAAACTTTATAATCACCTTCCAAGAGAAATTAAATCCGCAACATCCTTCATTAAGTTTCGTAAGGTGACAAAAATCTATCTCTCAGAAAGACCATATTATTCAGTTGACAAGTTTCTTAATGTATAACAAAGAAACAAAATTAGTATTGTTTATAATTACATTTGGGTGTCTCAAGCAGTGGCTACAATTTGTCTCATTTGTTGTTGTCTGTACAAATTATGTAGGTTATACAATAATTTTACTAATTTAAAATTGTGTTATTCTGTTTTTTACTATATTGTTTTTGTTTTATACTTTTTGTATTATTTGACTGATTTATTTTTTAGCTTTGTCCATAAAATTGTTCAATAATTTTCAGTGACAATAAAGCATATTTCTATTCTATTCTATTCTATACGGAGAGGGGCAAAATATATAACAATTATCCACCAAAAATGAAAGTAAAAGATTGCATTTCAATCGGAACTCCACGTGTTTCGGGTTATTCAACCCATCGTCAGGAGCACTTGTGGAAGTTCAACTGAAATGAAGTGCAGTCTAGTATTTGGTCATTATAACCAAAATAGCAGCCAGGGTACGCTAGCAGCGACATCTATACGAAATAACAAGAACTCGAGAGACCTCACTTCACACCTCACAGTGGACAGGAATGACTACCATACATCTATTTAGAGCAGCTATCAACAAAGTTGTATGGACTAACGTGATTGCCAACATCTACAAAGGATAGGCACCAAAAGAAGATTGAATATTTTATACAAACACAATATTTATATTAATTGATAAATTTACATACAGAGTGGCCCAAAAGTCTGGAAACGGCTAATTATCTCGTAAATTACTAGACATAATTATACAAAATTTGAGATACGCCTATTTTGGGATACGGAGATTCCATATTTGGTATTTGCATTGTTGTCAGATTTTCAGTTTCTCTTATATTACTAGTAACTTTGGTTTTTCAAATACATCACCCTGTATATTCAGTCACTATTGGAATCTCCTATTAAATACGAGTTCAACCATATGTAACACTTATCATTTTATGTAGTCTGGAAGGTATTAAATACATAAAACAGAAGTCTGGCAACGCCTAAATTGTTTCAATACATTTTTTAATACTAACTATTTTCAAATACATTAAAACGTAACAATTGATAGTTTAGAATATTTTCTAACATAATAGTTACGTTATTAAGTGTTCAAAATGTGCTTCATTTGTAAGTTGACAGCACTCTAATCGATGGTAGAATGCGTCTACCACATTTCTCCATGATTGTCTAGAAATTATTCGAGATTCATCGATAATTCATTGCCTTAGCTATTTTGGTTGCTGGTTAAGTTTTGTAAACTGAATTTTTCAAGTATCCCTAATAAAAATAATCTTTAGGATTGAGATCGGGTGAACGTGGAGGCCATTCAATTCTACCTTGTCTACCGATTTATCGTCCGGGAAATATCTCATCTAAATAACGCCGAACATTTACACCAACTATGTGACGTTAAATTTCTTTCGATAAAAAATGGCCCAATTAAATAAGTACCTACTATAACTGACCATAAAATTTTTGTGATCTTTGAGTATGGTTTCAGTTCAACCATATGTTCACCGTTCTCCTATTCATAAGACGACGGTACAAAAAACTGTAAGGCGATTTGAGGAATCTGGAGAAGTAAAAGATAGATACCGATCAGGTTGACCGAAACTAGTTATCAATGACCACAAAACTTCAGATATAAGCAAAGTTTTGTTGAAGATCCACATACATCCCCAGGCAGGGTTGCACAAGTACATGATGTAGGTCATTCTTCGTTCTTACGTTTATTACGTAAAAATAAATTTAAATCATACAAAATTAACCTATTGCAAGAATTAAGTGAAGATGACTTTGGTCGTAGATTAGAGTTTACTGAGGTAATGATGGATAGAGTTGAAAATTATTAAAATTTCGTTAACAGAATATGTTTTTCCGATGAAGCAACTTTTACCCTGTGTGGAAGTGTAAATTGACACAATTTAAGGTACTGGTGTGACGTAAATTCACACTGAAGACTAAATGAGTTAAAACCATACTCAAAGACCACAAAAATTAAATGTATGGTCAGATATAGTAGTTACTTATTCAATTGGGCCATTTTTTGTCGAAAAAAATTTGACGTCAGATAGTTGGTGTAAATGTTCGGCGATATTTAGATGAGATATTTCCTGGACGATAAATTGGTAGACAAGGTAGAATTGAATGGCCTCCACGTTCACCCGATTTCAATCCTAAAGATTATTTTTATTAGAGATACTTGAAAAATTCAGTTTACAAAACTTAACCAGCAAGTCTTGCATAGCTAAGGCAATGAATTATCGATGAATCTCGAATAATTTCTAGACAATCATGGAGAAATGTGGTAGACGCATTCTACCATCAATTAGAGTGCTGTCAACTCACAAATGGAGCACATTTTGAACACTTAATAACGTAACTATTATGTTAAAAAATATTCTAAACTATCAATTGTTACTACGTTTTAATGTATTTGAAAATAGTTAGTATTAAAAAATGTATTGAAACAATTTAGGCGTTGCCAGACTTCTGTTTTATGTATTTAAGACCTTCCAGACTACATAAAATCATAAGTGTTACATATGGTTAAACTCGTATTGAATAGGAGATTCTAATAATGACTGAATATACAGGGTGTTGTATTTGAAAAACCAAAGTTACTAGTAATATAAGAGAAACTGAAAATCTGGCAACATTGCAAATACCAAATATGGAATCTCCGTATCTCAAATTGTGTATAATTATGTCTAGTAATTTACGAGATAATTAGCCGTTTCCAGACTTTTGGGCCACTATGTATAACTTATTTTCATATAAAAATAATACCAGCACTTAAATAAATAATTATGAACGAGTTTTTACTCCTATAGTAGAATACATTTGTACAGTCAGTTTTAACATACGATTTGTTTTGTGGCGATTAAACAGCCGTTTTGACACCCGCTCTTAGAATTTAAGGTTTATAATCATAATCATAATCATTTACTACTCAATATTTCAATATTAACTTCACATATTGAAACATCTTGAAGTGGCAAATAAATGAAGCAGCTCTAACAGACAATGATTGTTGTTGGAAAACCAACTAATTCTTTAAATGTTACAATTTAACCTAACGCCGCCTCGTTCCTGAATATCACATGTTAGCCCTTATTAGTAAAAATAACCAGACATCCTCAGCGTACTTGACGCCTCCCATACACCCGCTCACCCGTTGTCCCTTTGTCCAAGCTAGTCACATATTACATATAATTAAGCATAAATTCAGTCGAATTAAGTAGCTCAAGTCAAGAAGTCGCTAAAGAAGTTATTCTCTCTCCTCGTCTCTCTCTCTCTCTCTCCCTCTCTCTCTCTCTCTCTCTCTCTCTCTCTCTCTCTCAACCGTATCACATAACAAGATATATTACAAGTTATATTATAAGTTAGTTTAGTGTTGCAGGGTGTATATGTAAAGTATTGTGCAAGCAAATAAAGTGAAGATAAAAAGGTGTAAGTGTATAATTTCACCCCCACAAGAGTAATAAAACGAATCAGCAACCCACGCTTAAATCCTGTAACAAATGAAGACAGGTCACCACGAGGGTTTGGTGCTCTCAGGGAATGTTGGAAATAACCCCATCGTTTCACTTTAATTGTTTTAGCCATATATCTTTTAACATAAATTTCTATTAAGTAACACTTTATAGTTTTAAGAGGGAATAAAAGAAAAAATTTAAAATTTCAATCGTCAATCCTTGTCTAAACCCTCCCTCGCCGAGTTAAAAAGGCGCCGTAATCTTCTCTAAAAGCGTCTTTACCCCGGCAAACACGCTTTTCCAATTCCAGCAAAAACAAAACTTCCAGGTACATACCCGTTAAAACAACGCTCTAGTCTCCCTCTAAAGAAAACCTAATTCAGTTTTAGTGTAAATCCAGCGATCGCTTGTCAAAGATCTAAAGGGTGGACTTTGAAATCAGGAAAGTGCATCTGCGCTTAATACACGCAAAGGTTCTCACAGTTACTCACTAAATAAACACTAGCGTTATCTTAAATACTCTGCAAATAGAGTTCGCCGGGGGGTATAATCAGAAGTAGGACAAAACGTATCAGAGAAGTGGATGGAATGTACCGTAATAATAGCGAATGAGTTTGGGTCTTGCAGTTTGAAGTTCTAATGTACCGGAATATAGGGAAATGGTTTCAGCTTTCGGCTATCGTTTCCCGTTGATTACTGTGAAGTTAATATCACTAATATATACTACGAAATCAAATATATACAATTTTAGAATAAATACCAAAATTCTGATATTTTGAACGTTGCTGACGTGTGCACTTCTTCTAATATAAATTGAAATAATAAAACAGATATGGTAATATCAGGAGTATATATGCTTCCTTACAGTTTAATGTACCGCATGTAGCTGTTTGGTAAATTCGTATTATTGTAATGTCCGGTTTATAGCGTTCTGCCCGATTGTAACGGGTTCGTTACTTTAATAATCCGTAAACATTCTTAAATAAAGTTTTAAAATCCCAATCCTCTTAATGATTTTCTGAATTTTAAAATTTAAGTTGGTATTAAACAGCGACACCTACGGCGCTGTAAGGCGACATGACCATCCGGCTAGTAATTAGCGCTCATTCTGGTTTTAACTTTTTGAAAAACAACTTCGTTTAATAGAGAAAAAGGGTAGGCGACAGAGGCCGGCTAAATTTATTTAAAGAATATTAATTTTGTTGAGGAAGGAAGAATAAGGAATTTTCAGTTGTTTTGTAGTGTAAAATCGTTGAAAAAGCCACTTCTAGTCGGTGAGTTGATACAATTATAAATAAAAAAGTGTAAAAACTATCAGCCATCTTAACTTCGATAATATCGTCACTTTTCCTTCGATAGCGTAATATCTATCTGTCATTTCTCACATTATTTCCTTAAGAAACATTCTGAATTTATATATAATAATGTTATAAAATCATATCAATTTTCTATTTTATTTTCCAGCCTTAAAAACAAATAATTATCCATCGTTAAAAGTATCTATTATCTGTTAAGACTATCTGTAAAAATATTCTGCCTTATACCGTTCTTTTATATTCAAAAATATATCCGTAGCAAGTGTTTCGTTAAAATTATCTATTTAATCAATTTATTTTACATCAAATATTGTCAGACCATGTGAAGGTCACATTATCTATTAAATAATTACAGCTTTTTTTCTTGGATACAAGCTTCCCAGCAAGTTTTTTGTCAAGTTATTTCATTTGTTAATAAACCTTGTATTTTCCCCTTCTTTTATTAAGCATAAGGATCAACTGTAACACAATTGTCCTTTTTAGCCTACCCCAAGAAGTTAAATCCAGAGTCAAGGATTTTTCTTTTATTTATTTTTGGGAATTGATTACACAAAGAAAAAAAATTACGTTTTGAATTTGCCCATTTGCCGTCTGTTCCATCAGAGGTCCAGAGCTCTCTCAGACTACTCTCGGACCACTTCCGGATACCAGCCCGAAAGACCTCCCTTATTTAGAGGGTGGAACATTGTTAATTTTTATATTGTTTATTTATTAATTTAATAATTTTGTTTATAATTTTTTTTTCTCAATCATAAAATCTTTATAGTTCATTTAATAATAAAGACCCGTCATTTTTTTCTAAATAAGTATAAATTACTTAAGCGTTAAAATTGTGAAGTCCAGGTCGAGGTTTTAAATCTTCCCTTTTAACTCGGTTGTACGGTTTTATGTGTACACATTTAATCAGAGAGTTATTTTTTTAAGATTTTGTTATTATATATTTAAACGTTTGGACATTTATCTCGTCAAGATAGTGTCCTTATTCCTTGTTACAATTACATTCAATTGAAAGCCAAAATACAGAGTTGCATCTCTGAGGCAAGTAAATTACCTTTTTAGGTCAATCATTACCATTTTTTCCCATATTTTATTCTTTGTAAATTTAGATCATCAAGGATCAGTTGGGTATAACCAGGGCATTTATTTTTTGTATATAATTAAGTTGACTGTACATAATTGGTGGTGGGTATTTTAAGATAAATTTATATTGTATATATTTGGCTAGGGATTAAAGTTTTGGTGAAAATTAAATATTTCAATTCATACCTATATCCTGTTTATGAAAGTTTATGGAAATACTTTCCTGGCGCCCACTCACATTTTGGAGCAACTTCTATAATCACTTTTAGTTATCTTAGTTATATTCCTATAGTTTTTTTATAACCTTGTCATTCATTTTCTTATTCTACGGTCTCTGTAGGCCATGCAAATTGGCCGAATCCTCCTTTGAGTGTCAAGTAGTCACTCTCCGGCAACTTCTGCTAGCCAGCTTTGAAATTATATGTTATCTTTTACTTTACCCCCAACTACTTGTGTTTCATTGCATGCACACTTTTGTTATATTCTTACACATTTTTTGTTACACGATTCCGGTTCTCAGTATTCTCTCTCATCTATCTGTCTTTCTGCCATTGACTTTGGGAATCCATCAATCCATGTTTGAAATGTTTGATACAAAAACACTTGGATGAACCCAAAACAAATCTTTATTTTACTACATATCAAACACAACTGATAACTGTTTTACCTGTAACCTGACTGCGGTAATTAGCAATACATGAGCGTCGCTAATTGGGTTTATAATTACATGGCCAATACATTACAATGTTCTTTTCGATATTTTTTGTTGTTTTTTTCGCTCAGGTGGCTGTAAATCCAACACTAACTTCGGTAGGCGATGGTCTATCACTCTCTATACATGTTCGTACCAAATAAGCTGTGTTTGTTGTATTTCTTCTATGATGCTGATTGGTCTGCCCATGGTTTGTCAAATTCTTTCATTTGTTATATGTATCTGCGTCAAGAATCCATTTCCAGAACAAGGAGTTTTGTTCAGTATTTTTTTTTGACGAGTCAAGAAATCTGATCATGACGAGTGAGCCCGTCATCTCTTAATTTTGATCTAACAATAACGTCTCCTGCATCTTTCGCCTCTGGTCGCAATCTCTAGTCTATAGTCTGGCCATATTTTTGCAGGTATCGGTTCTAGAATTACAAATTACAACAGCTATCCAAGTAAATGTCGAACGATTTAAGGAACCATAATTGATTTAATGAACATTGTATGGGTTAACGTTAATTTGGCTTATATAACTTGGCTTTTAACTATTTATGTTCCATCAACTTTCATGGAATAAAACCGCAAACTAGTTTCGAAACACGATTCAGATTTCCACTTTAATCTGTGCTTTCTAAAAATTGCAAAGCAAAACAGACGTTGATAAAGGTGTTAAAAGAGACGTGGGGAATCTAAAATTTGCATTCCACGACACGTCTTCTCAACTAAGCAGAAATCCTTAGCGAATTGGTTTCTAGTACTCTTACAGAGTTAATCCGAAAAAAGTGAAAAGACAGCAAATATTTGATTTCACGCAAACAGCGCCTTTGTATCTGTTGATACGTATTTCGACCTAATAGGTCTCATCAGAACAGTTATTCAAAGGTGTTCTCAACGTGAAAGATCAATATTTTCTGTCGTTTAAGAAACAACACTAAAATGGCTTCAATACGGACGCAATAGCGACATCTGACAATAAAACCGTAAAATAGTTTCGAAACACAATTCAGATTTCCGCTTTAATCTGTGGTTTCTAAAAATTGCAAAGCAAAACAGACGTTGATAAAGGTGTTAAAAGAGACGTGGGGAATCTAAAATTTTCATTCCACGACACGTCTTATCAACTAAGCAGAAATCCTTAGCGAATTGGTTTCTAGTACTCGTACAGAGTAAATTTGAAAAAAGTGAAAAGACAGCAAATATTTCACGCAAAAAGCGCCTTTGTATCTGTTGATACGTATTTCGACCTAATAGGTCTCATCAGAACAGTTATTCAAAGGTGTTGCTTCTTAAAAGACAGTAAATATTGATCTTTCACGTTGAGAACAACTTTGAATAACTGTTCTGATGAGACCTATTAGGTCGAAATACGTATCAACAGATACAAAGGCGCTTTTTGCGTGAAATCTAATATCTGCTGTTTTTTCACTTTTTTGATGGAATCATTTAGATATTTTATTGCTGTATCTGCTTTTTTACAGATGAAGCTTTCTTTGGTAAACAAATCGTTTTCGCATTTTATTGCCAACTCATTATATATTCAAATTTAATTGTCTCAAATGAGTATTTACTAATTTTCGAAGTCAAGTTAATAATGAATTAAATATATCGGATTATGGTGCAAATGTTTAAATTTGAGAAAAATTTGTAATTTTAAAAGTATTTGTTACTTTTTTAATAATTTGTCATTTTTATTTACCTCGTATAGAGCCTCAAAATGAACTAAATGCATTTAAAATTTTTCTCTAATCTTTAGCAGAGTATCTTGATAAGAAATCAATTCATTTTCAATGATAAATTAACATCTTTGTTTTTAGTCATCTTAGAGCATACCTATATAAAACTTTTGTAAGCGTAGAATTGATGGCCACGACCTCATACATTCCTCTAGTATTTACAAATTTGTCAATTCAAAATTGAGTTGCAGTTTAAAAGTGGCCACAGAAAGTTATGACAACAATAAATGCATCATGGAGTCAATAAAGTGAAACGATATTTGACCCTAATCAGGCTGGCAATCGCTTTTTGATGACGTTAAGTAGTTGATTGTTAATTATGTACACTTAGCATAGCATATGTAACGGCCGTTGTATAGCTGCACCATTTGAGTGTCGATAATTTATGTGACAGTAGTTCTTGTTGCCGTTGAATTATCATAGGTTGACATATCATGTCCATGCTCTCGACTTTAGATAAACATCTGCTAGAATAACATTAGTCCAGTAGATTTAGACTACTATACTTTCCTGCAAGTGTTGATATAAAAATTAAATTCCACATAAATAATTTGGGATTTTATATAAAAGTGAATTGGAATTTTTTATTATACTCTGTTTGAAAATTATTGATAACCACAAGTAGCGGTGGCTCACTCTTTAGAAATCACAACTATATGAAAAACTAGAAAATATAGACGAAATCCAGAAAGCAACGTAGAGAAATACACCAACAATAAAAAAGATTTACAGTTATCAACAACCGTTCTGTGAAGCCGAAAGTAGTGAATGAAAAGGTAAAATTGAGAAAAAATGGCCGATGACAAGGTCTCCTGATGCCAATTAAAATCTTAAAAGCAAATATTGACACAAAAAAGAATCGATTAATAAATAATACTTGATGGAATTAAAAAATTAAAATAAAACTGACTATTTGCTTTGGAAAACAGCTAGCAAATTTAAAGGACCATGTCCGCCACTGGACCGTTGTCCCCATGTTAGAGCAACAGCAAATAAGTGAGCAAGAGATATCCAACAGAAAGTTAACACGTTCGCTGCGACCTAGAGGAAACTGTTAGATCAAAATCATCAAAATTAAGAAGATTTTGATCCGAATTTGGATCAATAGAACATCAGGTAAGTAATTCCCAACGATGTAGCTAAAGAAATCCAGAAAAACGTCAACTCAAGAAAGCACCCAGATATGATATCATAATAGAGTAGATATTTACAAAAAAAATATCAAACTTACATACTTAGTAACCACACGCTATTTTGTGACGCAGTTTCAGGGAAAACTCAAAAGAGCCAATGTGAAATTTCTTATACAAGTAGTTAGTATTTAACTACGTAGTTAAGACTGATAAAAATATTCTGTAAACAGAAAAAAAATTCACTAATTAAACGGATTTCAAAGATTTTTCGATAATAATTACAAAATTATTACTAACTTCCGTACAACTAGTAAACTTTTGTAACTCCTACATGGGGCTCCTTTTTGCCAAAATAATTCTAATGATCTACTGGACTAACACTATAATTACTGTAGCTAATTGAAAGAGTCCTCAAGTTGCGATGCCTTATCTGTTTGTTTATACACTAGTTCATACTTTCCATATCGATATAGCAATAAATAATTATAAATTACATTGTTGTTAATTAATAAAATCGTTAAAGATAAAAGTTTCAAATGCAGACAATGACCTGTGTAGTATATTTTAATTATATTCCTCTTTCTGGCCACACGTGAACTAATGTGTTTACGACTAAAATGCAATTAAAGATCATGAAAATGATTTGACGTAACTAAATAACGTTACCAAGTGGATGGTTGTTTAGTTTTCACATACAGGGCGATTTAAGGGGTTGTTCGTTCGGGCTAATATATTTGTAGTTAGAAAAACTAAACAAATGCTTGGTCATTCAGACTTTCTAATCGATTAAGTTTGAAAGTTGTCCAGAAAATCATAAAAAATCGTGGTAGAAAAATCTATCAAATATAATTCAGCATTCATGTGGAGTCCACAGTGGTTTGGTCTAGTGATGAATCTCCTATCACAGCTATAAAACTCCACTGACTCAGCTCTTAGCATAAAAATAATAACTCTGTAAGGACTAAGCTTGATCATATACGGATGATATTACATTAATAGCATCCACTTGAAACCAAATGTTTGCACGTCAGATTAGACAAGTGCCGTGTTGTAAATATAGTCAGAGACAAGATTCAGCCCTGAGGATTCAATATGCAAAATAGCCAAGACATCAAGGCTGTGTGTGTAAATAATATGTATATATATATCTCGGAGTAAAACCAGCGCGGAAAATTGACCATAAGTATTTAAAAATGGAGTTAACTTCAAAGAGTTCATACGAAGGGCAATCCAGTTGCTTCGTTCGCATATCAACAGTAAAAACTGTTTAAGGCACTAAACTCCCACGCATGTTTCTATTGATAAGTGGACTAAAAAATATATAGCGAATCTACGAAAACTACGAACACAACTCACAAAGGCACAAAAACATTATCCTTATAGCGCAGTATAAAGAACGATATTCCGCGGTATTTAGAGAGAAGAGGACTTGCTACTTTACATATACCTACTTTACATCGCGCGATTTGTGTCGCAGAACCTCCTTTCGAAGTAAGAAAAATACACATATGAGTCAATCTCTGCATGGGCAATATCCAAATGAAGTCAGCCAAGACTATGTTGACCATATAGCGTTAAACTATCGGTGACATCAAGAAAGATGTTTCCTGAAATAGTAGGTTTCCCACTCCCCATTCAGAATCAGGTTGTAACCAAAAATTAACTAAAATATGAGTATATTGTCAAAGACCCTCAGGTTCAAAACGAAATGACGATTGAATGGCATTTCAAAGAAACTATTTAACATCTTTACGGGACTGCCAGACATTTGCTGCAACTGAATCTAAGAATAGCATGACTCAGTACAAAAGATTCTTATGATGTACCTAATATGAGAATGATCCTGAGAATATGCTTGGGAATGATAACTGCAAACTATACTGGAACCGTACTGTGCTCACAGATCAGCCACCGGCACATAATAGACCAGATTTCTACTATACTAGTTAATAAATTAACCAGACAAACAACACTGATTGATATGAAAAGACAGTGTGTTAAAGATAACTAAAATATCGCAAAGTTTTTCTTTATTGTTATTCTCGCTATAACTAGTATTATCCCAAAAAATCTCTTCGAAAAATAAAACAGCTGGGTCGTAATATGCATCTTTATAGGATCCTGTTGGGAACTGTACTGCTTTTGACGTACTCGAGAAACTCCAACGCATCATGTCACTTAGAGCTCGCTAGTATGGAAAGGGTCCCACCAGAGCTCAGTCCTTTTGATGACGTATGTATCTGGGATAAGTGAATTTTTCTCTTAGAGGGTATGAGAGCCGTATGGCTTATATCTGGATGGAAGTATTCAAAGGAAAATGATATAAAATGTGGAATACGGACGAGAAAATAATGTTATGCAAAAGAAGTTGGATTGGTCACATAAAGAAGACTAATTTAGAAAATACTTATCATTGCTAGTGTACTTGAAGGAAAAAATGGCTAAGTAACAACCCCAAATAAGAGTGGTCTTTAAAACTATTTAAATATTTTCCAATAGAGTTAGATAAGACAAAGGAATACAGACCAGAAAAAACAAAGAACTACAAAACTTAATACTCCGCTGAATAATCTTCTATTATAAATATAATACTGACAAAACCCATCAAATATGCTAATTGCTATAAAAATGTGTAAATCAAATCGAATTTTGAAAAAATATTTATATATACAATAGCACTAAAGGCCTTAGAGGCCCATGGCTTAAAAAATTTTGTTCTTTCTTCATTTTCGCTTTCCTTTATGTACTGAGATCTTCTCTGGCTCGATATGTGACTTTTCTCCATTCCTTCTTGTTATTCATTTTTCTTTTCTGGCCGTCTAGTCCAATTTCTTCCATATCTTTTTCTACCTCCTGATTCCATCTATTTTTTGGCCTTCCTTTTCTCTTTTTTGAAGTTATATTGTAGTTTAGTACCCTTTTTGGAGTCCTCGTGTTGGGCATCCTTTCTAGGTGACCTCGCCATCTTAGTGTCTGTGCCTTTATGACTCCTATTATGTTAGGTTGATTATATAATTTCTTTAACTCATCATTTGATCTTCTTATCCATAAACCGTCCCTTATTATTCCTCCATATATCTTCCTCAAGATTTTCCTTTCCCATATCTCCAGTAGATTTTGTTCATTTTTTGTCATTGTCCACGTCTCACAGCAGTAGGTTGCTATTGGTTGTATAGTTGTTTTGTATAACTGTATTTTTGCCTTTCTTGATAAAAACTTGCTTTTCAACATTCCACTAAGAGCATGTACACTTCTATTGCCTGCCAGTATTCTGGCTTGTATTTCTTCTTTAATGTTAGGTTTACGTGATATTATTGTACCTAGGTATGTAAATTTTTCCACCATTTCGAATTCGTATGATAATCTTTCTTCTACTTCTACTTTAAACTTTTGTCCATCCCTAAACTGATCATCTGTCCACTGCATACATTTTGTTTTAGTTTCATTTATGTAAAGTCCCATTTTCTTTGCTGCTTTTACTATTCTCTGTACTATCTCCTGTAGCTCTTTTTTTCCTCTTGCCAGCAACACTATATCATCCGCAAATGCCAAAACTTGGTGTCTTTTATGATATAGTAGTCCTTCTCTATTAATTCTCGCTTCTCGCATTATTTTTTTCTAGGCATAAATTGAAGAGTAATGATGACAAAGGATCGCCCTGCCTTAATCCTTCGTTTACTATAAATTTGTCCGATGCATGATTGTTGACTTTGACTCTGTTTTCTGTATTCTCTAAAGTAAGATTCCTCAAGGGTCTCTTTTAATTCCTTCCTTTTTATTCTGTCGTATGCTTGCTGGAAGTCGATGAATAGCGCTATCGTTGGTAAGTTCATAGCTTTCTGCTTGTAACTCTCTTATTCTGAATACTTGGTCCGTTGTGCTTCTCCCTCGTCTAAATCCACACTGGTATTCGCCTATTATATTTTCAGCTTCTTTTTCCAGCTTATCTTTTATCGATTTTGATAGGATTTTATATATGGTATTTAGTAACGCTACTCCTCTGTAATTACTGCATTCTGTTTTGTCTCCTTTTTTGTGTAATGGACAAATAATGGCTTCCTTCCAATCTTCTGGTATTCGTTCTTTTATCCAAAAAATATTTATCTTTTTTAATTTCTTGTCAACCGAGCCTACTAGTCACTGAGAGCGCAAGCAGACCAATGATTTTTATTATTCTCTTAGGATGTATTCATATATGCAAAGAATTCATCCACGTGCTTCAAATTTCCAGTGTATCATGCTGTAATATCGTAAAAGTCCTTTTATGAAAAATGCATATAAAAACTGACATATTTCGAGATTACACAAACGACTCATGTCCTTTCACATTTCTAATCAATTCCGATCGACAGCCCACTTATAGATTAATTAATATTAATTAAAATCGCTGTTAACCGTTTCTCCGACATTATTTATTTATGTATTCACCTCATTAACATTCTTAGTGGATGGTTCCATCCGTGAAGTTTTATACAAGCTGTTTGTCATGGGCAATGTATGAACATAAACAATTTTTCTCGGAGATTTGTATAATTAAAAAGTTCTATCGCGTAATTGTTGTTGGCTAATTTATAAGACGAGTGCATCGTATAAAATGTACCATGAATTTTACTTTTCTAATAATTAAAGAGTAACTACATGACAAAGGGATAAAAAAGATTTTTAACGAAATTGACGGAATTGGCAGAGTGAAAAGTAGACGATTTGACATACAAGTTGATCTTTAATTCTGAAGTACACATTGTTTGATCCAACGGGAAGAATAAGCTGCCAAAAACATGTCGGAACACCTGAACTCCGTTTTATCAGATGCTGTGCAAGTTATTAATATCTTAAAGTTTAGACCATTAATTCAAGATTATTCATGGGTTTTGAAACTTAAAATGAGTCTTCAGGGAGCAAATAGAACATTCTTCATAGCCAATGACAAATTAAACTCTTTCCAACAAAGTTAGTTCTTTAAGTTCGCAAATGCATGATACGGATGTCTCAGTATTTCAGACATTGTGATCAATCTTAGAAGAAGATGATTTGTCGTCAAAGCCAGATATGTATGTTGATGTAATTCTACCTCTCGAAGGTCTTTAAAAAAGTTTTTATAAACCTTTTTTTTAAGATTATTCCAAACTTGACTGGATGAGAAATTCTTTTGCAGGAAGTTCACCAAATTAGTTGAACAGCAAAAAAAAAATGCATAACAAGAGCCAAAATAAAAAGCACTTAAATAGTGGTGTGTACAAACTTCAATGTGGCGACTGCCCAAAAACTTACATCGGTCAAACTGGTAGAAACTTTGATAAACGAATAGCAGAACATAAAAGAGCTTTCAAAAATAGAAAAACAGATTCGACATACGCACTTCACCTTATAGATCATAATCATTCTTTTATTGACAAATTTAAAATTCTTCACATTCAAAATAAAAGCCTTAAGCTATCTTTGTTAGAATCTATGGAAATCAACAAATTAAAAAACACAGATATAATTCTGAATGACCAACTTGAGACAAACAGTTCTCCCCTCCTCAACCTTTTTCATTAGAGACTATAAATTTGTAAACCCAAGCCAAAATAGAGCACTTGAGAAAGGCAATCAGCTGAAACAGCTGTAGTGATAATATTTCAAATAAATTTTGTGGAAGTTTGAAAACAATGTTTTAAGTGTTTTATTGTTACAAAAAAAATGCAATTCGTTGGAAGGCGCTTTTAAAGAGAAATCATTAACAAACTTCTGAATTGGGTGTAAATCCGACTAAGCTCTTCCGTTGTTTTTGATGTCATTCGTCAAAGAAAGAGAAGAGAATAAGAAGAATTGACAGACGAAAAGAAGACGATCTGTCACACTTGGCCATCTGTCTTACCTCGCGATACATTAAAGGATGCTTTTTTCACATGGTCTTCAAAGTTTTCCCAGGAAAAACCATTGCATGCTCTCCTGGAATTCTCCAACGAATACGCTAGACAGAGTTCGGCTGCTGCGTATCACAAGTTTTTTTTAAAGGTTTAGATGAACCTACCACCATCATCATTGTCTAGGGTGTAAATTGGAAGAAAGCCCTCCTGATCCTATTTTGTTTATAGACACATATTGTATCAGAAACATGTTCATTATTTATATTTTTAATAAATAAGTAATAAGACTTAATATATAATTATTATTTACCATATTTTCCATTAGTTTTCTATAACATTAAGATAATGAAAGAAAAATAAAACAATTATGAACATTAGTTATAATATACAATTTTGGTACAAACAAACAGCTAAAAAACATATAACTCAACAACGATCAATGTGTATTTTAATTAATGCGAAGCTTGCTGCTGTTTGCCTGTGAGTAAAGAGGCAATCGCAGGAGTAATTGAACTTAATTTGACCCTCAAGTCATCTTGAACACTTGTTAATATTCAGAAAAACCACTGTCACACAAGTACTTAACTAGTGACGAATGACATCAAAAACAACGGAAGAGCTTAGTCGGATTTACACCCAATTCAGAAGTTTGCTAATGATTTCTCTTTAAAAGCACCTTCCAACGAATTGCATTTTTTTGCTGTTCAACTAATTTGGTGAACTTTCTGCAAAAGGATTTCTGATCCAGTCAAGTTTGGAATAATCTTCAAAAAAAAGGTTTATAAGAACTTTTTTAAAAACCTTCGAGAGGTAGAATTACATTAACATACATATCTTGCTTTGACGATAAATCATCTTCTTCTAAGATTGATCAGTGTCGGAAATAATGAGACATCCGTATCATGCATTTGCGAACAACAAGAGCTAACTTACCTGGAAAGAGTTTATTTTGTCAATGGCTATGAAGAATGTTCTATTTGCTCGCTGAAGACTCATTTTAAGTTTCAAAACCCAAACAACAAGTTTTTCATGTCACCACTTTTTTCATAAATAAGCATGAGAATTTCTGACCTCAGTTCAAAGAAACGGGTAAAAATTTTCCCACAAAGTTACCATCTTACTTCTGTATGCAAAAGAAGAGTTTTGAATTTGCCACCCACATTTTCACAAAATTTGGAGAATAATCTTGAATTAATGGTTTAAACTTTAAGATATTATTAACTTGCACAGCATCTGATAAAACGGAGTTCAGATGTTCCGACATGCCTTTTTCAGCTTATTCTTCACGTTGGATTAAACAATGTGTACTTCAGCATTAAAGATCGACATTTTTTTGCTGCTAGTTCTGTCAATCTTCCTGACAAAGCTTTTACTCCATCTATGTCTAAAATAATACACTTTGACCAAGGAATGCGTATTTTGAGCACATGAATTATACTAAAATTAAGTTCAGTTGTAGTGGTTTAAAAACAAAAACTTTTCTATTCTATAACTTCTTCATGATCATCAAATCCGTTTGAATACAAGTAGTTCTGCCATGTTTTTTATGTCGGTGATTTCGTCTACTTAAAGTCCAAAATATGAGCATTCTTGAAGTTTTAAACACAGTTATTTTTCAAGACAAATCGCCTCTTCACTATATTGTTTGACATTGGTACATTTTTAATTTCTCTAGTACAGAGGTAGGCATAAGTCAGGCAACAAACTTGGATTAAGAGAAAAAATGCAGCGTCAAAATAAATTTATTCAAAGAAATTACAAAAGAGATTCGAAAAAGAATTACTGTGATTGTTCAAATTGATGCCCATCTTGATCAATGCATTTACTGGAAGGTTTCAGCAACGAAAAGGCAGGTCAGACGAAGCATGTCAAGCTGACAGAGAGGATTTTCAAATTCTTCTTCAATTGCTGTTTGGAGGTCGTAAAGGGTGCGTAGTGTTCTATCAAAAACGCGGCCCTTGAGAAGACCCCACAGCTCATCACATCAGGCCCCACTGTTCATTCTCCAAAGTAAACAAACACATGCACACACGACGTGTTTTTATTCTGAAAACGCGTCTACTGGACGTATGAAGCACGAACATGCTTCGTTTTAATCCTTTTCGACATCGTTGCCAGACTTATGAGCATTGCCGAACTTATGTCGATTTTTTGAGTGTTGCCTAACTTATGCCCAGTCCGTAGAATTTCTCCTCACACAGCTTGGACCACATCCACAGCGGCCGGTAGTAGAACATATTGCATGAAGCTTTTCATCTTTTGAAATTCTATAACTGGAAAGGTAGGAGTCTGTTATTAAATTATTATCAGTATTTACGAAGTTTGTTCAGAAAAGTAAGAAAGAAGTATCGGCTTACCAACCAAATCAGAATCTTTTGTGCTTTGATGACGCACCAGCAGAGAAGCCTTCATGCATTGGTTAGGAAGCATTTCGAAACAGACAATACATTGAGGTACGTGATTGTCACTGTTTTCTGTGGCGGACTTAACAACAAAATCATATCGTAAGTAATTTTGTCATACTTACCATACCTGCCTTCTAAACCACCACTGTTCTCGACGTTCTTGTTGACTTAAACGCTCACACCGCCGGATTCCAACTGGCTCTGGCGATTGCTTGCGTATCGGAATAATACGCGAAGCTAAGCAGAGGAGGAGATAGTTGGGACGAACAACCTGATTACCCGTTCCACCTGAAATCTTCCATCGAACGCGTACCACCACACCGGATTGAAATTCCTGTCCTAGAGTCAACTTATATAATGGGACATGGACCTTTGCAGGAGGAATGTGATACATAAAAAACAGTTTTTTCCGAAATATCTTACTCAACATGGACTCATAAATTCGGGACTATGGCGAAAACTATTAAAATTTTCTGGATGATCTAAACAGTATGGTGGGAGTCCTTCTTTTTAATTAAGACTTATGTATTTTATATGATCTTACATAATACTGTAAGTTTTTCTCGTGTAAATTTTTTAACAATTTTTAAAGATGCTGAAACAATAAGTTATATAAATACCTTTAATCTACTTCATTTTCTTAATATTTTTCCATATGACTTCCATTTTTATTTCAATTTTGAATTTTTGATATATTTTAAAAACTAGTTTAGGTTATTTCTTAATTTTCTAGTGTTTGTACATAATTCTTTTTAAAAACAGTGCTTAACCGTAAAATTTGCGTTAATTTTTGTCTCCCTTTCTACCTAATTTCGAGAGTTTATAAGTATTAAAAATAATGTTTAAAAGATTACCTTAAGCGGCTTAGACAAAGTTTGTCCCAGATTTTTCCTGTAAAAAGCAAATTATTCACTGTACTTCCTTCTTCCTCGTCGGTTTAGGTTCGCAATTAATTAATGCAGAAAACAAACGAAAACTGGCGCTTATTCCTCTCTTGATTTCTCAACGGCAGGACCAAACTAGCACAAAAACTTTTTATTTGTCTTTAAAAATATCACAAAAAAGTTACAGCCTGACAACTGAGAGCAGAAGCAAAACGGGTCCAATTTGAGAGCTTGAGATCCGGTTTCCTTAAACAATATTTCTTGTTTTCTTTTACCATGTTATATTAGCACAGTTTCGTGAGCTTTTCTGGCTCTTTTTTGGTGTTTTGTTGTTTCCTTTTTTCAGCTTTGTGGAATGAAGCTTGAGTTTTCTTGTTTATTAATGCCAATGGATAATAATTTTTTGTTAAAATCTTTGTAAGCAGGTTTTTTTCTTCCTGGAATGCATTTTCGTTGGAGCAGGTGTTTAACTCTCTATCATATAGTGAATTTTTAGTTTTAAGTTGCAGTTTGAGTAATCATTTAAATATCTATTGTTGTGGGTTTGTTTATTGTTACATGTACTATATCAACAAACGGTAGTTTCGTTTTCCATGGTAAATTTGATTGATTACTCTTTTAATGTTAACCCTTTATAGGGCAGAATTATTTTTTGGTAATATAAACAAATTCTTTGCATATTATAGATAAGGAATGATCCGTTATTTAACTTTCATTCGTATTTTCATTTTATTTTCACTCCTTGTTGTTTTTTTTAGGTGGTTGAAATTTAGACCACAGCCTCATTAGGTATGATGTTCCTTTTTTTGGCATGTGATTGCCAACATCGCTTAGTCTCACCGTGCTTTCAACGCTAACAGAATTGGTGGTTGCTCCCATTTTCTTCAGTTTATTTCTTCCTATTGTTACCTTAGGTCCTGGTCTCTTTCTGTTATAGAAATCACCTATGAGCTCGTTGGCCAATACACTTCTAAAATACAGGTGACTTATTGGTTTCTATTTAATGGACCTCATTTTCATTGTAGTCTTATAAGTTATATATGAATTTACCACTGCTGCATCAATCAATCTTCATATACCATCTTCGGGATTTCCATGAAATTGGATAAGAAGCATGAAGTTGATCGAATAGATCGACTCCACCCATATAGCGATTGTAATCACTTATGGCTTTTGGACATTTAACACTTTCTTGTTCACCATTCGGTTTTCTTCGCAAAACTGAAGTAATCTGAAGTGGATTATGCATAGTACTGCCGACTAAAATGCATTTGCGCCCCCGATCTTTCCATTTAACAACAGACATATCATTGGACATGAAATAATCGTGTTCTCCCATTTTCATTGTTTTGTCCTTTCTCATTTGTGTTGGAAAGCCTTTACGATTTATTCTAAAAGTTCCACAGCAGAACAAATCATAGGTTAACATTTTCTTAAGAAGAGGAAAACTCGAGAAAAAATTATCGAAATAAATGCAGTAGTTTGCGCCTCTAAGAGACTCGGTAATGTCTAATACCGTTTTAGCGCCTAAACCATATTCAGCATGCTGTGATTGAGATTTGCCTTTATATATGCTAAATTTGTGCACGTATCCAGTTTCGGAGCATGCAACGACCCAAACTTTAAAGCCTCTTTTTATGGGCTTTTTCGGCATATATTGTTTGAGAGAACTTCGCCCCTTAAAAGCAACCATACTTTCATCTACCGCAACATTTCTACTTGTATAAAAGTTCTCTTGAAAGCGTTGCTGCAGTTCTGTTATCAAAGGCCTTACTTTGAACAGTTTGTCAAAATTGGGGTTATTTTGATTTCTTTCCATGTTTTCGTTATTGTCTAGATGGAGAAAACGAAGAATTTTTAAGAATCGTTTTTGCGTAAAAATTTGCGAAACTCTTGGCACGTGCATGTTAATATCAGTTGACCAATAATGTCGCAAACTAGGTAGTTTATGAAACCCCATGATTATAAGAACCCCTAGAAATGCTTTCAGTTCTTCCTCAGTTAGGTCGAGATTATTATGATTTTGTTGTTGAGCATAGAGATTTGACTGTGTAATTATATTAGCTATAATATCTTTGTTCATGAACAAAGAAAACACGTCGAATGGTGAATTTATATTGACCGGTTTTGCTGGGCCAAATGGTCTGGTAAACGGCGCATTCGAATATTTTTGTGCATCAGAAGCGTTCTTTCACCATTTATATGTATCATCGCACTTTACTGTGTTCTCTTGGTTCTCTTCTATTTCGTCTTCGCCTGAGGAAGTATCGACGTCGTCAAAAATGCTATTTGTTCTTACCTGAGGGTGGAAAGCTATATCATCCATTGAGTCATCTGAATCAACATCAAGAAATTCAACCTTGTCATCATTAGACAATGAAGTAATAGTCGCGTTGGATGCAACCGACAATCGGTTGGAAATAGGAAGATTATCTTCTGCATCAGAATCACCCTCAAAATCTGAATTTATGGCTTGTTGATATGGAATACCATCTATGTAATCAAATAAACCATCCTGAGTCATATTTTGTAAATTTTCAAGTATATTGCGGTGTTCCATTTTACTGCAAAAGATACGTACATTGTTGTATACAAATACTTGAAAAATTTAATTACTTGATCTACCGCACAGCAATTTAATTCTTGGAAATATTATTCAAGTAAGTCAGATTTACGTAAAAAAAGAATATAATTGTATAGATTTAAAATAAACAAGAGTGAAAATACATTTTAATAGAACAATTGTAAAATCAGCATGTGCTACTTTGAGGTTATGTTTAGTAAATCAAGATATATCATCTTAGCGCCAATAAAATCTGAATAGATAATAAAAGACCATAATACTGTGATGTGTTATCTTGAGTTTGATGTATAAATCTTTTGTAAATTATTTTTCTAACTTTTACAAACGGCAAAAACCTGTGATCACGTTCAACGGTAACTTACAGAGTATGATGGGTTGTGGTTGGCGAATCGACCACATTGCTGCCACGTTGCCGTATTTTGTTCTGTGGTGTTCATTTTGGGTACAATTCATTTACAAACACTGAATTTGCACTTCGGTAACTTTTCATGTCAATTACTAGCTCATAAGTATTAATAAGAGCAGTGGTCGAAATATCGACCACAGACCTATAAAGGGTTAATCAAAAATTCGTTCAGTGGTCTGATCCATAAAGCGTTTTTGGTTATGTTTGTAGATAATATTCTTTCCAAATCAAAACCTCACAACGCGCAGGAAAGGTAAAAAACTTAATTTATATAACACCTTGTGAGCGTAACCATTTGTAGTAATGGACATCAGAAGACTTCTCTTCAATGGCCAATTGGGTGAACTGCAAATTCAAGCTTCTATTGGACGATGTTAGAAAGAACTCTTTAATACAAAAATACATCTACAGTTTACATTGAAAAACACCATCTTTTGCACTCTTTACGTAGAGTAAAGACGTTGCAAAAAAGTAGACGATTAGATTTCTTTACAATTCGAGCATTACCATTGCTGTACATATGTTTCGAAGTATTCACTTTTCATCAGGATGGATGGACAATTTTGCAGTAACTATCTACATTCACTGCTTAAATATTAGCAGCTTTCGATTCTGCCGGAAAAATGCTGGTTAGTAATTTCTTCGCCAAATAAAATTAATGCTGCAAAAGGCCTAACATTGTTCACAAAAACAAAGAATATGGAATGGACATTCATTTGTTCATATATAAAAATCATCTAATTTATTCGTTACACTTTGTATATACATGTTCTTCTTCAACACAAGTTTCCACGTTATTGGAAGCCTTTACGCCCTTTAGTTAAGATTTTTGGGATTTTTTTTCTCAATTTCTATTGTTTCATCGTTTGGTTGAAATTGCAAGGGATGAGCATTTTTCTCTCCTTTTGATGACACTTCGATGTTCTTTTTTGAGTTGATCAGCAGTTGATTATTGGTATTCATTAGTGATCAGTGTAGTAGTGTCTGGGGGCTTGGGAGACTGAGACCCCGGAAGCCCTGAAGAAGACATCGGAAATGATGTTGAAAGCTCGGCGCAATGATAATCGAGGCGGTTCGACCCGGAAGACTGTAGAGTTTAATAATAATTCCTGTAATAGTATTAATCTTAGCTCTAGGTTTAATATATACACATATGTGTGATAGAGGAAAAAATTTATAAAGAAATGTATGTAGATATAATTATAAAAAGGAGATAGATTGTAAAGAGGAAGAGGACCAAAACAAATGAGATAATCTCGATGATTTCGATGATTACAAAAAGACATATAACAGTGGTTTCTTGTTTTGAAATTATAGCTTATAGTCCAGCCCTGGCTCGGAAGCAGTAGCTACATCGTGATCCCCGCTTCTGATTTACTGGCGGCTTTAACGTTTTAATTTTTGCGGTCCATCATGCAAAAACTACTTAAATATTTCATTAACCGAATTCTTGGAGAACTCCCAACTCTTAATTTGTATGAATTATTCATGACTTCTAATAAAATCCGAAGAGTACATTTTTATAATTCGTCAGGGATATTTTAATGAAGATCCTCGCGTTTAACTTTGAGAATTATTATTCAAAATGTCGACCACTATGGCCGTTTGGGAAATTAATGAGGCTTGCATAGCTGTTTTTGTTGTGTTGGGAGTGTTAAGAGGATTTGTGTAATGTTTAATGAAACTATCGCGGATTTAATAATCAAGAATAAGTACATAGGAACTGCATTAGTAGATAACAAAGCAGAAACACATTCTGCTTTGTTATTGCACTTATACAAAAGTTGTTTCTTTTCTGGCGACAATTAAAACTACTATTATAACGAAAAAATTCAAAATCGTTTAGTGCGCACCGAAGCTTGCATTTAAGGAATACCCTCGCTTATACAGGGCGTAATATTCTTGGATTAGGGCTTTGCTACAAGTCCTATTAAACCATAGGACTCCGAATACAGGAGTACTATATGGAGCAGTGCGATACTATCATATATAATATCACATATACACAGCAAACTTTCCAAGAACGCACGAAACATTATTTAGCCTTTATACAGGCAACACATCCATGGCAGCCAAGCACAGAAACAAGAATATAGCAGTTAGAAATCTAGAAATTACCAAAATGCAAAGGAAAACCGGTGCACTCAATGAAAATTGCTATAAATTTAGGGAAAACTCCATCAGCTATGCTTAAGAGGAGAAAAGCAACATCAGAAGATCACTTACAAGTGCTTGACAAACCCATCTAATGAAGCTATGAAGCAAAATATCTCAAAGACTTAATGGAAAAAGGGCTTGATCTCAAAGCTAAAACTAAATTGACAAACAGCATGATAATAAACATACTAAACATATGCATCTCTCGCATGGACACACACGTGTACCACCAACCAGACGATGATCGAAACAGCTCATAACAGATGTTTGAAAAAAAGCTGCAAAATAACCAAGTAACCATCTACGTGGTTATATATTTTCTGTTCAAAAATACGCAGAAAAATAACAGATCAAAGTATTGACAACAGGACTATAGCGCCTCACATTATCTCGAACCTTATGCGGCAAAGACATTATGTGGAGGTCCTTTTTCCTAGGAGTTTCACATGATAAGCAAATTTAGAGACAATAGTCCTAGGTACCCTCCTAGTCCATTTTGACTAGAAGGGTTCGTCTCTAACTTGTCCAAGTATCAATTGTCCACCCCAAAGATGCATGTCCGAATTATACTCACAGGCATGCACACTTAGGCCTAGATTACAGTGTGTTGACAGTAAAGGTACAAGCTTTCAACGTGCTGAGCTGAGTAGGTAGCCGACGAATGGTTAATAACAAACTTGTCGATCTGAAGGTGGAACTCTACAGCACGTTGAGCTGCTTCTATCTACTGTTGAATCTAGATTTGGTTCCTTAGTATTTAGCATGCGAGTGAATGTGTTCTTTGGTCCTTATCTGGAAAATCTACAGCGTTTTTTGGCTTATCATATCTCTATCTAGAAATGCTTATAATGATGTATTCAGTTAATGAAAATAGAATCAGTGAATGCCAAAATTGAATATCATAAGTTCGAATGGTTAGAACACGTTCAACGTGGGAACTGATAATCACGAAAGCCGATTTGTGCAAAGAACAAATTAATTATGTTGTGTTTTCACCCATTAACTTGCTTTCTATATAAATCCTTTCTATTTTTTAACTGTTTTCCCAGGAACCTTAACATTTTAATACAATCTCCATAGTGAGTGGATTACTCCACCTATTGAGTGGTTGTCCCAGATGCCTTTTATAAGGTTTGTGCCTAAACATCTTAATTTGACAGTCCGTGAATAATTTTACTTAAGTCTGTTAATTCTCCTGATGATATTTAAATCTTTTTAAGGGTGTAATTAAATAAAATATGATAAATATAAGGGATAGCCGCCTCCCTGTATTCTCAGTTTATAGTTTCTTATACATTGAATCATCGTAACCCTTTCGAACGATAAATAACATAGAAAAAAAGATTTGCTCTTCTAATGAAGAGCAAATTTTATAAGGTTTGTGCCTAAACATCTTAATTTGACAGTCCGTGAATAATTTTACTTAAGTCTGTTAATTCTCCTGATGATATTTAAATCTTTTTAAGGGTGTAATTAAATAAAATATGATAAATATAAGGGATAGCCGCCTCCCTGTATTCTCAGTTTATAGTTTCTTATACATTGAATCATCGTAACCCTTTCGAACGATAAATAACATAGAAAAAAAGATTTGCTCTTCTAATGAAGAGCAAATTTTATAAGGTTTGTGCCTAAACATCTTAATTTGACAGTCCGTGAATAATTTTACTTAAGTCTGTTAATTCTCCTGATGATATTTAAATCTTTTTAAGGGTGTAATTAAATAAAATATGATAAATATAAGGGATAGCCGCCTCCCTGTATTCTCAGTTTATAGTTTCTTATACATTGAATCATCGTAACCCTTTCGAACGATAAATAACATAGAAAAAAAGATTTGCTCTTCTAATGAAGAGCAAATTTTATAAGGTTTGTGCCTAAACATCTTAATTTGACAGTCCGTGAATAATTTTACTTAAGTCTGTTAATTCTCCTGATGATATTTAAATCTTTTTAAGGGTGTAATTAAATAAAATATGATAAATATAAGGGATAGCCGCCTCCCTGTATTCTCAGTTTATAGTTTCTTATACATTGAATCATCGTAACCCTTTCGAACGATAAATAACATAGAAAAAAAGATTTGCTCTTCTGATGATACATTTTGAATCCCAGTAACATTATTTACATGTGTACTTACATGTTGCTGTCCCCTACAACGTCGACATCCCCCAAAAAATCATTTATCCAAGAGCCGAAAACACACCGTTTCGTTGACATGGATATTAATCTCGGCAGTCAAAAATGACACGAAACCGCTGCAAACGCATGTTTAACCCTTCTGGTCAACTTTTTACTCGCCTTTTCTAACATATCAATAGGCCAGTTGTTGAGACCCTCTAAGAGACTAAAAGCATAATTTTATTTATTCAATCCAAATTAAAAACTATATTTTTAATTGATGGATTCGACCGTTACTTGATGGAAATACATTTTATGTAACAATAAAACACTGAAAACTTTGTTTTCAAACTTCCACAAAATTTATTTTAAATTTTATCACTACAGCTGTTTCGGCTGATTGCCTTTCTGAAGTGATCTATTTTTGGCTTGGGTTTACAAATTTATAGTCTGAAAAATTTATAGTAGTGAAATATGTTGAGGAGGGGAGAACTGTTTGTCTCAAGTTGGTCATTCAGAATTATATCTGTGTTTTTTAATCTGTTGATTTCCATAGATTCTAACAAAGATAGCTTAAGGCCTTTATTTTGAATGTGAAGAATTTTAAATTTTTTCATTAAAAGAATGATTATGATCTAGAAGGTGAAGTGCGTATGTCGAATCTGTTTTTCTATTCTTGAAAGCCCTTTTATGTTCTGCTATTCGTTTATCAAAGTTTCTACCAGTTTGACCGATGTAAGTTTTTGGACAGTCGCCACATTGAAGTTTGTACACACCACTATTTAAGTGTTTTTTATTTTGGCTCTTGTTATTTTTAATATATTTGCCTAGGTTGTTATTTGTTCGGAAAGCTGGTGTTATTCCTTTCTTTTTTATGTGTTTGGCAATTTTTGTTGTTATTTTGCCTGTATATGTAATCGAGCAGAAGGTACTGGGATTTTTCTCTGGTGGTGGAAATACTAATTTCAGGGCTTTCTTGTGTAGTTTTTGATTTAACATTTTATTAATTGTTTGTTCCTTGTATCCGTTGTTTACTGCTATTTGCCTAACTATATTTAATTCTGTCTCAAAGTTGTATTTTGACATCGGAATTTCTGTAAATCTATGTAATATACTATGATAAGCTGCCAATTTATGTTGTGTTGGATGGGACGACGAATTGTGGATAGTTGTGTCAGTATGGGTAGGTTTAAGAAATATGGAGAAGTCATGTTTATTTTGAAGTCTGCTAATTTTTAAATCTAAAAAATTTGTAGATTGATTTTGTTCTGTTTCTGTTATAAATTCAATATGACTATGAAGGGAATTAATATACGATAAAAATTGGTCGAGTTGCCTGTTAGTTCCTGTGAAACATACCAGTACGTCGTATACGTATCTCCACCAATATAAAAACTGTTTGAATACGGGATGTTTTGAAATCTTTGTCTCTAGATGATCCATAAAAATATCTGATAGCAATGGGCTTGGAGGATTACCCATTATAAGTCCTGCACTGTTATTTGTAATGTTGTCCTATCCAAATTGGCCTGTGTAAATGTCCATGTCTGTGCTCCGTAGGTGAGCACCGGTATTATACAGGAGTTAAATACCTTGCTTCGTAAGTATAGAGGGATTGTTTGATTTTTTAGAACGTAAGAAAATTTGCCGAATGCTGCCCATCCCATTCTTACTCATCTCGATATTTCGGCTGTTTGATTTTCTCTGTTAGCTCTGATTGCTTGTCCTAGATAGATATACTCATTTACCTGTTCTATTTTTTCTGTTTGTATTTTTATTGCCTCTTGGTCTTCCGTGTTTGTCATTACTTTTGTTTTGTTGAAGTTAATTTTCAGGTCTTTTTGCAGTGATTTTTTATGAAGTTCATTCAGAATTAATTCCAGTTCTTGTCGTTCCGAGGAGATCAGGAGTATATCATCCGCATATCTAAGGTGATTTAGGTATTTTCCGTTAATACATATTCCTCTGTTTTCCCAATCTGTTGATTTTATTATGTCTTCGAGGGTCAAGATAAACAGTTTAGGTGAAATTATATCGCCTTGTCGGACTCCTCGTTTAACTTTTATATTATCCGTTATTAATTTGTCGTCCAGAATTACGGTCATGGTTGCGTTTTGGTAAATATCATGTATCAATTGTCGGTATCTTGAATCTATTCTACTATTGACCAGAGCTTCTTCAACCACCCAGTGTTCAATGCTGTCGAAAGCCTTTTCATAATCTACGAATGCTAAGTACAGCGGAAGGTTGTATTCATTGGTTTTCTCAATTAAGATTTTAAAATCTTTTTTCACTTATAAATATATATGTTATAAATAATTTCACTTAATAAACTCAAAAGGCTTACCAGCTTTTACTTATAATAGTTGTATTAGATAGGCCTCATAGCACCCAAATATAACCTCATGATAAAATTTTAAAAAGTGTAAATTTTTTTTTTCGAATGTGTGGTTTTAAAGAAAAAAATATTACGAGACTTTAGCATTTTTTAGCACAAACATACACTTGTGTAATTATCCCCAATTTCAGTTTAATGTAAAGATGTTTCTCACGTTCCGACTTTAATTACTGTTGATGCCATGACTGGCCTAACAGCTTTTTCACTGTGGCTTATGACAAAAAGCTCTCTGACTAGATTCCCCTTGAACGTAGTTAGGGTTCCGGGGTCAGGTTTATCTCACGGATTAATCTCTAGATTATCGATAATTGTGTTAACGTAAGTCCGGAGCCGTTATATTTGTTGACAGTTAGGCCCGATGCGCCGCCCCGAAAGCCTCCGAGAAACGTCATTATTTTCGGCTATTTTGAATAAACTTAATGCGGTGTGGGAAAAAGGTGTAACCCGCTGAAGCGGATTTGTTGGGTTTTATCTCGTGTGAATGATTTTATTTATGGTTTTCGGTGGATCTGTAAAGATATTAAGGTAATTATACGTATTTCGTTGGAGAAACGAAGAAGACACCAGCGAGGTAATGGGGCAAATGTAATTCGAAACAGGGAGATAGGTACATAGTACATTAATGGTTATTGTTTATGGTAGTGTGCAATTGGTTGTATATAACAAAATATAAACCTCTAAATTGATGATTTTTATTAAAAATATAAAAAAAATACGCATTGCAAATTTTATAGTTCTATAACTATCACAATTTTCTGTAATATCAACTTAGATGAAAAAAAAAAAACAAAATAGATGAAAAAAAATACAGGCATCTAAGAACTTTAAATTATAGAGGATATATAGTTTATGAAAAATACATATTGAAGTAAATTGCTGCCATTTTTTTTAATTTTCTTTTTTCTGAGCTCTATGAGTTCTCTGATTTCTTTTGGATAGTTATTTCCTTTTGTTCTACACGGTATTGTGGCAGTATTTTCCCAAGCTTCCTGTTAGATGTTTTTTATAGAAACTTCTAATTCTCCATCATGTATTTTTCAATAGCACACCAAGATTAATTTTGTATTCAAGGTTTATTTTGAAGTTTTTCCTGTCAAATTTTTTATATTGGATTGATCTCTTTTCTGATCACTATATCATTCACAGTTAAAATTATTGGTGAGTAATCAGAGTTCATGTTTCAGCCGTCATTGATATCCAGATAGTTAGCTGATATATTTTCTTAAATAAAGAAATTTAGCAGGCCTAGAATTTGTTCCTATCGGTAAGCCAGTATATTGGTCTACCAGTAGATATAACTTCACCGTTTTGTTCTTTAACAGCTTCTTTTCCTTTAGTTGTAGCTTATATGTTCTCAGTTGCATATTTTATTTCCTCATGATGTAAGATGTTATCTTTAATTATGAGCTCTTCCTCATTTAGCTGCATTGTCTGGGTGTACAGTAGAATATACTCTATACCCCCTAAATTTTATATATGACTGTTTAGTGAAATATGTTTCAGAAACGAGACACAGATCAATTATCTCAATGTCTAGTACTGCTTGCAACTCGATCTGACGTTGTAACAGTTCACTTGTGTTCCACGCCATTATGAGACATGTCTATAAAATACAGGATATTGTACGACAAGAAGATAGAAAAATGGGAATGGAGCAGCATACTAATGATGGCATAGAGAGAGACAAATCCGAATAGCAAGATATTAATGATTAACAGGCAACAGACTATCAGGAACACCCTTTAAAAGATGGCGAGGTTAGTGAACGTTTCAAATACGACTGCAGCTTAAACATCACACAAAACAGGTCTAAGGCCTAATATATGAAGAAGAAGAAGAAAGTAACGAGTTTCTTTTCAAAATGACCTAAAACAAGTCTCGGTATTTGTGTTTTCTGTTTAAAAAAGTCTTTAGACCCTGTATATATAAGCGTTTTTAAAACTTTTTTCCATTAAATAGCTCGTTTCCAGAAATAGCTATGAGCATCATAGCAGATGAGTGTTTATGTGAAAAACAAAAACATGCCTCGCATACAGCAAATTACAAAATATCGACATATTGATTTTTTAATAACCTACCACGCACGATGACTAATAACAGATTGTAATTTAAATGAATTATGTGGGGCTCTCTCTTGAGGAAATGACCTATGAGTCATCCCTTGAAGGGTTTCTAAAAAGGTTTTGCAAAAGAAACATAATATGTTTTCGTATAAGCTAATGATTCTTGCGAGTGACAAAGAGATGATGGTTTTTATAGTTTAACTTAAGAAAATCAACATTTTAGCTTATTATAGAAAATAAACAAACAAAAACTAAAACTCCGAAGTTTTTAACAAAAACTCCGAAGTCAAGTAGTATTTCTTTATTAAAAATGTTTAAATAAAATATCCTATATTTTGAAGAAATAAAAGCGCCGCGCCGTAAACAAGAAATTAGAGTACCGAATTTAAAAGTGGTAAATTTTTTATCCAATATCCAATCAATCAAGGGATCTAAGGAATTATTCTTTAAGTGATGGATTCGACTGTTACTTGATGAAAATTTATTTTATATATCAATAAAACACTGAAAACTTTGTTTTCAAAACTTCTACAAGACTTGTAGGCTGTTTGTCTCAAGTTATTAGTCATTCATAATTATGTCTGAATTCAGAATTTTAAATTCGTCATTAAAAGAATGATTATGATTGAGAAGGTGAAGTGCGTATGTAGAATCTGTTTTTCTATTATTGAAAGCCCTTGTATGTTCTACGATACGTTTGTTAAAAGTTCTACCAGTTTGACCGATGTAAGTTTTTGGGAAGTCGCCACATATAAGGTTGTAGACACCACCGTGTAAGTGTTTTTTATTTTAGCTCTTGTTGTTTTTATTATATCTGCCTAAGTTGTTTGTTCCAAAAGCTGGTATTATTCCTTTCTTTTTTATGTGGTTGACTATTTTGCCTGTATTATGTAATCGAGCAGAAGGTACTGAGTTTTGTCTTTGGTGGAGGAAATATTAATTTCAGGGCTTTTTTATGTAGTTTTTGATAATTTTATTAAATATTTGTTCGTTGTACCCATTATTTACTGCTATTTACTTAATGATATTTAATTCTGTCTCAAAGTGTTTGTTTAAATAGAAACTCGAAATAAGGATTAAATAATATGGGTGACAAAACATATCCCTGTCGAACTTCTCTTCTAATTTCTTCTTCTGCGGACGTGAAACCTTTGATCTTAACTAGCGTTTTGGTTCCAGTACAAGTTTTCTAGCAATTTTATGTCCTTCCCATCTAAATCGATTTCTTGCAAACGTATGAATAGGAGATCGTGTCTTACTCTATCAAATACTCTATCAAGTCTATGAATCGTATATCTTTCTGTTGATCGTTTCCATCCGGCTCTAAATCCAAACTGATTGTCTCCGATTATTGCTTTGTACTCTTTATATAGCATTTTTCATATAAAAAAGCTTGCACGTCATTCAAGATTTACGTCGTCAGAATCCCACAGCGTTGCCAAAACATCAGAATAGTTAGTAAGTGAGGAATTTTTAAAATGTCAACTATTTGTCAAACTATTATATTAACAGTAAATACACTTAATTTTTGAGACTACTGCAACACATTAAAATACATAAGAAAACATTTTAATATAAAATTATATTTATATTCTAAATTTAAAACTTACCTCTTTTAGGGCTTTAATAGTAAAAACGTCCCGCCATTTTTTCTTGTTCAAAATAATTATATCTTATATGAAAGCTTATTAGCTTTCTACAGACCATTTATTTGTTTTGGCTTATCACAACCACAATACACAACAATAATTAGTTTTTAAAGCTATTGATCTAAATTTATTATGTATTCATAAATACAATTTATTAATATATATATATATATATATATATATATATATATATATATATATATATATATATATATATATATTGTGATCAAATTGTGTAAGAAATCAAAACATAAACAAAATTCCTACTCTAAAAAAGTGGCAACACGTTATACACTTTTGCCACACGCTTAACTGTCAATAATATTTGAAGTATTTCCGTATCAGTTGCGTAAAATTGTCTAATATATTTAATTTTTGCGGAATATTAGACTTAAAGGGTTATTTCATAAAATTTGTATTATTAAGAATAACAAATGTCTTTGATTATGTAATCAATATAATTCTAAAATTTCCCATATAATGATGATTACATTTTTCTGATTATTACACTATGTTGACGTATATAAAAGATCGACCAGTTCCGTATAGGTTTCGTATTCGTAGCTGTGTTAGGAGAATTTGAACTCTAAGGGCGAGCGCCCACCAAAGTGGCGTGGCACGTGGCAAGTGGCAAGTAGCACGCGTCTAGCATGTTTCTTAAAATGTAACCAATGAAAACGAATGATTCAGCGCACACCAAAATGACAGTGACGTCATTCATTCTAATCATTCGTTTTCATTGGTTACATTTTAATAAACATGCTAGACGCGTGCTACTTGCCACGCCACTTTGGTGGGCGCTCGCCCTAAGGTTGATGTTCTGGAAATTTTAAATACAAGTGACGTCAGTTTGTATAAATCGTGACGTGCAGGTGTTTTACTTTGAAAAACGGTATAGATTATGTTATGTAGGACTTTTACTGCATGCCTCTTAAGACTTATTAGAAAAAACTCGTTGCAGTGTTATGGGTTTGGCTTTTCCGGCAGTGGAATGAATATTGATTCTAGCCAGCCTTGGTGTATTTTTCCAGTATAATAGATGCGATTTAATAAAAGGACACATATTTCGATGGTTTTTTCGCTGAATAATTTTCACCCTTCACTGGATCATGTTGTTTAAAAGCAAACAAAAATTTATTTTGATAGAAGATAAATATAAATCAATTAACTGATGCATAAATCACGTATTTTGTTTTAAGCCATTTTCTTCGAAATATTCTATTTAGTCCTTTGAAATTATTCTATGTAGGACGGAGAATAGTCATTATCACATTTTCCTTTGGATTCTCCTTTGGATTCTCTTTGTTTGTCCAATAATGGTAAAATCTTTCCTGTTATTAATTCCCGTTTGCTCATTCTGTAACTTTTAGTTGTTTTTCTATTACGTTATTCATTTGCTCATTAATAGTTTTTCTACATACAACGTTTACGTCGTTGGACTCGGTAATTCGATAGTAATAAATTTTTCCTAAATTTTTGTTTAATTCTTTGTGTTGTATAGTTTTGTTTTTCAAAACATATATGTCTAGTTTTTCTTAAGGCTTTTGTTTCTTCCAATAAAAGTCCAATGAAAGTTATCGCTACAAAAATTTGTCTATTGTTTAATTAATAATTGATATACTTTGACGTAACTCTCTACTCCCTGCTCTATAAGTTTTTTCTTATTGATATAAATATTAAAATTGTTTTTGTGGTCCACCTGTATAAATTCCTGTTTTGATTGTTTGAAATTTAATATTTATGCTTCAGCCGTTTTATATTATACCTTTAATCGAACACGATATGGTTATGGCTCCGTAAAAGGTTTTTTACACTTTGTATATCGATATTATTTACCCACATTCTATCAACAATGCTGCATATCACTTTCCAGTGATACAGAAACGGTGTAAAGTAACAACGACTTTACAATGGTTGTACAAAATGTTCCAGCTTTAAAAACAATATCTTTGTTAGGATTAAATTAAAAATTTTAAAAATACTGATTTAGGAAAATTCACTGACTGTGTACCATATATCACAAAAGTTTTATTTAAAAATCCTTTATAAAATGTATATAATTAAAAATACCCTTTCGAGCTACATCACAACACGTTCTGTTGTGATGTAGCCCAAAAGGGTCTTTTTAATTTTATACCTTATATAAAGGATTTTTAAATAAGATTTAAGAAAAGTTTTGAATGTTGCAACGGTGTATTTATTTCCTATTCGTCTTCATTTTTCTGATAAGCCTCGGGACACAGCTGTTTAGGGCTCCATCATTTAGTGATTTCCTTGTTGATACATTATGTTGTGGTTTGGGTGATAATTTGAATATTTGTTGGTGTGAGTTGGTTTTCTGTAGACTTTTGGTATATATCTCATATGGCCTGATTTGCTATTAACACATCCATAAATGGTAGTGAGCTGTTATTTTCCTTTTCCATGGTGAATATCATTAATGTTTCTTTACAGTTAATGTTCATTGAAGAAAATTAATTATATTTTCTTAGTACTTTTATGTAGTTTCTTCTACAATGTTTTTTATTCTAATAATAATTATTATTCCCACTAATATATTTTACTAAATTAAAGTCTATACGATCAGCACAACATTCTTTCTTCGTGCTGTTTCGTATCTTCTGCGCCTGTCAGAATTTTACATTAAACTGTTCAAATCCAACTACCCTTAACGCCTGCGAGAGATAATGAGGTATGACGCTTTCTATAGATATAAGCACAAAAGACCTAAACAACAAATAGTAGACTAAAACAAAATCCCAGAGAGAGAACTAAAAACACCCCAGATGGAAAAGAAACCCCAAAAAACCTCAGAGAGAGAAGAAATTCCAAAAAATTCAAAAACAAAACACAATTAAGACAGCTCGTAGCTCAAAAACACCACAGAGTGGGCCCAATTGCCTAAACGAGGATAAACTCTATATTGTCGTATTGTTTTATATTTTATATATTTTTCATTATTATAATATAGATTTGTTACTAATTCTGATTGTTTGTTCACAGGGCCACCTACAAAAAAAAATCAACAAAAAACACAAAAAACCGGCTTCGGCCACCAAAAAAAATACAAAATACTAACAAAACCGGCAAAAGCCACCAAAAAAAATTAACAAAACCCCAAAACCCGGGCACGTAGGGCCCAATCCCTTGAGCACCAAGTCGCCGAACTGAGCCGGGGCTCAGAGCGGAGACTTGAGGCCCAAGCGGTTAGTAAACCATGTTGGGGTTCTATTACCCAGGACCTCCACATGAAGAGCATTTGGCTGATTGTTGTGTCTCTATAGCGGACATTGTTTTCTATTACCCTTTTTAAAGATGGACACTTGGTGAGCAGTTTTCCATTCAGATGTTACTTTAATTTGTTGGTAGCATCCATTCATTAGAAGAGTTGTTATTCGTTCTATTAGTAGTAAACCTCATGGTTTAAGTAACTCTACAGCTATATTGTCGGATCCTGAAGATCGCCCCTTTTTTATTTTAATTAACCTAGTACGAACCTCGTTGTTAGTAGTATTATTGTTACTATTTGTTTGTCTCTCCATACTGTATTTCTCTCCCATATATTCCAATCTGTTCTATAGGAATTAAGTTGTGTAAGGAGTTATGGGTGTTTTTCTTTAGATTACTGATAGTTCTCCATGCTTCAGTAGTCTGAGAACCACCAATTAAATTTTCAACTTGGACACATTTTTGTTTCCAGAAATTGTTTTTTGCTTCTTTTATTTGATTGCGTACTTCTCCGTGATAGGTCTCTTCTCAGTTATAGTGTACTACATTAAAATAATTGTGTCAAGTGCTATCCATCACTATATTTTTAATATAGAATCTGTTAAAAAAAAAACATATAAAAACGTCCCCAATATTATTTATTGATATTCAATACTTTTGTTGGTACCTCGTATCACCTAAGTACCTCATCATAATTACCAAGGCGCGCTTCGCTTGAAGCATGACAATAACTTGTCTAATTAAGTATTTTTATGCTAGCCAATAGTGCCTTCATGTTTTAATAATCAACGGACGTTACGAAGAGTACACTGTGACAAAAACAATTAAGATAAAATTAGTAATGGTCGTTCAACTTCACCACTAAATATTATAATCAACACTGTGAGATTACACTGTGATGTTTAATACAGGTGCAGTTCACTTATAATTTGAGTAAAAGTAAAAATTTAGAATACTACTCCAATTTATTTCTATACAAAATTATAGTCATCATAAAATTCTTTAAAAGAATAATAATTATGTGTTAATTCCTGCATTTTGTGAACTTTTAATCTTCTATAATTATTATCCGACTTATTATCTCCTATACATATTACGATATTGAAATTTGATATGAATTTAAATATAGTTACAGATTTTATCACAAGAAAGAAAACTTTACAAGAAAAAAATTGGAAAACAAACAAAGATTCTTATGAATACAAGAAGATTATTACTAGAACAAGGGAACAGAAATAAAATGGAATACAAAGAAATAAATAAAACTATTAGGAAAGACAAGATAGAGAAAACGATTGAAAAAAATAGAAACATGAAGTGCTTAAAGCAGAACCTGGGAAGCATACAATTATATAAAGAACAAAGAAGGAGTGGAGACCAATAATATAAAAGAAATTTTACAGATAACGCACAAATATTATGCAAATCTTTATAAAACACAACAAAAACTAACCCAAGAAATCCGTAATCAGTTACAACTGAAAATAAAGAACGTTAACTCTGATCTACAACCAGAAATCAGTAAAAATTAAATAACAAAGGCACTCAAAGAAATGAAGAATAACAAATCTTCTGTGAAAGATGGAATAACTGTGGTAATGCTAAAAAATGGGGGAAAATTACAGTGAAAGTCCGTTATGTACTAATGAATAAAATATTGAATACAAAACAAATACCCACCACATGAAACGAGGCAATAACATTATTACTATTTAAGAAAGGCGATAGAAAATATCTGAATAACTATAGGCCCATAACGCTACTTAATGTAATGTAGACACTGTTAACTAAACTACTGACAAACAGATTAACAATTAAGTTAGATAATTACCAGTCAAGAGAGCAAGCCGGTTCTAGAAAAGGATTCAGTACAAGCCACCATCTGCTTACGATAAAAATATTAATTCAAAAGGCCTTCTTCTTCTTCTCGTGACACTCCTAGCGGAGATTGGAAATCATCATGGCCACTGCGAGTTTGTTAGCAGCGCGCCTAAAAAGTTCAATCGAACTACACCCGAACCATTTACGTAGATTACGAAGCCACGATATTTTTCTTCTTCCTACACTTCTTTTGCCCTTAATTTTGCCCTACATGATGTTTCTTAAAAGTTCGTACTTTTCACCTCTCACAATGTGCCCCAAGTATTCCATCTTTATAGTTTTTATTTCATTTAGAATTTCGCATCTTTTGTCTAAAGTTTGGAGTACTTGCGTGTTAGTGACGCGGTCCAGCCATGATATTCTGAGAATGCCCCTATAGCACCACATCTCGAAAGCTTCGATGTTTTTTATGGTCAACTGTTTTAGTGTCCAAGCCTCAACTCCATATAACAGGGTAGAAAATACATAACACCGCAGCATTCGTATTCGTAACTTTATATTGATATCACGATTGCAAAAGAGTTTGCGCATTCTATTAAAGACTGATCTAGCGATTTCTATTCTACATCTAATCTCTTTTGTTTGATCAGTATCGTCTGTGATCCAAGCACCTAGATATTTATAACAGGGCCCACGCTCAATCGTTGTATGGTCTATTACAAGATTAGCTCTGATGTTCTTTGATTTCGTGATTACAGTATATATTGAGACTTTGAACGAGATGTTGTAGTTCTACTAGCGTTCCCGTTAGGAGAACTGTATCGTCAGCATACCTTATATTGTTGATCGTCTCACCATTTATTATCAGACAAAGATCTTCTTCCTCGAGTGCTTGTTCACAGATAGCTTCACTATACAGATTAAATAAAAGTGGCGATAAGATACATCCCTGCCGGACTCCTCGACGGATTTGAATTTCTTCTGTTAGTCTGCCCTCAACCTTGATATTTGCTGTTTGATTCCAATATAGATTGCATATAATTCGAATATCTCGGCTGTCTATATTTTTCTTTATTAAAACTTGTCTTAGTGGTTCATGTTGTACTTTGTCAAAGGCCTTTTCCAAATCAATAAAGCTGGCGTAAATTTCTTGGTTCATGTCTAAGCATCTCTGTGAGAGAACGTTCATTGCAAACAGAGCCTCCCTTGTACCCAGCCCTTTTCTGAATCCCATCTGAGTGTTACTGATGTCTACGTCTAATTTCCTATAGATCCTATTATGGATTATTTTTAAGAAAAGTTTTAGAGCATGACTCATCAAAGCTATCGTACGATATTCGTTGCATTCCTTTGTATTTGCCTTTTTTGGCAGTAGTATAAAGGTCGAACGGAGCCATTCCCTAGGAATTATTCCAGTTCTATATATTGTGTTAAATAGATCTAGGAGGATTTTAATAGATTCATCGTCCATAAGTTTGAGCAGTTCTATGGGAATTTCATTAGGACCGGGGGCTTTACCACTTTTTGCTTGTTTGATTGCATATTCTATTTCTTCTCTGATTATATTAGGCCCTGTGTCATCTGTATATTCGTTTGAGATTTCTTGTCTATCTTTGTCATCAAACAGTGATATGTATTCTATCCATCGGGTCATTTTTTTGTTGTGAATCTGTTATAATTATACCATCTGTATCTTTGATCTGTCCTTTCTGTGTTGTTCTTCTCCTTCCTGTCATTTCTTTAATCTTTTTGTGTACATTAAAAAAGTCATATTTTCGCTCCAATTGTTCCAACTCCTGGCATTGCTCACTTAGCCATCTTTCTCTAGCTTCTCTTATTTTCTTTTTTATCAGTTTATCTGTTTGTTTGTATCTTATCGGATTATTTGTTTTGTGTACCCTTCTTTCACGCATCAACTGTAGTATTTCCTCATTCATCCATTCTTTATGTTTCCTTTCTTTCGGTGTTAAATTTTCTCTCCCTGCCAACATTACGGCATGTTTAATATTCTCCCATTTTTGGTCTATGTTATCAGTATTTCTATTCAGTTTCTCTATATTTTGTAAATTTTCTTTGGTGTTCACTATTGTTTTCTCTTTTATATGTTGTTCATTCAGTCTTCTCACGTCAATTTGTTTCTGTATGTGTTTTTTAATGATCTTTAGTTTTATTCTTAATGTGACTACTACAGAATTGTGATCCTGTGATTCAAAAGGCCAACGAATATCAAATCCCAATGTATATGAAATTTATTTAATTTTAATTTTAATTTTTAATATATATGTAATCAAGCAACAACATTTATTAAAATAGTTGAACAAACGGAGCCTATTAAGATACGACGGGGAGTCAGATAGGGTAACACTATATCACCCAAACTATTCAATCCAAAGCTTGATTGAAGATGTTATGAGGAAATTACAATGGGAAAAACGAAGTATTAACATAAATGGCCAATACTTGAATTACCTGAGATATGCAGACGACATTGTATTAATAACAGATAAAAGGAAAGCATTACAAAATATCCAACCAGAAGAAATAATAATTACAATTGCACAAACAACCATAGAACAAGAAAAAGAATATGTATATTTGAGACAACTAGTTAAATTAAATAAAGAAAATCAGACCACAGAAATAAAGAGAATACGGTTGGCTTGGGTATCCTTCGGAAAACTTTCGCATATACTAAAACATAGAAATTACCTCCAATATTTAAAAACAAGAGTCTTCAACCAATGTATACTTCCTGTTCTCTTGTACTAATCCTGAGAAAATAAATAAGTATTTTTGAAAAATTTAAACGCAGTATGAAAGACTACATTATTATCGTTGGCCAAAAGTCCCTGAAAACTTCTATACTGTTTATTTTAGTAAATTACAGGGGTGAAAAGAAGAGAAAATTAACTGTGATTTTTAATTTCAAATATCTCATTCAAAAGAAACTTTTTTATAAGGGACTTTCGGCCCTCCGTAATAATGTAATCCTTCATTCTGCGTTTAAATTTTTTAAAAATATTTGTTAGTTTTCTCTGAATTCTAAAATAATGAATGCATTTAAATAGCATTGGTCCAAAATTTTGCGTCTACGCTCTTAACATATGAATTCAACATTCTTAAAATTAAATCAAGATCAAACAAAAATATTACTTATATAAATAGTCTTAATCAATACCATGAATAATTATTCTTTACTGATTATTTATTAAAACTTCTTGCTAACAACGTGTGCATGCTTTTTCCTGGTTTGACCGTCAGCGAACAAACGACGACAAATTAGAAAAATGTCGGGCTTATCTTCCCATTATCATTTAATTGCTAATACATCTTATCATGCCTACGATCTCTAAAAACGACGTCAACTAGAATACAGACGACGCACTAAAACGCTATTGCCCCATTTCTCGATTTTAATCTTCATGAGTGCTAACAATTCGTCGTTCCCACGGACGATGTCGTTCCAGAAGTGGGATTGAGTATGTCCCAGTTCTGAATCGGCCGCGAAATCGCCAATTTCCTCAGGAATTTCCCTCGAAAGTAGAAAGAAAATAGTGGAGCTGCGAGCCACATCAATTCGAATTACCCTGTTCGTTCTACGCTAATGGAAGCCATCAATACTTGCTTAATTAGATAACTTCCCTTCGATTTCCAGGATATTTCCTGCTGGGGTCTTCCTTGAAATTACGGATAGTAAACGTGACCCAAATTCGAGGCTGGTGACAGTTCGAAGATATATGTGCGTAAAACAAGTTAAAATATTCGTAACAAATTAGATCAAAGTTTAAAATTAGCGATAATTTGATATTTTGAGTGATAAAAAATTTAAGAAGTAGGAAACTAAGCGTACAACAACAAATACAACATAGTAAATAAATACCAATATAATAATAGCACAAAAAATATAATACAAATGGGGTACAGAAACTGACGATCAGAAATTACACAAACCAATTTCAAATTTTCTAATTATTTAATTACAAAGAAACATAAATGTTAGCATAGTTACTTTACCCTGACTTTACTTTACAACCTACCGGAATTACTTCTTTATAAAATATTTATAAATTTTTTTTATAGTTTTCTCGTCTATTTTTCCTTCCTCGACCTATATTTCAATAGCAAGGTATATAATCGTCCACTTCAGACATTCTTTATCGAACGTTTAACCCAACTTTTTTGCAAATTTTGGACGCCGGCCAGGTTGGAGATTGTTGCCAATGCAATCTTTCAATTTGTAGGAATTCTAGGAAAGACTGTAAAAGCGTTTTGGTGTTCATCGATTTGGTTATTAGAGCATATAAGACGTGCACTTGCCTGGAAATTCCTCGTAAAATTGTTAACTGCGTGGTTGCATCGTTGAAAGCCGGGGTGGATGAGTAGTAGTAAAATATTCGGTGGATAACGGAGAAATTTTCATCATAATTTTTTTAGGACATACATATGAAATAAAAAAGTAAAGATATAAACTCACCGGCAAATTTAAAGGAACAGTTTATAAAAATGTTATACATGAACTTATTTCTTTATCATGAATGTGTTGCTTGTGTGAGTCCATTTCAAATAGGTAAAGAAATAATAAATAAGACTCACTCAGAATCAATTTAATTTAACTATCCAGACGACCGGTTTTGCTTTCTACAATATGCAAAGCATCTTCAGGTCTTGTTACAAAGTTAAATAAATGCTGAAATAATAATAAACCCATATTAGGGTGTTGTCTAATAAAGATAAACAAAGTAGATGTTATAAATTACAGTACTTATGCCAATATTACATGTCTGGTTTTTCAAAATGAATAAAAAGGAATAAAAAAAGTATAAAAAGTTCTAACAGACAAGGTAAGACCCACAAATTGTTATAAAATTGTCTATTAGATTGTAATGAAATAATTAATAAAGCAAATAAATAAACATTACTTACATGCCGGTACTCTATTAATTGATGGATGGTAGAACATGGTTGAAACTATCATGTATTGTTGAATGGAGAACTTAAGTCTGCTATTGTAGTTGTTTGACAATAAACGGGAAGTTCTTGAGGAGATAGATTTAATCCAATGAAGTAGAGATAGGTGTAATGTGATTGTTTGTTGATCCAATGAAGTAGAGATAGGTGTAATGTGATTGTTTGTTAGATGAAAGTGATGTTATATACCATTGTATTATTTAAAAGTTATTTATACTTATTCAAGAGATATATTTATGAAATGTGTGTTATTTATTAAGTATTTATTTTATAAAGATGACAGTTTTATGACAATGAATAAGATTCGATGTACAAATTGTGTGAGTGTGCAATTCTTTCAACTTGTAATTATCAAATTTGATAAAGTTTTATTGGAAAAATGGTAGATTATTGCAAAGTCATGTATATAAAAATATTAAAGTTAAAACCACGGTAAAAACGGTTAAAACATGACGGCAAACATTAAAACTGGAAATAGATTAACTAGAGAAATTCCTATTAGTAAGGACCTAAAGCAAGGCTGCTGCATAGCACCTACACTCTTCAAAATATATCTAAATGAGGCACTCTCACTGCGGAGATGATAGATTGTACACGATACACTACGCTTAAGAATCTTTTAAAAACATAAAAATATAAATGATTATTAGAGCAGTAGAAATTTGTAAATATCCTATTTTAGAGTGTTTTATTGTTTCCTCTTCTTGTATGGTAACAAAGGCTTTCATTCCGAGGAATCAAAAACTTTTCTTGGATTTTTACTTTTATAAATCTCAACTTTTGGAGAAAATTTACTTAGTACCAAATGAGGGATGATGGTTGGATATTCCATAAGTTTTTATTACCCAAAAACTCACTTAACAGAATAATAAATCTGCGTTCTGCAACACTAAACAAAAAGTAGTAGGCTTGATATAAGAACGACGCTGCTAAATAGAAAATCTATATGATTAAGAAAGTATCTAACGTCAAATTTCTCCTTTTAATATTAGAGCTCAATCAGAAAATTAGTTTAGTTGGAAGCAAGAGCTAAAGAAGTTCTTCCGAATACATCAAAAAATCCACAAAATAATTAAGGACAATTATTAATTAAAGATGCGCGGAATGGTTAGGCTTTATTTTAAATTCAAATCGTTTTGTTTTTGCTATATACTGTGACATTAATTACATAAAAGTAATATAAATTATGATGCTTTGTTCGGCTTGAATGTGCCGGCTCAGAGATGCATGGACATGAATCAGGATATGTACTTATGTTTTGTAGTCTTTGAAAAGGCATTTAATAAAGCTTGTAGATATATTAAAAAGCAAAAATATTGACAGTCGTGATCTGAAAATTATATCTAATTTATATTGGAATCAAACTGCCAAGGTAAGAGTTGACAGCCAGTACATCGAAAATATCAAAATAGAGAGAGGAGTCCGCCGGGGTTGCGTGCTGTCCCCACTAGTTTTCAATGTCTACAGTGAAGCGGTATTTCAAGAAGCGCTCTCAGACTCAATAGAAGGTATATCTATCAATGGAGAAGTTTTGAATAACTTACATTTTGAAACCGATACAGTAATAATTACGGAAAACAACAATGATTTACAGAACGTAATGCAACGCCTTAATAAACGCTGTCGTGAGTACAAACTGAAGATAAATTTAAAGAAAACTAAATGCATGATCATGACTAAATCTGCACATGCAAATATCCAATAGACTATTGAAGATACTGCAATTGAGAGTGTTAATACCTATAAATACTTAGGAACATGGATAACATCAGATGTAGACCAAACCAAAGAAATTAAGACACGTATTGAAATAGCACGTACATCATTTATTAAACTTAAAAAACTTCTTTGTTGTCGGGATATAAGGTTAGAACTACGCCTGAGAATGCTTCGATGTTACGTGTTCTCTACTCTTCTTTATGGTTTGGAAGCTTGGACACTAAACCAATTTCATCTGAATAAGTTGGCCGCCTTTGAATTTTGGTGTTACAGAAGAATCCTACGAATATCATGGATTCAAAGAATGTCAAACATGGAAGTAACTAGAAGGATAGAAAATGAGGCGGAAATAATATTAACTATTAAGAGACGAAAACTTGAGTACTTGGGACATGTGATGAGAGGGCAAAAATACGCATTATTATAACTTATTATGCAGGGCAAAATCCGAAGAAAGCGAAATGTGGGAAGACGAAGAATATCCTGGCTTAAGAACTTAAGGGAATGGTTTGAATGCAGTAGTGCAGAACTTTTTAGAGCGGCAGTCAACAGAGTCCGCATAGCCATGATGATTTCCAACCTTCGATAGAAGATGGAACTTAAAGAAGAAGAAGAATATAAATTATAAATAACATGTCTTGTTGTCAATAGTTGCTGTTGTGAATTTTGTTAAAAAGAAGCAAGTATCCGAGTAATTTTGCAGTAAAGGATAGAAGTGTTTATTATTCGTAACAGTAGGTTCACTCACATTTACTTACAAAGTGCATCATTTATCTTTACCAATCTCCTTCTACTTAGTTGAAAACCACTATAACGTACGTTTAATTGATTGAAAATTTCATGCATGGTATTAATAAAATTCAAAAGCGAGACAAGATTACAGCCCACTCCCGGGACCGTGTCCCGCCCTCTCCTAAATCTTCCGAAAACAACATTAATGGCGATATAGCTCGTTCCAAGACCCATCCGGAATTAGTAAATATTGTTTCGCATTAACAGAGGTGGTAGTATCCACAGGGGTGTATGAAATACTGCGCCTGATCCTGGAAACAATCAACCATTCTATTTCACAAGAAATTGAAATTAATATCAACGTGGCAGAGCATTCATTCTGAACTGGAATTATTCCGGGACAAAAACGGAGAACAATCACTGTGATACGTGTATGGATGCCGATGAATTTAGGCCAGTCGACAGAATAATTTTCTTGTCGCATGTTTAAGAAAATATCGTATTTATATGGGATTAAATCACAATCTATTGTATTAAAAATTATTTTAGATCTGTGTTAAAATTCTGCAAATATCTAAAAGATAGAATACATAATGTTGAAATAAGGGGAAGAAGTAGGTAATATTTACCCTAGCAGACTAATCAGAAAACATTTGAAGGCTTTGGAACAGTAGTCTATATAGCAGAGTTTGTTTGTTGCAAGTATGTTTCATAGACTACAGTCTAAACAGTCTTCGATTGGGTTAAAAATAAAAAAAAATAATAAAAATTAACAGAAAAAAAAACCTGAAGGAACCAAATGTCAGATTATTATTAAATCGCTACTAGAATCAGCGATAAACTACCTCGGTACCATAATAAATGAAGAATGGACCAACAACCAGGAGATTAGAGCACGCATCGAAGAAGCTAGATCCACCTTCAATCGAATGGGGGTCTTTTTCAAGAGTCACAATCTCTCTCTTGATACAAAAGTGAGAATGCTGCGATGCTACGTCTTTTCTGTCCTTTTTTAAGGTGTGGCAAAAATTATAATTATCTCCGAATATCCGACGATTTCGGAACACTGAAGGAATATCGGAAGTAGATAAATATCTTTGCCGAAATTCCTAAGAGGATGGTATTTTTGCAAGTCAAAATAATTCTTACCATACACCGAACAAATAGTTTGTGACTACCAGTGTGGTTTCAGGCCTGGCAGATCGACTATTGATCAAATATTTACAATAAGACAAATGCTTGAAAAGTATTGGGAATATAATCACGGCGTGCATCAGATTTTTATAGACTTCAAACAGGCTTATGATTCAGTTAATCGTGCAACATTATGGAAGGCAATGATCGATGACAAATGTGTGTAAGTAACTCTTTTGCACAAGTTAGAATAGGGGGGGGAAATATCAAATGCTTTCTGCGTAAATTCTGGACTAAGACAGGGAGATCCGTTGTCTTCATTGTTGTTTAACCTGGCCTTAGAATATGTCATGCGAAAAATATATCCAAAAAGCAAACCAGACAGAACTGCTCGGGGAGCAAAAATCATACTCGCCTTTGCCGATGACGTAGACGCAGTAGCACAATCAACATTAGAAATTAAGGATATCTTCTCGAGCTTTGAAGAAGCTGCATTAAACATCGGTCTAAAAATAAATGAAGACAAAACAAAATACATGGTCGTCTCAAAACAAGAACGACGGCGAATAAGGCAAAATATTACTATAAATGATCACAACTTCGAAGTGGTTAAAGAATTTAAATATCTAGGAGCAACACAACAATCACAAATGACAACAAATTAGAGCGAGAAGTTGAAACGAGAATAATGGCAGAAAATAGATCTTTCTTTGCAATGCAACATCTGATGAAGTCGAAACTTCTTTCACGATGTGCAAAGATCCGGATATATAAGACCATAATACGACCAACAGTCGCGTATGGAAGCGAAACATGGACGATAATAAAAAAGAAATAAATAAATATGGCCCTTGCAGAGACAGCGTGACTAACGAATGGAGGAGCAGATACAATAACGAGCTCTCTATTCGGAAAAGAAAATCTAGTCAGATATATAAAGGCCAATAGACTCAGATGGGCAGAACATGTGATACGCAGTAACGACAATCGACTTATAAACAATGTGTTCTGGGAAAGGCCAGATGGAAAAAGGTCTGTAGGGCGGCCTAGAAAAAGGTGGAAAGATGCAGTCAGAGAAGATCTAGAGAAGATGGGAGTGCGACAATGGGAATTACTGGCGCAGCACCGACAAACATGGAAGGCAATAGTAAACGCGGCAAAGACTCACGAAGAGTTGTAGCGCCATTGATGATGAAAACAATTCTTCAGAACAGTTTCTAAAGCGTGGTCATCTTGATTTCCAATCTTCGGAAGTGAGAAGACGTGAAAAAAAGTGACTGTGATTGTGCAAGCTCCAATAGTATATTGACGTAGTAGAAAAATAATTAAATTGGACGAGTACCAGAAACATTTTGTATGCACTGCTATTCATTCTTTCTTTTTTGCTAATAAAACACTAACCCTCGAATCCATTAGGACAAAGGTAATGGAGAATGAACTCATTCCAGAAATGAACAAAGAGACGTTAAGCATAATAATAACAAGCAGATTTAAAATATATATATATATATATATATATATATATATATATATATATAGAAAAGAAATTTAATCTTTGCAGATAAGTTAAATAGTAAACTCTTAAATATTGGGGAAATCTGCAAAAAACTCTAATGTGTATCAATTATTCCACCTAACGTTTTCGCCAAAGAGAATTAATTTGGCTTCTTCAGGACTGAAAGAGAATAAATTATAATTAGCTACCATATATTATCTAATAAAAAACATTTACCTTACCGTGAAATTTTAGAAATGTCGAGTTATGATATTAAAAAACTTTAGCTAGTAACAACAGTGGTGTTTTTTTGTTACTATGTGCAAAAAAGTTTATTTGTTAACGTTGGAAATATATGGTAGCTTTGAACTTAAAACGCAAAGGTTTACCCAAGGACAATCGAAAAACCCAATGTAACTACATTTAAAGGAAGTAATTCTTTGAATTGTTGGCAATAACTAAATTTTTAATTGTTGTAAAGTTTGAATGTGAGCTTCTGTTTTCATAGAACGCAAGCGCCGAAACAATTACAAGTAGTGCTTTTGATATCTATGTCGTTAAGGTTCATTGGTAAAACCGATGAAGTTAGATCCCAGTCTGGGGAGATATTAGTTTAGAATTTTCTTAATTGAATTCTTTTTTTTTAATTAGTATATTGTTCATGTATTATTATAATAATATCTTATTGAGATGTATCTAAGAAAAGCAAGGGAATGTTACCTTTTTTTTTTGTTAATGAAAATTATTATTAAAGTAGGTTAGTTGTTAATAGATATATCAGTCAAGTTAGTTATCTGTGATGTTGTATTGTTCTTGGTATCTGATTTAAGTAAGAAGTGGTATATATCGCTTAGATTCTTAATGTCACTCTTAACATTGATGGAAAAATCGTTAAGGAAAATATAAGACATTTCAATGAACTCTCTTTTAGATTTATTGTTCTCACGGTGGAGAATTGTAGTGTTCGTATAGTCCATGTGATGACCAGTGGAATGGACATGTTTGGCTAATGCACGGCGGTCAGGGTGAAGTCGAGAATCACTTTTGTGTAGTGTAATACGTGGTTTCAATAATTGAGATGTTTGGCCGATGTAGGAATTGTTGGAAGAGAGGCATGGATGGTGTAGACAATATTACTAAGCCTATCTATGGAAGTCTTATCTTTTATCTTCGAATAAAAATTATTAATTGTTAGGGCTGATCTACAAGCCACATTAAGTTTAATGTTATTATTATTATTCGAAAAGCTATTTTCAAAACTTTTTAGAATCCTTGTTAACCCCGGAGTGATATCTCTGAAATAGGGTAATGAAAAATATTTATTGATAGGAGTATCCGAGACTGGGTTCCTACTTAAGACATCAGGATCAGCATTGTTAGTCACGATGGAAGGTGAAGTATCTTCGTTATGGATAGTGTTAAACAAAATCTTATTTACTAATGGTGTTGGATAAGAATTTGAAATAAATTCTTCTGAAACTTTTTATTAGGCTAATTAAATGGTTAATTAATTATAAATAGGCTAATTTAATTATAAATAGGCTAATTTAAATTAAAAAAAAATTTTCTAAGCCGACATTAATAACAATTTCTCTAGATTGGCCTACAGTACATATATCGACTATTTAAACATTATCAAACGATAGTCTTATTAAGAAACGTACACGTATATAGACTACAATATCAAATATTCATTGAAACATAAATATATGACATTAATTCCTCCCTGGTGCAGCAGTTAGTTGTTTTGCTCAAAGTTATTTGCCGAGTTCTGACAAAGGGTATCTGTAAAACGGAAATATGGAAATAGAATAGGTGGAAATAACGACGAAATGGAAGCAAAAACAATTTAAACCTCTTATCGGATCGAGAGAACCATAATATGTACTCAGTTTTGAACGTTATTCTCTGGAGTGTGGAAACGTAAGGTGATGATTTGGTTTGGTAACGAGGCCAGGCAAATTATTTAGGTGTTGATAATGCTTTTTGTTATTAGGCTCATAAAGAGAGTTTATACGGTTGTAGGTGAAACTAGTTGTAATAGGATAGTTAATGTCAATTATTTCGCGTTAGTTTATAGAAACCGACCAGAAACACTAGTATCAAGAGATGTGAATGAGAGACTTTGATATCTTCATAATGTGTATATGCAAATATACAGGTGATTGATTAGTGCGATAAAGCTCAGTAGATCCGCAATAATAATGCTTAGCAATTAAAGTTAAAAACAAAAATTGTAGGCAAATTTGAGGTGCACATTATAAAATTAGTATGAATGTTACGTTCGATAACATAGTGACAGGCCAAATTTATGTTTTTTTTTTTAATAGAACACCCTGTATTTTATCTTATATTCGAAAATTTTTCACTTCTTTATCACAACAATATAAAATTTTGTCATATTTTACAGGGTATTTACAAGGTTATAACCAATTTTCTATGAAAATCGTAACACGTTCAACTCTCTGTATAATAAAAAAGAAGCACAAAAACAATGATATATTGCTGCCATATTTTTTTAATGATTGTAAAAATTTTCAAAAATGATTAATATTGTTTGGAATTATTTCGTGCTTATTTATAGTCGGACAATTTTCAATTAAAAGTGACTAATCTACAAATTGAACTAAACGTTAGTGGCAACCATGTAAAATTTCAGCAATAAATTCTTACCGGGGTCATTTTTGTTGTGTATGCTTCGCCCATGTAAATAAGAGACAAAGTAGGATAAATTTGCTCTCGTAACAATATAAATTGGTGCGTTTCAAGAGTGTACTGTGAGACAAGTTCATTGAATAGTTTGAAACATCGGTAAAAACTTAGCAATATTTTGCTGGTCTATATATATTTACGTCCTTAGAAAGAATGTTAATGAGAGAAATATGATCTTAGTTTATTCTGTTCAGATTATATACATATGTGCATAGGCGTAGTGTATTCTTGGGAATATATTTTATTAACTAGACTTTATTATTAACTTTAAAATAGTTTTAAGGTAAGTAAAGTAAATTTGAGGCCAGTTTATTCTTTTTATAGCATTAAACCCTTAACGGCCGCTCAATATACAAAGAGAAATTTGACAATTAATGTATTAGATTGGATTAAAAACACCAAAAACCAAAGTTTTCCGTTTTTTGAAGTTCTGTATTAGATACTCTCTAATAAGAATAAAATTTTACTTTATTTTGTTGGACAACTATAAGATACCTGTTAAAAGAGACATGATAATTTAATAATTAAATCGGTCTTAGATTTAATTTTTACGTAATTACTTATGTGTTTAAATTAATAATTAAATTTTTTTTGGCACGCCTCTGCAAAATTGATAATTTGATTACGATTTCGTTGAAAAGTTATCGTTAAAGGCTTCGTTAAGTACGATGTTGCCAAGTAATCACCTTGAATTAAAAATTGTTATAGTCTAGAAGACTAGGGAAACGTTGTGTTTATCGATGAGTCTAGTTGTATGAGATATTCGCCTGATGATCGAAAAAGAGTATGGGGAATGTCTGGAGAATGCTATTCCCAATGTTGCTTCTCCCCTATATTCATTTTATATATCGCTGCTCGAAATAGTGATCTGGAACTCCGTAAAATTGACGCCGCTTCTTGAACATGAGATCCTCCTTTTACTCCTTCCACTTCTAAAATTGCCTTCAATGTTACCTTCTATTATTAACTGCAGCAAGTCATATTTAGTATCTTTTATAAAGAAATATTTCATCTTCATTTCCAATCGGAAGACGATTTCCAAAATGATAATCAAAACCTAAAAATAACCGTATTTTCAACTAAACTTGTGATTAACTCATATTAAACATAGTAAATAGTATCTAAAGCGTGATGAATAAATACAGGCTAGCTATCCTACTTTTGTTTCCAATCAAACCTGTAAAGAAGTGTTCTTCAATAGCTTTGATTCAGTGATAACACCGCTGCTGCTCTATGTTATGCCATCAGATATTCTACAGGTTCTTATTTGGATAATTCTTTTCAACTATCTTCTTTCTGCAGCCGACTCTATCTATCTATCTACCTAATTAGCCTTCTTCGGTCCATCTTTGGACATAGGCCTCCCCAATCCTTTTCCATTCTTTTCTGTCTGTCGCTACAGTCATCCATCTAGAGCCCACGTGCTTCTTGATATCATCTGGCCATCTCATTTGGGGCCTTCCTCTGCTTCGTTTATATTTCCACGGTCTCCAACTTATAAGAATTTTGTTCCATCGGTCTTCTTTTTGTCTTATATTGTGTCCGGCAAATCTCCATTTCAATTTTGCAACTTCTTGTCTAACATCCCTCACTTTTGTTTTCTCTCTTATCCAGCCGGCTCTATAGCTGTTTAATATTCCAGGCTAAAAACTTAAACTTTACAGCGACTTACAACTGTACTTTTTACAGATGATGAAGTCCCAAGCGTAGGTGTGGAGCTGTGCACGAAGAAAAATACAAGCGGAATATTATTCGGAATGCTAGGATCAAAGGACTGCAGTGCGTCTCGTACAAGGGAAAAGAAGTTCCCAACAAAGCCCCGATGAATGATATAAACTGTACGTGCAATTTGAAATATTCTCTGAAACTTACCGATGAAATAAAATGAGAAACGTAGACGCAAAAACCGCAGGCCTAATGTAAATAATAAGCAAGCTCAAGAAAACTTTGATGTGCCTACTGATGACTTGCCAAACAAATAATCCCATTCATACAAGTATAACTTGAAAGTAAATGGTGTTCTTACTCAAGTTTCTTTTCTTAAGAGTGTTTGCAATTTCTGACACTCGAATCCAAAGAATAAATAAATGTTCTGACCTTCACAAAACCCCTGTAGATATGAGGGGAAAATCTAGAAGTGGAAACGCTCTTCCAGGTAACGTTTGTGTGAGAATTCAGCAGCACATTGAGAAATTTGATGTCAAGGAAACTTATTATGAGGGAAAATCTAAAAAATATCTTGACGTTAGTCTTGATGTCGCAAAAATGCATGCAATGTTTATTTTAGGCAACCCTGATCTAAAAAATCAAGTCAAGTATAGTTTCTACAACAAATACTTTAAAGAGAACTTTGCTTACTGTTTTGGAAGACCACAAGTAGATGTGTGCTTAACTTGGCGACAGACTGTCGGCTAAATTGAAAGACAAGTGTTTGAGTAATGATCTTCCAAATTCTAAATCTATCACGAGGGCAAAGCAACATTTCAATGCTACTGAACTATTTCAATGACATTCCAGTTAATGTGAAGCATCTGGAATTGTTTTGTGATCGTACATTTGTGCGTTTTTTACTAAACCTCTGTAACTCAGGTAGGTTTAAAACGATAATTCACAACTACCCTATATGTGGCCACCCATTTTTCCCATGTGACAGAGATTTTGGAAGCATAAAGGGTCTGTTGAGAAAGACGGATAGGATTTATACTCCTGACGAATATGCAGAGCTCATGCTAAAATTTAGTAAGTCTAACATTTACTGTAAGTGTATCACCTTACGTCAGACGATGTTCTCAGTTTCAAAAAGTGATTGCCCAAATTATATATGCCAAAAACTCCAATTTCGGACGAAACATCAGGCAGGAAAGTAGCCAAAGCCATTCAAACTTTTCCAGTACAAGCAGTTTCTTTACAAATCAGGTAAAAATTTACCTAAGTGCAATTTTTTCAAAAATTTGTAACTCAAAAAGTCAAAGGAAAATAAATTTTTTTAAAAATTTTTTACAATGTTATTCCAATAGCATATTTTTGATTTAGTAAAAAAATATTTGAAGGAGATTAGACTTAAACTTAAGCTGCAAATCAGTTTTTTGAGTTTTCTAAAAGTTGAAAAAACCGCACTTAGGTGGTTTCTGAAATAAACGATTCATTTGATCAGCTTCAAAATTACAAGAAATCTTATATCCCTGTCAATATTACAAGATCATTTATAAAAAGTTCAAACAGAAATTTACCAGTAATTTCTATAATAACTGTTTGCACAGCTATTGCTAAAAAATTTAAGATTTCTTTCAGTCGTTCTGTATAAACACAAAAATCAATTTTTTGATCTTTGATCAAAGTGAAATGTTCTAGAGCAATATCTATATCCAAAACAAAAACAAAACTAATCTATTATTTTTTTGGCACATTCCATCATAACCTATCACCACCAAGTAGTTAGATACGCTATATAATTTGGTAAAACTAAACATTCAGCCCCAAAAGACATATTTCTATTCCAGAAACATTCATCACATAAATCAAGTGATATATATCTGTTTGTCATTATTTTCATTCATTCGGCAAACCACGCAATTCCACCAAATCTTCCTTATATTGAACCAAATCCACTGCGACCAATAAGACACAATTTGCATTCAATAATTTTCTCATTCATCTTGTCCTGCAAAATCCACCCTCCCCATAGACCAAAACCGAAACTAAATTCAATTAGAAATCCTCCATTTCAATTTCAAGGACCTGTCACCGTATTGATCCTGATCCCCTGCATACACACATGAAGCCTGTCAATATTACAAGATCATTTATAAAAAGTTCAAACAGAAATTTACCAGTAATTTCTATAATAACTGTTTGCACAGCTATTGCTAAAAAATTTAAGATTTCTTTCAGTCGTTCTGTATAAACACAAAAATCAATTTTTTGATCTTTGATCAAAGTGAAATGTTCTAGAGCAATATCTATATCCAAAACAAAAACAAAACTAATCTATTATTTTTTTGGCACATTCCATCATAACCTATCACCACCAAGTAGTTAGATACGCTATATAATTTGGTAAAACTAAACATTCAGCCCCAAAAGACATATTTCTATTCCAGAAACATTCATCACATAAATCAAGTGATATATATCTGTTTGTCATTATTTTCATTCATTCGGCAAACCACGCAATTCCACCAAATCTTCCTTATATTGAACCAAATCCACTGCGACCAATAAGACACAATTTGCATTCAATAATTTTCTCATTCATCTTGTCCTGCAAAATCCACCCTCCCCATAGACCAAAACCGAAACTAAATTCAATTAGAAATCCTCCATTTCAATTTCAAGGACCTGTCACCGTATTGATCCTGATCCCCTGCATACACACATGAAGGACTAACTACCAATCGAAGAAATGCCAGGGAAGCTGTGACGGGTCAAGCAAAGGATATCAAAAAGAATAAAAAATAAACTAATTTATGATTTAATCAAAGAAAATTATGGTTATTATAATTCACTTAATTGATGTTTTTTTAGAATTTATAAAAATATAGTTTACTTACAGTTGAAGGCAACACACAACAGCAATAAACCATAGATGACATCAGTATATAACAAAATAAAGCAAAAGAAACGTACGAATCAAGAAAATCTTAAAGGAAAATCTGCAAAAAGAAACAGTTGAGCGCTTAAGAATAAAAATTTCTTTAAGTATAATAGACAAAGAAAAAAAAACTAAGTAGCAAAAAACTAGTAGAAGAAGGGAGTTTTAATATTATTAAAAGTCTATCCAAAAAATAAAATAACAAAGATCCATACCCTTATAAAAAAAATAGATATACGTTCACAGTAGCAGAAGAAGATATTACATCCTACAACATATACAAAATGTTTTTGAGATCCCACTGATTCAGGCCTCTACGAAGATCACAATTTTTATAGAACCATGGTGCATCCACTATACTTTTTAAGACCTTGTTTGAAACTTTTTTATATTGTCTATATTACTACATATTCTCAGAGTTGTATGCCAAGTATTCAGACTAGATTTAGGATTTGTTAATATAGTAGTATATAGTAGTATAGTACATAGCTTATTATATATTGATATTAGGGTTTCGTTTAAGAAGTTAGTACATTTTTTTGAATTTGATGTAAAGTACTTTCCTTTCTTTTTTACTCTATTGCATTTCAAACGAGCATTCAAGCTTATGTTAAGGTACTTAGCTGTGCCATGGGATCAATTTATTAGTTGTCTTACCGCTCCAGTTTTTATATACTACTAAAAAGAACAAAGACTACAGAATCATTGCATGATAAATCACGTCATTACTTCTATCTGTGTTTGTTACAGACTTCGGTTGATTAAGAATCATTTCTAAAATCCAAATTAAAGTCAACCCACGACAAGCATGGCTGACTGTCAAATTACTAGATGGGGTGGGAAAGGAAGACAATGGAGATATAGTAAATTAGAGAAACCAGAGGAATTAAGGAATTACCTTTAGAGTATTTAGATCAAATTATTTAATATTGGATTATGAAGAGTTTGATCTGTCAGTAAAAACTCAACAATTCACATTCAAATATTGGCACGACAGCTGTTACTAAAGACACCATACCAAAAACCACATCAGATGGGAGATATCGAGTAAGATATGATAAAGAAGCAGTTACGCGACGACTGGAAGTAAAAATATGCTGGAAATATTTTGTAACGAACGGCTTCAAAGACAATTTTATTTAAATGCGTTTTTAACTCATAATAAACAGAAAACCATACCTCTTGGTTTAAAATGTTAACATATAAAGTCTAAAACACTTGCGATTCATTTCTATAAAACTAGACCCAATAGTAATTAAAAAATCTACGTCTATGAAAATTCCTACAGCTATGTCCACTCTCTAATGACGTACTTAGAATTCGGGATTACCGGATCGTTAAGAGATTGAGAAAATCGCCTGGTAAATGCCCAAGGATCAGTCAGGACTAAGGACATGCCAGGAAACGTAAGGCTCGGATTGCGCCTCGGCTTGGTGGGTAATCAGCCAAAGAAATCGTAAAACAAATAGGGGCGAGAAGAAAGGAAAAAAGGGGGGTTGGAAATTAGTAAGGGTCGTGGGAAAGTATCGCGGACGGCTTCTTAAATAAATAACGAAAAACGAATGGGATTTTAGCGAAATACGTTCTTTTTTTGTTTACTACATGACGCAGTTGTTTGTGAGTGAGAGACGATGCCCGTATTTGTTTGTAGTAATCGTCATGGTGGTAGCTCACATGCGAGATAAAAACGCTGGAAGTAGCATCTTTTTGGATAATATTTAAAAATGTACAGCGAAGAGGGGTAAAGTAATATCTAGATTACTAGGTCAATTAAAAAAGTGGTTTTAGAAAGCATTGAGAAGTTTGAAAATTAGATTAAAAATCCCAAAAAGTTGTTAATGCAATCATTGAAGCGAAGAATACGGTCTTACCTCCGATTTTTTTTTACTGTGAACCGATTTGCATGAAATTTTGGAATTAGACTCATATTACACTAAACTTCAAATGCCACCCCTTCTCGGGGGTAATTTCTTTTTTTCAAAACAATCTCGGATATCGATAGAAGGCCTAATTTTAAGCAAAAAATCAGTTTTTCGAAAAATCCAATACTTTTCAAGTTATTGGCAATTAAAAATTCGCAATTTTTTCACGTTTTTCATTGGTTTTTTGCAAATATCTCCAAAAATATACGTTTTATCAAAAATTTTATAAAAAACAAAATTGTAGTAGGTAAAAAAATGAACAATTTGGTTTTTTTATAAAGTATTCTAAGTGCAATATTAAGCTAGATATTAAGGACCAAAGCAGTTTTTTATTTTGTCTGAAATTTAATCGATGTGACCAATGCCATCTAGCGGCGAGCAGATGAATTTATACATTCTAATAAACAAGGGTTTTGTAGTGCTTGAAATAAGCTTTAAAATGAGCACTATTAACAGTCTTTTCCACGTAAAATAAGTATTGCAAATAAGAGTAGCATCTAATGTTTTTTCTTTTAAATCAATGGGTTTCAAGTGCCATTTCCTTCAATTTTCATGCTATCACAACTTATAAAAACCATTGTAAAGGTAATTAAGAGAGCTACAACATCCTTTATTGCAATATATAGTAAAAAATCTTTTTCTAAAACGGTGAATGATTAAAGGGCTTAAGAGAGGCTGTTATTGTGCCGCCACGCGTTCTTTAAACAATCAAATCTCCGTCAATTTTTGTTTGACAGAAAAAATGAAAAAACCGAATTGTTTGTTGGAAAAATACCTAAATATTTTATCCCTACACTTTTCTACGTATCTGTCGTCATTTTTAGGATTTAATGAAAAGGAGTTAATTAAAAAAAATAGAGATTACTCTTAACACCAATAAAAAAATTTCAACCGTAATACCATCCGCAAAAAAATTGCAGTGCAAAATCCAAGAGTGTCCAAGATCCTTGGTGAAGACTGCTACAAATCGTATATTGGACAGAACAATCGAAAAATACAGGTAAGATGAGAAGAACATCGAAGGAAAAGAAGTCATCCCTAACACAACATGTCATATGCACAGGTCATAATATAAACTTGAATAAAATAACGATGTTATTCTATAATAACGTGAAGTGTAATTAGGAAAGGAATATATATATTGAAAAAAAAAAACAAAAAACTTAAATACAAGAGATGATGCACAGAGACTTCCAACTGCACGGAAACCAGCTCTGAATAAGGTCCGCTCACTTGCATGCGCACAGGACTCGAAAGAAGCGCAGCAAAGTCCAGTTCTCTTCGAACATCTATGAATAAGAAGAGAAACTAATCTGACTTGACAATAGCAAGTGTAACTTTGTCGAAACGTTGTCAAAAATGGTTTTTTTTAAACCAAAGTTTTTCAACGAGAAACAACAAGAAGATAAGGAAGATTTTAAAGAAAAGGAGGTAGAGCCGAATATAATAAAAGCTGAAGTAATATATGCAATAAATCTAGAAAATTTCAAACAATCCATGGAGCCTGACAAAATTTAATTATTTCGTCGTTGTCTAAACCAAACTTGAAGTGCCATCTATAAAGTACAAATTTGCCTTGTTAGTTATAAGACGCACAGATTTAAGCAAAAATCTTTTCGAAAAGTTTGCTTTCGACAACCAAAAAATCTTCGCATTTCTACTTTTTGGTTTTATTCTAAAATGTCGCTGTAGAATATTTATTGAAGTTATTTTAATATCACTTTTATTGAAAGAAAAGATTTGATTTCATGTTCAGAGTTTCTGAACTAGTCGCTTTAATGATTCCTGCTAGAACTTAGTACGTATAAGCGAATATGCAGAGGCTTTTTCTTCAAGTGCTCTCTCCGCTACGGAGTTTGGCAATCATCATTCCTATTCGTACCTTTGAAGCTGTTGCTCTAAATAGTTGGTTAGATGTGCATTGGAACCAGTCTCTTAAATTGCGCAGCCAAGATATACGTCGTCTCCCCACGCTTCGTTTGTCCCGAATCTTTCCTTGGATAATTAACTGGAGCAATTGGTACTTTTTCCCTCCCATCACATGACCAAGATATTCCAACTTTCTTCTCTTGATGGTGATCAATAGCTAACGTTCTTTGTTTGTTCTTCGAAGAACTACACTATTTGTTATTTTGTCTGTCCAAGGTATTTTCAAAATTCTTCTATATAACCACATTTCCAAGGCCTCTAGTTTATCGATATTGCTCTTGTTTAAAGTCCAAGTCTACTACGTACAGCAGTATCGAAAAGATGTAGCAGCTAAGCAATCTCATTTTTAGGTTTAAGTTAATGTCATGACTTCCTTCAAATTAACAAAAAAGCAGCTCGAGCCTTTCCAATTCTAATTTTAATTTTTTCTGTGATGTCATTGTTGTTATTAACACTTGTTCACAAATATTTATATTTGTGCACCCGTTCGATTTCGTTATTGTGAATGTACAGGTTTGCATTCAATCTTTGTTTTTTCGAAATAATAATGAATTTCGTCTTCTTGACATTCATTGTTAACCCTTGCCAGAGGCACTATATGGGAATTCAAGCGAAAACTGCCTTTTTTTAAATATTTAAATATCAAAATATCAAATAAGTGTGTTAATAAACATACATTACGCCATATTTAACAGAGGAAATATATTCCAAATGAATAGCTTCAATCAACATTGATTACATTACTCAAAAAATCCAATGCAAAATGAATGTAAAGATCACCGGATAATCATTCCTGATTGTATATATAGATCAGTTTAAAAAAATTGACATCAGTGATCGTTGTTACTATGTAAAAGTGATGATAAGAGTGCACTGTTCTTCATTCGACCCAAACAACTCTTTACAATCACAACATAACTCAAACTCACTCTTACGTAATGGACCACAACACCTCAAAGCGCGCCTGTTCCTCAACCAACGGTCGATTAACAAACGCAGACATACACGGTAAAGAAGACATCGGACATGATACATCACCACTTGTCACAACTGCTCTCCACGGCATCTCTCTTTTTCCATGAGAAATGTTTTTTCCTCAGCGTGACACTGGGATATGTAATTCGTTCGAGAATGCACTCGAGCGGAAAAGAAAACCTTTCGAGCGTACGGCGAACGCGGACAAAAGCTCGAATGACTGTATATAAGACATTGTTGCCGCTTGGAACTATTTTAGGAAAACACAGATTATATATATATATATATATATATATATATATATATATATATATAAAATCTGTGTTTATATTATTAAAATAATCTCAAATATTACATACAAATAAACGTGAAACAAGACAATTAATACCGAAAGGGTAAAATGAAGTTTTGTTTAACCACTACCAAAAATTACTGACCAAAGAGTATATCTAAATAAATCTATTGCAGAGAATATACATGTACATACATTGTACATGTATATCGTACGATGGTACAAAGGGAAAGCATTGAAATCACAGGGGATATGCTCAAAATACCTACCATATGAAAAAGCTTCTGGACCTAAGGATATAATATATGCTGAACTTCTGGAAATTGGAACCGAAATATAATTCAATGGGAGAGCATACTTACTCAACTTGTATATTATTAAACCTTCCGTATTAAATGAATGAAAAACAATATACAGTCAATTTATAAAAGAAGAGACAGAAAACGATGTGAAAATGATATTGTAACGATGAGTCCAAGCCATCACCGTTAAACCAGCGTGCGCGCGAACCAACCCATGAAGTAGGAGTGTATCGACAGTAGAAAGGGCAAAACTAATTACCAAGCACCGCTATATAAACCGCAACATTTCCTCATAGAGGCAGAATCGACAGGTGTTGACTTAAGGTTCTCTTCTTCCCTACCCCGGCTTGGGGACGTGTTGAGTTCACAAGTTGTTCCGTTCCATACCGCCGTACCCGAAGAGCGTGTTAAGCTCTTCATTACCCGTACTCTGAAGCAGTCGTGTTGAGACTGTCGAGGAGTGTCCTATTAACCCGAATCACTTAAGGAACGTGTTGAGTTCCTTTCCTTTCTTTGTACCTATCGTCCGCTGTTATTAAATCGATACAACGTTCTCGTAAAATTTCAAATACACACTCGCTTGCCGATAAGACTAATTTCATATGACAATGTCAAACTTAATTTGAATAAATAGGCCAGGTACTGAGAAGACTAAATCAAATTGTAAATATGAACATAAGATTTTTGTCAATTTAATTTAAGGAAGACAATAAAGTTTTATTTTTATTTTGAACTCTGTCTCTGACTGTCCAAAAGCTACCCGGAAAGTGACTCCTACGAGAGGACATCACAATATGTTTCTTTTACTCGTTCATTTACGGATTAGTTTGGCCAAAACTAAACAGGCACAGAAAAACTAATGATGGATTCAGATTTAGCATTAGAAGTTATTTGGAGAAAAATGAAAAAAAAAGTTATATGGAAAAACTGGTTTCTGGAATGGTATCATCGTCATTATCTTTGCATTTATCCCTCTGAGGGGTCATCTTGGTCCATACCAATATTAATTCCCGTATATTAAGGTGATTCACCCTTAATTATTACACACTTTGTAATGACAAATCCTTACAATATATTACAAATAATTGCTTAATTGTAAATATTGCTACCCTGGGTCATACTTGGTGATACATTTGAAGCAATACTCTTTACTGTCGTTGTTTGTGGTAGTCTTCAGTTGTGTGTCTTCATGTAGTCTGCCCCATTTCCATACACTCTGTGTTTTGCTCATTAAGAATCAGTCCATACTGTTTAGCCTTTGCTTCACGAAGTTTAAAAATCCTCAGCAGTTCTCCTTTAGTTGTTGCCATTAACACTACATCATTCGTAAAGGCCAAGACCTGGCATTTTTTGTCATAAACCATACTTTTTATTCGTATTCCACTCTCTCTTATGCCCCCAGCAAGAAATTGAAGAGTATTGTGGATAGCAGATCTCTCTCCTGCTCTCCTGCTTTAGTCCCCTTTAAATTTTTCTGGTAAACTTCCTTCTATCCTTACTCTATTGTCTGTCTTCATTAAGAGAATTGTTTACTAGTCTGATAATCTTTTCCGCAATTGCAAGTATTCTTACTTATTATCTCTAGAGATAGAGATAGTAGAAGACTTCTATAAAACATTATACACAAATAAATTGGACTTAAACCCGACAGAACATACAGAACAAAAAATTATGAATCAAGGTTCAGAAAATATTCCCGACATATCAACGGCTGAAATTTAACATGCTCTAAAGAAAATGAAAAAAAAAACAAAGCACCAGGAGAAGATGGAGTAGTGGCGGATGCGCTAAAAATCGGAGGCTCTGCTCTCATCAGGACAATCAAGCAGCTCTTCAATATATGCTTAGAAAACCAAGCAATACCAGCCGAATGGAATAATTCTATAACGCTCCTCATGCATAAGAAAGGAGATCAAACAGACCTCGAAAACTATAGGCCAATCAGTCTTCTAAGTCACCTGTATAAATTATTTGCTCGAAGTATCACTGCCAGAATTGAGAACAAACTAGAAACATGCCAACCAAGAGAACAGGCAGGTTTCCGCCCTGGGTATGGTACAAATGACCATCTAACTTGTCTAAAGGCCCTAATTGAAAAAACTATAGAGTACAACCGGCCACTAGTTCTAGTATTTGTTGACTATAAAAAAGTCTTTGACACTATCGAGATGGTAGCTATCTCAAGAGCTTTGAGAGATTGTAGAATCGACTACCGATATACCAGCAGTATTCAAGATATATATGCAAATACCACAACAGCAATAAACCTCCACACCCCTACTCAAAAAATAAAACTAAAAAGGGGAATTAGACAAGGAGACAACATGTCACCAAAACTATTCAATGCCGTAATGCAGCATGCATTCCAGATGTTAGAATGGGAAAACAGAGGTTTGAGTGTCGATGGCGAAAGGCTGAACCACCTACGATTTGCAGATGACATAGTTCTAATAACCGACGACTTAAAGGAGGCCAACGAAATGCTACAAGATTTACAACAAGTCTACCAAAAAGTAGGGCTGGAAATAAACTTTGCGAAAACTAAAATGATGACCAACTTAGTACCTAGTGGACCATTGAAACTAGAAAACTGGCATATTGAAACGGTTGACAAATACATATATCTGGGCCACGAAATACAAATAAGTAGAGACAACCAAACATGCGAATTATCTAGAAGAATAGCTTTATGATGGGCAGCCTATGGCAAGCTAAAAGACGTGTTTAAGGAAAACATCCCAATAAAGCTAAAGAGAAAAGCATTTAACCAGTGCGTACTTCTGGTGCTCACTTATGGAGCTGAAACACTGACATTGACTAAAGCATCAATAAAAAAGTTACAAGTAGCACAACGAAAAATGGAAAGATCTATGCTTGGCGTAACTTTGAGAGACCGAATACGAAATGATGAGATACGGCGAAGAACTGGAGTGGAAGACGTCATAAAACGGATTACGAAGTTGAAGTGGAAATGGGCAGGACACGTCGCAAGACAGAGAGACAACAGATGGACAAAGAAGATTTTAGAATGGCGGCCAAGGGCAGACAAGCGAAATCGTGGAAGACCACCTACCAGATGGACGGACGACATTAAAAGAATAGTGACAAACTGGATCGCAGCTGCACAGGACAGAGAAGAGTGGAGACATCTTGAGGAGGCCTATGTTCGACAGTGGACAAATTTGGCTGTGTGATGAAATATTCTTAAGGCATGGTACAGGCGCTTTCTTATCACAAAATCGTAAGCTTGTTTGAAATCTATAAAGAGGAAGGATGATTTTTTGATGTTATAAATCTCTCCATAAGTTCTTGCATTGATATATGGTCAATTTTATATAAGTTGGTTCATCTATGTCATTTTCTATAAAACTGCATGGGTTGTACCACAGAATCTAATAGTGTTGCATACCGTTGTTGTTATCCAATAACTTCGAAGTGGGCGGTATCATTTTCTTTTCGATTAGTTTGTTCCATCATTTTGTAAGCATGATAATCTGAATTTGAACAATGTAAATGATTTTCAATTTGATTAAAAAATTTTATCATTATCGCTGATGCGTTTGTCCTAAAATCCCTTTTTAAAATGTACCAAATTCAAATATTTTCTTCTTAAGAAATTAAAAATTATCCAATATCGCACTGGTTTTGGATAATAAACAGAAAAAAAAACAATTCCAACGATTGGCAACGCTGATTTCGATAGGCAACTCCGGCGATTAATAGTTCAGTGAAGCGGGCAGGCAGCACTTTGCAACAGACAAGCTTACCAACATAAATATATCAAACATCACCAGCAATGACAAATAGTATGGGGGTGGATGGACGGCTCGGTATCGCGGCACGATGCAGCTTACTAACTGCTTTCTTTCTTCTTTGAGCCATCCCGCTGATATGAGAGTTGGGGTATATACAGATCCGAACTAATCTCCATCACGTGTATATTTATATCAAGATTTAGATGAAGGATATCGGGACAAGGGCGCTAAAGTATTATCTCATAGGTTGCAGGATAAATTTGATCGTTTAATTGTAAAATTTGAGATTTCAAAAGATATTGGCAAGAAAATAGACATATTTAGTTCTTCTTCTTCTTAAGGTGCCGTGCATTTCTGCGTAGACGTCCACCGTACATCGTCTTGTCAGGTGAGATGTTAAATATTCTGGATTAAATAATTCTGTTTTTAGCAGCATTGCAAAGCATTTCATAGCTGTGGATTCTTGTCCATTGTCGAATATTGCGCAGCCATGACATTTTTTTACGTCCGAGAGACCTCTCCTACCCTCTATCTTCCCTTCGAGTATCAGTTGCTGAAAAGTGTATCGTTCTCCTCGTATTATGTGCCCCAAGTATGCAGTCTTCTTACTTTTTACATAATTAAACAGTTCCCTATCCTGTAAGCCAGCTCTTCTGAGTACTTCCTCATTTCTGACCCAGTCCGTCCATGATATTCTGAGCATTCGACGCAGGCACCACATTTCAAACACTTCAAGTTTGTTAATGGAACTGGCCTTTAACGTCCATGCTTCCATTCCATACAGGAGAACAGGCCACACGTAACACTTAAGCATACTGTATCGGAGGTTGAAGTCCAATTTGCGATCAGTCAGAAACTTACGAAGCCTCAAAAAAGCATTTCTGGCTTGTTCAACTCTGCTCTTTATTTCATTCTCGGGGTCCCAACCCTCATTCAGCAAAGATCCCAAGTATTTGAATTGCCTGACTTGTTCGATTTCTTCTCCAGAGACATATATCTTTGCGTTGGGGTAATCATTTCTACTTATAATCATTGATTTTGTCTTCTTGATATTTATTTTCAAACCAAGAGCTTCACTTGCAAGAGTTAGATCATTTAAAAGGTATTGAAGATCTTCGACGTTATCTGCCACTATGGCTGTATCATCGGCATACCTGATGTTATTAATAAATATGCCGTTAACTTTAATACCCTTCTTAGAAGTCTTCCACTGCTTCTGCGAAGGCTTTTTCTACGTATAAATTGAACAGCATTGGGGACAGTATACAACCTTGCCTTACTCCTTTTTTAATGGAGAAATCTTCTGTTTCGTTGGAATTTTGAAGACGTACGGTTGCTGTCTGATTCCAATACAGATTGGCGATGATTCTTATATCCTTTGCATCCAATCCCAACTCTTGTAGGTATTTTATCATCAATTCGTGTTTTACATTATCGAATGCTTTCTCGTAATCGATGAAACAGATAAAAACATCCTTTCTTTGATCTAAACAATTCTGTATCAATGTTTGCATACTAAAGATCGCTTCTCTCGTGCCAAGTCCATTTTTGAAACCAAACTGACTCCATCCACTGACCTCTTCACATTTCTTAAACAATCTAGTGTGAAGTATTCTCAGGAAAAGTTTTAAAAAGTGACTCATTAGGCTTATTAGTCGGTGGTCCTTGCAGAAGTTCGCACGCGGTGTTTTTGGTAGGGCGATAAATGTAGATCGAAGCCAATCTTTTGGAATCTGGCCCGTATCGTAGATGTCGTTAAAGAGCTTGACAATAATGTCTAGGTTTTCTTCATTAAGTAACTTGATTGTTTCTGCGTACACATCATCTGGTCCTGGGGTTTTGTTACTTTTTAATAGTTTGATAGCGTGTACAAAACTATCACTAGTATCAACTGTGTCGTAACTGGTTGTCATGCTATATATTTCTGACTGAATCTTTGAAGAAATCCTCTAACAGATTATTAGTCACTGCCTGGATATTTCTGACTAATTCCTATTGACTGTAATAGATCTAATAGGTGAATTCTGAACGCATACATAATTAGAGAGATAACTTTATTGGTTCAAACGTGTATCTCACTTCTACTCCTTTAAGTCATAACAATAATATAGCTACAATAAATAATAACTAATTATTATTAAATAATTTATTGTCTGCAAAGATTCTTGTCTTTAAAAAGGCACTTTTTTCTCTACTCTTTCCTATTAGTTGGGAATAATAATATCGCTACATACTTTTGACAATAATATTAAACCTTCGTCTTCAAATATATTATGTTCGTTTAACAAAATTTTTTCATCCATTTTTGTCCATCAACATTTTACTTCAGTTGACGAATATTTTTCTTTAGATTTATTATGAATCCAACTACATGTTTTTTTTATCTTTATCTTTTCTTTATTTTATTGATCACTTTTTAGGCATTATTTAAGAATTGTGTTTCTACCGATACATTTACCTAAATCCATCTCTGTTTTCCTTCATTTCCCTCGCATTTTCAATACAATGAACTAAACCTTCCGTAACGGACTCCCTTGCATCGACACAAAAACTTGTGCACTTTCCTAGGAGATTTGTTTTTCTTGAGATGACATTTTGATATGACTCAAGTTCATTCTTATCATCGCCTTTATCGATTTGGCCGTCGTAAAAGTCGTCGGAGAATCCGAAATCCCCTATAAAGTTTCCCTATAAACCACCCTAAGAAACGAACACCCTTGCTGAAAACGTACAGTGCGAGATCGTTTTAAATAGTTCATATATATTGTTTTGGCAGGATGTTTATTGTATGGATTCAATAAGATATTTTTTAAAGCGTGTGAAGGGTGCCAAGGAAAAGAAAAGTTATACAGTAAAACCTAGCAGAACATATTGATATCAAAATATACTAAAATGATTAAAATCAAAGTGAAAGTAATTTAAAAAAATACATAAAAATGAAAATGTGGAATACGAAAAGAAGTAAAATCAGAAAAAAAACAAAACGAGATTACCTTCAGCTGATAACTAAATAAATATGTTATATAAATCTGTCGATTTAAATTGTGTCATCTAAAATATTTACTCTATCATAAGCACACACACACACAATAAACCGGAGATATCACTCACACCTTTCTTATTGTCAAACATCGAACTCCCTACAATATATCAATGAGTCGAAAATACGGGTAGATAAAATTTTTATGACGGTGTTTTATGAATAAGGCGCGACACGACACCTTTAATTTAGCCTAGCCGAAATTTGAATACAATAAAGATTGATGGCAGCAGGACCCAGCCCTATTTTTTCATTGTGTATAAGTGTATTGATCAGGTGTTATCACTATTGATCTCGTGAATGATGCGATGCCGCTTTTTTACATATTTATTTAATCTACAGGGCCGAGGATATGTCTGTGGTTGTCGATTTTTATATATTTTTAAATTTTACGTAACAGCCTACTTCAAATACAATTTACATGTAATGCTTTTGTTCGATAAATCTGTAAGTTATTTTCTATTCATTAAATTCCATAATATCGATCCCAATCTCTGATTTCTTTAGTTTCATGTACTTCTAGTACGTCGGAATAAACCGTTCATATTTTTCAGAATTATACATATCAAATGCAACATCTGGGGCTCATTTGAGGCCCAACAATAGAGTTAAAATACTAGATTGACCAGGGAGAATGCCATGCTCCTCTCCTATTATGAAAAAAAAAGTGATACAGCATGTGGTACAGTAATCTAGCGTGAAGTTTTCATACTATGTTTTCTGTAATTTTAAAATTGAATCTTCTTCTTTACTTCTTCTTTCGATTGATGGGCATCCGTACCATTCCCTCAAGTTACGCAACCATGAGATTGTTACATGCTCGGTCCATAATATCTTCGGGATTCTTCTATACACCCACAGTTCAAATGCTTCCAACTTTTTAGTAGTGGAAGCGTTAAGTGTCCATGCTTCTATCCCCCAAAGCAGAGTCGAGAAAATATAAGACCTTGCCAGTTTAACTCTCAAGTCGAATTTCGTTCTCTTGCACAAATTCTTGTTTCACAAAACTTGTTTTAAAGTTTTACCGTTAATTGTCAGAATTTCATCATTATTTTGGTTTTTTTATATTCTCATAAATTTAGTTTTCTTGATGTTTATTGATAATCCATATTCTTCTCCATACTCAACTATATTGTTCATTAGAATTTGGAGGTCTTGGAGGTTGTCTGCTATTATGATAGTATCGTCCGCATATCTAATGTTGTTAATTGGTGTTCCATTGACCTTGATTCTTGCTGTTTCTCCATCAAGAGCTCTTTTCATAATTTCTTCAGAGTATGCATTAAATAGTAGTGGTGACAAGTGACAATACACACCCCTGTCGAATTCGAATTCTTCTGATGCTTTGGTTATATAAAATTGAATAAAGTAATATTATTATTTACTTATTAGTTTTTTTTATAGATTTTAATAAAATTTAAAAAGTTTACATGTTGCTTAACGGAATTTCCTCACCGCGAACATGAACTCTTTCAATTTGTTTATTGTGAATGCGAATCACGAATTGCTATTTGGTGGCGATAATTCCGTGGCGATGTGTCGTGGCGCTTATTTCGTCACGATGTGTCGTGGCGCTACATTTGATGCATTCATGGAGATAAAACTACACTTCAAAATGTGTAACAGACTTCCATTTTCATCTAAAAAGATTTTCCTTTAACCTGTCCTATAAGTAACACAAAGATTTGTGATTTGTTTTTCTGATTATTTGCTTTGCTAAGTTTTTTTTTATATAAAATATTAAACCCATCATGTAAATCGTCATCACATTCAAGTACAATCCAGTTCTTTTTAACCATTTACCAAAGTTCATCATTATCAAAGGTTTGTTCATCCTTTCTCTTCAATAGTTTGGAGGAGCAACCCGTGTCTTCGAATTTAATGGACGCCATTTTAATAATCCGAATGCATCGTACTCAGACAGTGACAATTCGGGTCGAAAAAATGGATATTTCTTACACGCCTTCTTATTAAAATGCAGTTGCCATATAGTGTCGAGGCTGTCGTTCAGCGTTAATATTAAGACCAAGTTCTTTAAAATCCAAGACTAGCTAGATTTCATAACAAAAAAATAGGTGGTCACCGTTTTTTTTTTCCTGTTAAAAGTAAGGAAGGTAAGCAGTCTTGATATTTTTTATCTTCAGAGTTTGCGGATACTTTAAATACAAACTCTGACATTAAGATTCATCAGATCATTACATACAAGCTGATAAGTCACAGATATTCCGATCCGTTTAAAAAGTCGTATACAATAGTTATAAAAAAAGAGATGAGCGTAAAGAAATCTTAAAAAAAATTCAATAATGATATTAAAAAATTTTCTTATGACATTAGTGATCATTTGAATAATTATATAATAATATGAATAAGTTACCTATTTATCCTTGGGAGTAAAGTTAGTGAGTACTTACCTAAAAAAAAAGAAAATAATTAATAGAGAAACAAGTTTGCAATAACACTTGTACAAAAATAATTAATAAGTGAAAAAATAGGAAATAAATGTTTTCTATAGACACTTGTACATGTGAATAAATGACATTGCACGCGAATAAATGGCAGCTTGCTATAACTTACATTATGGTATATACCGATTTATAAAACTCGTAATGTGAGCTGCAGTAAAATCACTTTAGCCATTATTAACAATGATAGGACAGATATGATTGACATTGTCAATATAGTTTGTCTCTTTTTGGTTATAAACATAAAAGTTTTTAAGATTAAAAAAATATTTAAAATCCATATTTGTTCGCTGCAGATATTAAACAAGAGAGGTGACAATATGCAACCCTGTCTTACTCCTCTACGTATTTCTATTTCGTCCGATGTTTGGTGTTCTATTTTTATATTAGCTCGCTGATTCCAGTACCAATTTAATATTATTTGTATGTCTCTGGTGTCGATTTTCTTACCTTCCAGGATTTCTTTGAATTGATTGTGGCGTACTTTGTCAAAGACCTTTTCAAAGTCTATAAAGCAGGCATGTACCTCTTGGTTAACATCTAGACATCTCTGTGTTGGGACATTTAAGGCAAATAGATCTTCTCTTGTACCTAATCATTTTCTGAATCCCATCTGTGTATCGTTAATATCGATATCTAACTTTTGATAGACTCGGTTGTGGATAACTCTAAGAAATATTTTAAGCAGATGACTCATCAAGGAGATTGTTCGATGATCTAAACATTTCATTGCCTTAGTTTTCTTCGGTATGGTGACAAACGTAGACAGCAACCATTCTTGAGGTATTATACCAGTACTGTATTGTATTGAATATATGTAATATTCTGGTGAAAGTAACTAGAAGGATAGGAAATGAGGCGGAAATAATATTAACTATCAAAAGACGAAAACTTAAGTACTTAGGATATGTGATGAAAGGGCTATAATACGCATTATTGCAACTTATTATACAGGTCAAAATCCGAGGAAAGCGAAACCTGGGAAGACGAAGAATATCCCGGCTTAAAAACTTAAGGGAGTGGTTTGAATACAGTAGTGCAGAACTTTTTAGAGCGGCAGTCAACAGATTCCGCATAGCAATGATGATTTCCAACCTTCCATAGACGATGGAACTTAAAGAAGACGAATATTATGGTTACGGATATATCATTCAAAAGTTTCAGCAGTTCTGTAGGAATTTCATCAGGTCCATTTGCTTTTCCATTTTTAGCGTTTCTTATTCCGTATTCTACTTCTTCTTTCAATATGTCTGGCCCAGTTGCATTGATTATCTAAGTTAAGTTGTTTCTATTGTCTCTAATAATTCATTCAGGTATTTTGTCCATCTTTTTATTTTATTCTCTAGATTTACAATAAGATTTCCATCTTTGTCTTGTTTGTTTACCTATTTGGCATTTTTTTATTCTTCCTGTTATCTCTTTTACTTTTTTTTGCATATTGAACGCATCGTTTTTTTCTCATAGGTTTCTATTTCTTCACACTGTTCTTTAATCCACTCCACTGTTGTTGTTTTTGTAAGATGTTTCTTATATATATATATATATATATATATATATATATATATATATATATATATATATATATATATATATATATATATATATATATCTATATATATATATATATATATATATATATATATATATATATATATATATATATATAGCGAGTGTTTGCAACTTTAATTTTGTCGCTTCTCGCATCCCAATCGCCATAATTTCTTATCGGGCCAGTCTCCTTCTTGAAGACCTCTATTTTCCATTTCTATATGAATATTGGATATCCATTTCTTTCTTGGCCTTCCCCTTTTATTTCTCTGTGTAGGTCTCCAGTTCCAAACCTTTCGTGGTATCCTTTCTTCGTTCATCCGTCTCAGGTGTCCATACCATTTTAATTGTTTTTCGGCTATCGTATCCATTATTGTGTTCTTTACTTTCATTCTCTCTCTTATGTTTTCATTTCTTATGTGGTCAAACAAAGTTAACCCGGAACATCTTCTCCAGTACATCATTTCCGTTGAGAGGAGTTTTTGTGACATATTATTGTTAAAGACCTACACTTCTGACCCATACGTCAGCACCGGCTGAATCATAGTCTGATATATATTTTTCTTTGTTTTCTTAGTTAAAGTTTTATTCCACAGGATCGGATGTAGTGTTTTTATCATGTTATCATGTTTTTCCTTTTCCTATTTTTCTTGTTATATCTTTGTCGTCTCTCCCGTCTTCGCTTAGTGTAACTGCGAGATATTCGTACTGATCAACGTTTTTAATTAATCCGCTTTCTGTTTCCATGTCTTGACCGATGCCTCCTATATTCATGTATTGTGTCTTTTCGGTATTAACCTCTAATCCCCATTTTTTGAATTCGTCTATTAGTTTGTTTATCATGTACGTCATATCTTGTAGGTCCTCGGCAAGAACTACCTGGTCGTCTGCGAAGAGGATTGTGTATATAGGAGTGTCATTTATCCATATGCCCATTGGGCTGCATTTTCTCATCCAATGTTTTAAAGCATTAAGCATTAAGATGTTTCTTTCCTGCTGTTATTATAGCTGTATTTATGTACTTTAATTTTTGGTTAACGTTATTTGTATCGTTAATTTGTTGCTGCACTGAACGGAGGTTTTCATTTATTTCTTCTCCTCAAACTCCAGCAAAGTTTAGAGCAAACTTTAAACTAAAACAGCATCTTCAAATTCGTAATAAATAGATTTTATGTTTATGGCTAATAAAATTACAACTGGATGGTATAGATTATTATGTGAAGAATTTATAAATCTTTTTTCCGTGAATTGACCATGAGCGAGGTCGAGGTAGCACGAACTTGAGCAGACTCGACCAACTGCAAGTAGTATATCAGCCCCTTTATATTCAGTCAATATACTTATGTTTTTAAATTCGTAATATACCTTAAGTTTTCTTATCTATATTTCGTATCAAGTGGATATTTGTATTGTAGTAAGTAAAATCCTTCTGTGAATTTAACTAATTTATACCTGATGTACCTCTGTCTCTTTTGAGTGATTTTAACCATTAAGAAATAAAGTATATTAGCTTTTAGTCCGTAAGTTTGGTTATAATTCTTGACATATAACTTACCTGTATATGTTATAAAAGTAATCGGGTAAAAAGGGGTAACTGTGTATATAATTAACTTATTTTCTTTAAATGTGTGTTTTAAAGGAAGCAGAAAACTGTATACACAATTATTGAGTTTCCTCCGCTAAAAAACATGTTACCAAGCAACTTGAAGTCATTCAGAACTTAGCACTTCGCATTGCCAAGGGTGCATTTTGAACCACACCAGTTAAGAATCCAATGCCTCACAGGAGAGCCACCTCTTAATCTACTTAGAAATGATTTATGCCTTTCGTATGCAGTCGCCAGCAACAAATTCCACCCAGTATTTCAAAATGCATTTACGGACCGTTACCTAGAAGCTTATATCAAAAGTAGGTTCGATCCACCATTCTACGAAAGAGTTCGAAGAAATTTAAAAGATCTACAACTCCAAATTTCTGACCTCTTTCCTTGAAATGTAAAAACTCCACCTCCCTGGTTACCTAATCATGATTCCCGAAATCAATACGACGCTACTCCAATATAACAAATCAGATACATCACCCAATGTAATCCGACAGTCATGTTTAAAGGAACTCATGACTTACGGGAAAAGCTTTTGCATTTATACAGATGCCTCCAAATCTGCAAATGACGTAGGAGCAGCATTTGTCACTCCATATTCCTCTTCCCAATTTAAATTAATGCCAGCCACTTCTATATACACAGCAGAATTATATGCAATATTACAAGCCCTCATTCATATCAAAAGTACAAACCATTCTTCTTCCCTCATTATCACAGATTCTCTAAACTATTTAACAACAATCGGTCAACTATATACTAAGAACCCTATAGCCTTACTTGTCAAGAAAGAACTTGCTACCTTACAAGAATCTGGTTCAGAAGTCAAATTTATGTGCGTTCCATCTCACACGGGAATACAAGGTAATGAAAACGCAGACCTCCAAGCAAGAGAAGCTACCAAAAATGATCAAGCTATAATAGTGTCAAAGACTATCTGCAGTGATATAAAACAGTTCGTTAAAGAAAAAGTGATTAGTGCGTGGCAAAATAAGTGGAACTTATCGAAATCTAAATTAAAAGAAATTAAATCGACAGTGAAACCGTGGCGCCTAGTAAACTTAAAAAGAGCTGACCAAGTCAAAATTTCTCGACTTCGATTAGGTCATACCAATATTACTCATAAGCACCTAATAAGTAAAGAAGACATTTCAGTGTGTGATTACTGTCAAGTCAATATTACTGTTAAACATCTCCTAACAGAATGTGGAAAATATACAGTTAAGAGACAAAATAACAATATTTCCAGTGACTTAAAAACAGTATTAGGTGAACATTTAAATACTAAAAACTTAATTAGATTTCTAAAAGAAACATCCTTTATATAATTTAATATAATGTAGTAACTAATGTAAACTAATGTCGCTAATGATCCAGGTGGTTGAAGCGACTATTATTAGTAAACAATAATAATAAAAAAAAAATTACTGAGTTTATGTTGTAATTGTTATAAAGTCTTTGTATGAGAACATTCTAACCAAAAGAAGACTTATGTCAAGGCATGCTCTTTTTTCTTTTTCTGCTTCTATTTTTCATCTATTACTTCTTTCTTCTTATTTTTAATGGTGGAGGAATCTAAATGAACGCACGTCTGTATCAAAACTTCTTTAAAATACTTGTTATTAATATTAAAACATATTTAAAAAGGCTCTATTTTGTTATTCATTCTTTCAACAATATCATATAGTTCCCAACGTTTTATCTGCCTACTCCTAATATTACCTAGTAACCAGATCTGATAATGCCCGTCTGCGTTTCTGACTCACATCAGCAGCAATATTTACGGATTAGGTTACCGTAACAAACTAATAGCAATAAATACGTCAAAAGTGTCTCATATCATACTAGAAGTCGTCTAGTTGTCTCTACTTTTGGCTCCGAGACAAAGAGAGTGGGCTGGATTATTTATTTGATATTGTTATGTAAGGCTCAGTGAATGGGTAGATTAATCGTGGGCAAAACATTTGTATTTGCTACATATAAATAATATAAGGCGTCAACGAAATCATTTATCACTTAACCATATTTGTCTTAATTCAAACATACACCAAGCCAAACAACAATTTAAAATGATATCAAAATGATAATAGGTAGTAAAAAGACAAACTGGGATCATTTTTTAGCTCATTTTCATTATCAAATCATTTTTCGGTGATTACGTGTTACAATATTATCTGTAACAGTGTAAATTTATGTGTTCATTATTGATTATTTATCATACTGTCGGTATTAATAGTCCTATTTCCATCATAACGTTCTTCTTTGATCGAGTCAATTGAAAAAGAATCTTAACTCGCTGATTCGAGGGCTTTTTAATAATATGTAGCTTATATTTTACATTCTTCCAGGGGTATTAAATAATAGCTTATGGTATTTTACATTCTTATTCTACTTGACTCTCTACTAATGACTTTCCATATTCTACTAATTCTAGAGCTGTTAAATATGTCTAATACTTGGTTCCAAACTCATACTTGGTGATTTGAATTGTTATAATATCACATGCGGAGTATAAAAACGGACAAATGTGGAAAACTTCTTCAGAAATTAATCTTCTTCTTCTTCGGCTTCAACATCATCCTTCTATCTTTTTCTCGGTCGGCCTACTGATCTTCTACCATCTGGTCTTTCAAAAAACACGTCTTTAACACTGTGTCATTCTCTGATTGTACCACGTGACCTGCTCATTTTATTCGGTTTGCCTTGATATGCCTAACAATGTTTTCAGTTCCATACAGAGTCACCAATTCAGCATTGCGGCGTCTTCCTCAATCCCCTGTAAATTAAACTCTTTGAGGGCCAAATATTATTCTGAGAACTTTTCTTGTAAATACTAGAAGCGTATTGATTTCTCGTTGGTTGAGAGTCCATGTTTCACTGCCATATGTAATAATTGGGCGAATAATCGACTTCGTACAGTGTTAATTTGGATTTTTTTTTCTTCAGAAATTAACAGATAATCAAAATCTAATATTAACGAATACTGGTAAATCTACTCATTTTAGCTCCCACAATAGTACTCTCTTTGCCATCGATATATCGTTGTATGATCACTTTAAAAGTCTTAATTACTTGTATAATAGCGACCATTTTCCTCTACCAATTGAAACCATTGGGCATAATCAACCAAATATTCCTTGTTTAACAAAAATGGAAATTGAACTCTGCAAACTAGGACTTATAAAGTGATCTAATAAATAATTACCTTTTGAACTTTATCCTTGATGATAGCATAGATTCTACTTTTGATCATTTCAATGATAGTATACTAAACTGTGCTAATATTGCGTTGGGAAAAACAAAACCCTGTAAACGAAAACCAGTTCCTTGGTGGAACGAAGAAATAGCTGTAGCTATGAAATCTAGCAACATGCTTTTAATGTTTTAAAAAGACATAAAACAACAAAAAATTTTAACAATTTTAAAAAACTTTTTATCTTATTAAATTAAATTAATTAACTATTTTATCTTATATAAAAAAGAAACATGGTAAAACTATGTCTCTACTATAAGTTCATCAACACCTATGACTACATTCTGGAATAAAGTACGTACACTCAAAGGGGAACAAAGCTCAATTCACACTAAAACTCTTTCTTATCAAAACAAATAAGTACTAGTGTAAACTAGGTAAGGGCGCTCATTTTTCCCATAGCCACTTATGCATCCGAAACGTGGACCTTAAAGAAAGAGGATGAAAATAAACTGGACGCTTTTGAAATGTGGGTATACCGCCGCACAGTAAAGGATAGATTGCTTAAACAAATACAACAGAGATATTTGCAGTACTTGGGACACATTGCTAGAAGAACAGGCACGATGGAAAAACTGATAGTCGAGGGTAGAGTTGAAGGAAAGAGACCTAGGGGAAGATCTCCAAGGAGATCGTTGGGTAGACCAAACAAAAATATTGATTAACCAATGGTTACATGAAGCCGAACAACTAGCCCAGGACAGAGAAGGATGGAGCAAAATCGTGAAAAAGTCAACAATACATTATTTACTACGTACAACATAATTTACCATAAGCTCAAACTTTCTTCTCATTACTAACACTTCATCTATTCTTCAGAGCTTAAGGCTTAGATATCCAGCACATGCTATCCTACAACAAATGTAGAAATGAATTGCATACGTTATACACTTTTTATTTAACTGAACTGTAATAAAATTAACATTTGAAACATTAAATAAACTGAAATGAAATGGACTGTATAATTTCGAACTGGCTTGTTCGATGGTCGCTAGCTAAGAGGGCGACTTGTTAAAGCCGACTCCGCATGGTCGGCCGGAACACCACGTTGCCACGTTGATTCAAGTTTTCACCATATTCCCCGCCTTGAACGGTTGGTTCAATAATACTGGTAGAGGACATATTTTAGTTACAGCTCTTTTTAAAGTTCCTTTCGACGTCTTCACTGTAACGACTCGTACTACGCCGTCTGGACCTGGGTGAACTTCACTGATTCGTCCTAAAATCCATTGACATGGAGGAACATTCTCATTTCTGATGGTCACCAATGTACCACATTCCAAATTGGGTACCTTTTGTTTGCCCTTATATCTGCTTTGAAGGCTGGAAAGGTAGGAAGTAGACCATTGCTTCCAAAAACTTTGCTGCAATTGTTGAAGCAGCTGAAATCTTGTTAACTGGTTCAGTTTTACCGTTTCACCAAAAGCTGGATCAGGAACAGCAGTATGTGATCTTCCAATCAAGAAGTGAGATGGGGTTAAGGGTGAAAAGTCATTAGGGTCTGAGGACATAGGGTAAAGGGGACGGGAATTTACCGTAGCCTCAATTTGTGTTAGTATCGTTACAAATTCTTCATACGTTAATAAAACATTTTTAATAGTCCTTAGTAAATGATGTTTTACACTTTTAATGTTAGATTCCCACAATCCTCCAAATGACGGAGAATTCGACGGAATAAAATGCCATTGAATATTTTTATTTGTGAAAAAGTTTGAAAATGTATCATAAGAGGTAGACAAAAACTTAAATAATATATTTAACTCATTTTTTGCACCTACAAAATTAGTCCCATTATCCGAATATATGTGAGATGGTTTACCTCTGCGAGCAACAAATCTTCGAAATGTTGCGATAAATGCTTCGGACGTAAGAGCAGTGACTAATTCTAAATGAACTGCCTTTGTACTGAAACAAATGAACAAACAGATGTATGCTTTATACGTTTTACAACCACGACCTTTGCGATCTTTAAGGACAAAGGGTCCTGCATAATCAACACCGGTGTGATCAAATGGAAATGAAATATTTACTCTAGATTGAGGTAAATCGGCCATGAATGGAGTAATTTGAGTTGGTTTAAATTTGTGACATGTTATGCAATTTCTAACAACAGATTTTACTGCATTCATGCCTCCTGTTGGCCAATATTGCTGCCTTATAGTATACAATAATAATTGTGGACCTGCATGAAATAAATTTAAATGTTCATCCTCAATTAGCAACTGAGTAAGCCGATGCTTACCATCTAATAAAAAAGGATGTTTGTGATTATACTCTAACCCAGAGTGGGTTAATCGACCACCTACTCGTAACAAATTATTACCATCAACAAATGGCGACAAAGCTAAGAGTTTGTGATTTCGTTTGACTTCTTTATTAGCTTTGATTAATTGTATTTCTTCCTGAAAACATTCATTTTGAGCTAATTTAATTAAACTTAATCGACCTTTTTCTAATTCATCTTGTGATAAAAAGGGGATGTACTGATTTTTGCGAGAGACATGATTGCTGGATGTTGCATCTGGTAGTTTTCTATTTTTGCTAGAATTAAGTAGGTTCCTTAAGTATCTTAAACAATAACTGTGGACTCGCAACAGTTTACGAAAAGTAGAAAATTTATTAAAAATAATAAATTGATCTGTTCTTGAAATTAAGGAGATTGGTTTTTGTTTGATTTCTGGAATAATAATAGAATCTGACTGTTTAAATGGTGGAGGAATAAAAGAGCAATCCAGTAAAAATATAGGACCATTCCACCAAAGACGTTGATTAAGTAACTCATGGGGATAAGAGCCTCTTGAAGCAATATCAGCTGGGTTATCCTTTGATGCAACATAATGCCATGAATGACTTTTTGAGAGACGCTGAATTTCACTAACTCTATTGCCTACAAACACTTGAAGATTACTTGGATCTGCGTGTAACCAATGTAACACAATTTGTGAATCACACCAATAAATTGGAAGTATAGAAACCCCTATTGCGTCTATAACTGATTTCATTAATTTTGCCAATAATACAGCTCCACATAATTCTAATCGTGGAATTGTAAGTAGTTTTATAGGAGACACCTTGGTTTTTGAACATAATAAACGAACTGTAATGTTTCCAGAATTATCGAAGCACCTGATATACACAACTGCGCTGTAAGCATTGAACGATGCATCGCTAAATCCGTGTATCTCGTATCGTTGATGCGATTCGGTTAAAATAAATCTGTTCAATTGAAATTGATTTATCAAATGTAATTTGGACTTGAATCGATTCCAGTCCTCTACTAATTCTGTGGGAATCTGATCATCCCAATTCAGTTTTTGTTTCCATAACTTTTGTAATAATATTTTGACCAAAATAATACATGGACTGATAAGTCCTAACGGATCATAAACCTTTGCAATCTCTGACAAGATCTGTCTTTTTGTATTTATTGTTTTTTGTTGTTCGGGAAGATTGTAACATAAAATATCGAGTTTAGGAATCCATTGTATTCCTAGTGTCTTTACAGGATCTGAATTTCCCAAGTTTAAGACGCTAAGTTCATCGGCATTGTTCTTTAAATGTTCTATAATGACAGGATCATTGGAAACCCATTTGCGTAAATTAAAACCACTTGACTGCAGTATATTAGAAATGTTTCTGCAGGTTTGTTTCGCAACATCACAATCATCAAAACCTGTAATCAAATCATCGACATAAAAATCCTCATGAATTAATTTGGATTCTAATGGAAAATTATCTTGACAATCATAAGAAATTTGTCTTAAACATCTCATTGCGAGATATGGAGCACTCGAGGTACCGTATGTCACGGTATTTAAGGTCATAATTGAAAGAGGATGATGTACATCTTCTCTCCAAAATATTTTTTGTAAATGTCTATCATCTGGATGGACATCAATACACCGATACATCTTTTCGATGTCTGAAATAACTACATATTTATGAAACCGAAACCTTAACAATATTGCAAAAATATCATTTTGAATAGCTGGTCCTGCGTACTGAATAGAATTAAGAGACTTACCAGTTGTTGTATTAGCAGAACCATTGAAAACAACCCTTAATCGTGTACTAAGGCTTTCATTGCGGAGCACCCCGTGATGAGGTAGAAAATATGAACAAATGTTGTCATCGAAATATGTGTCAATTGACATATGGTTAAGTGCCTGGTATTCTTGCATAAATGAAACATAAAGATTCTTTAATTGAAGATCTTTTTCAAATTGTCTTTCAAGATTTAGAAATCTCCTCACAGCTAAGTCTTTTGAATCTCCTAACTGTTCTCTACTTTCTTTTAATGGAATCTTGACAATAAATTTACCAGTTGAATCTTTAGAATATGTATTCTTGAAATGTTCTTCACATATGTTGTCCTCTTGAGAAATTAACTTTGTATTTGAAACTTCTTCTATTGACCAAAATTTTTCAAGATCCTTCTGTACTTGATCATTCTGTACAAAAAAACATTGGACCTTATCGACATTTTGTGACCACAACCCGGCAACTACATAACCAAAACATGTGTTTTGTAAGACAGGAAGATTTTTACCCAGAGAAATTTTTCCATTTCGAAGTATATCCCAGAATAAATCGGAACCAATAAGCATATCAACTGATTGTGATCTATGAAACGAAGGATCTGCCAAAGAAATGTTTTTAGGAATATTTAATTTAGAACCTTCAATGTTATAAATAGGTAAATTTTCTGTAATTTTAGGTAGGACAAAACATGTTAAATTGAAGATATCTGAATCATAAGTAGATCCAATAGAAACATTGCATTTATAACGTAGGGTGGAAGTGACACGATTGATCCCCACAATTGAAAGATTTGCATCTATTTGCTTTAGGTTAAGTTTTTTGCATAATTTTTCTGTTAGAAATGAAGTCTGGCTACCACTGTCAAGAACAGTTCTTACCTGATGAACTTGACCATTATCATCCCATATATTAATGATGGCAGTAGACAGTAAAACATATGTATTATTAGTTTTTGAGAAATTAGACACAGCTAGCTCTGTCGCGTTATTTGATTCATGACAATTGGTGCCATTATTTGTTACTTGTAATGACTGAGCTTGAGCTGCTCGCATATTTGAATTTGTAATGTGATTAATTGAATAAGTTCCTTGATCCTGATAATGATGCAACAGGGTATTATGTTTACCTTTACAAACTTTACAGGACCCATGACTGCAATCTTTACTAAAATGTCCCTTGCATAGGCAATTTGTGCATAATTTCATACCTTTAATCCTTGTCCATCTTTGAGAAACACTTAATTGTAAAAATTGAGGACAATAGTAAATAAGATGATCACTTTGACATAAATGACATATTTTCTTTGCATTAGAAAGATTGTTTGACACTAAAGATACATGTTTTTTAAATGGTTTTCTCTGTTGAGAACTTTGTTGAACTTGAGAGTTGACATTTATTCCCCTCTCTTCAAGCTTTTCTAATTGATTTGCTTTGTTATCTAGAAATTTAAATAAATCATTGACTTCTGGTAAAGTATCTTTATCGTATTTTTGCTCCCATTCTTTTAAAGTAACTTTGTCTAATTTGTCTGAAATAATATGAATCAACATAGCACTAGATAATGGATTTTCATAAGACAAGTTTAAATTCTTTAAAACAAGCAAATGTTGATTAACTGTATCTACTAATTCTCTTACAGCACTAGCACTTTCTTGTGTGACTGATTTTAAATTAAATAACGATTTAATATGACTATTGACAAGCAAATGAGGATTGTCAAACCGTTTGCATAAAGCCTGCCATGCTAAAATATAATTTTGTTTAGAAAATTCTAAATGCTTAACAATTTGTTGCACTTCTGTGCCTAAAGAAGTTCGTAAGTAATGGAATTTTTGAATGTCATTCAATGAAGAGTTTTGATGAACTAATAACTCAAATGTTTCTTTAAATTCTATCCATTTGCAAAACTCTCCATTAAAGGAAGGAATTGTGACTGGAGGAAGCTTGACAAATTCTACTTTATTTTCAAATAACTCGCTGTGAGTTGTATTATTTGTTTCAGAACTAATTATAACATTTAATTTGGATACCAAACATAAAGCACTTGCTGTGTAAGTTGCATGGTCGTTTGTAAAGTTAATTCGTTCAGCATATTCATTTTCTAATTGATCATCATCACATTCTTGTTCAATGTCGGTTTGTAAATCATTAAACTCATCATATAATGAACCTAATTTTGCAGATCTTTGTTGTAAATCAAAAATGATTGTCTGTTCTATATGTTCACTATCATCGTATAGTTTTTGAATTTTGTTGAAAAATGAAATAAAACATGTCAATTGCTGTTTAATCGAACCTCGTTTACGTCTTAGTTTTTTAAGATCAGCCATTATGTAAAATAAATTGAAATAAAATCTACTGTGAGATTTCTAACATTAAATGCATAAATGAAAACATAAATTTCACACTTTCAAAGTAATAAAAAACTTGTTTTTACGTTAAAATGAACGTGCATACATATATTGTAAAGCTTTTAATAAACACTTGCAATCATTAAATAAAAAAGCTTTAATAAAACAATGAAAAGAACCAAGTTTTTAAATTACTTATTAGTCCGTAATGAAAATAATAATTAATTTTTTGAATCCTGCATAAATATTTTAAATCGGATATGTTAAACTAATCGGCAACGCTGTATAAATATACTTGATATGAACTGAGATTTTAACCGTATGGAAAACCGGTTAAACAATAAATTTCGGCTACGGGTAGGGTTTTAGATAGGTAAAGAAACACGTTTTGTAAATTTATGAGGTTAGGAAATTGAATAATGAAATAGGACTCACTTGTTTTTGCATCAAAATTATTGTAATCTTCTTTCCATCTGGATCGTACGGACCAAACTTTATGTAGAAATGAATTGCATACGTTATACACTTTTTATTTAACTGAACTGTAATAAAATTAACATTTGAAACATTAAATAAACTGAAATGAAATGGACTGTATAATTTCGAACTGGCTTGTTCGATGGTCGCTAGCTAAGAGGGCGACTTGTTAAAGCCGACTCCGCATGGTCGGCCGGAACACCACGTTGCCACGTTGATTCAAGTTTTCACCAACAAATACAATTGGCACTTTACCACCTACAAAACAGACATGCAAAAGTTAAATTTCTTCGGGTACCGTTGTACACAAGTAGCGCAGGAAATGAAAAGGTGGATAAATCAGCAAAGAAAGCTGTTACTTACGAGCAAACTGAAATAATGACAACAATTAAATTCAGTAATATCCAGCTCAATATTAAACAGCATTGTGAACAATCGGCAACAAATGTGTAATTCTACTACGGAAAGCTTAAAGATGTTAAAACTAAGATTGGCACTTAACTGCAATTTCCACAAAACAGAAGGCAACAGGTGATTATAAACCGATTAAGAATTGGAGAAACAGCGTTAACTCACCAGTATCTCATAACAAAAGAGCTACTACCTGGTACCTGAATGGTCCTACTGTGAATGTCCAATAACTATCCAGCATATATTGATTGAATGCCCTTTTCATTCCTACGAAAGGGTCATCAACAACATACTAGAAGAAGCAAATAAACTTAAAGATATTTTAAACTATAATGTATCAAATACAATCAAATTCCTTAAGGATATACGTTTATTATATAAAATTTAATAGCTATATATATTATTTTGTAATTTATAATTTAATTTAACCTGTAATTAGTATATTTTCTTACTATGTCTGTAATCTGTAAAACCCGCTAATAAACTTTAATGGTTGATTCTAAATAAAAAAAATATCCTCGTTTTTCAGCTTAATATGCTACTCCAGTATTTTTCGGAAAATGATAAAGAATTAAATTTTGTCCAACTGTCTAATACTTTTGACACTATTTTAAAATAAAACTTTTTCTAATAAAAGGAAAATAACAAAGTTTATTTTGTAATGTAAAAAGTGAGAACTCTTAACTTTAACATCCCTCAATTTTCTATTTTTGCACGCAGTTATCTTTGAGTATCAAAGGGAGTCGGAAAAACTTTGACATTTAAGCCGTCAATGACTCAGCTCCACTACATCGATCGGGAACATCGCAAACGACCCCCCGATTCCCCTTGTGAAAACGACCCCATCCTACTTTGAACGAGTATTTAAATAGTATTATATTCAGTTGATGTTTTTTCCGGAAAACGGAAGTTGATTCTATCCCTAAATAGGGCCGATTTATCGACGGCTGGTTTCAATTAGATTTTAACAGAATTTTTCAATTAATGGATTAATTTATAAAGCAAAGGGATGACGCATTATATGGCGACGATCGAAATTTTGAAATGAATAGCTTTTGTTGATGTTGCAATTAATTAACTGGTTAGGGAAATATTTGCTATGTATCGCTTACAAAGATTAATAAATGTATGAAACAAAATTCACTATGTTCGTCTTTAAAAAGTCTAAAGTTATCTAATAAGTTTATTGTCGAGTTCAAAAAAGATATAAGTTCGCAATTCTTTTAGTTTCTTCATGATTGATCAAATTTAATAACAGTACCATAGGCATCTAAGAAAACTTATTGTCAGTTTAGAAAATATATTAGTTTCCTTGTTGAGTTCTAGAAAAACCTATTTAGATACATGTAGCGTTGACGCTAGTACAACTAGAAGAAAATACAAATCTCATCCTCATTAAGAGAGGAGTTTGACCAGGAGACGTAATATCGCCAAAGCTTTTCAACCTAGCGCTAGAAGACGTCTTCAAAACTACAAATTGGTCAACCTATGGCATTAACGTTAATGGCAACAAGTTAAACCACCTCAAATTCGCTGATGACATAGTGATTATAGCGAGCACATTTGAGGAACTGCAAATTATGATGGGGGAACAAGCAGGCAGCTCCCATTACGTCAGCCTAAAAATGAATATGAAAAAAATACAAATAATGACAAACACAGATGATCCTAGACGTATCACTATAAATGGCAGTGAAATAGAACAAGTCCAGGAATATATCTACTTAGGCCAAATCCTGAAACTTGACAAAGAGAACCAAAATGCGGAAATTACTAGAAGAGCAAGACTAGCATGGGCAGGATTTGGAAAACTTAGTTGGATACTTAAAAACCGCAAAATACTCCAATACTTGAGGAACAAAGTGTTCAACCAATGCATCCTTCCTATCATGACATATGGATGTCAAACCTGGACCCTAACCAAGCAAACATGAATAAACTAGCCACAACAGAAAGAACAATGGAAAGAAGAGCAATGTTAGGTATACGACTGTCAGATAAAAAGAGGATCAAAAACAAAAGTCAAGGACATAATAACAAAAATTGCCAAACTTAAATGGAGCTTCGCGGGTCACACTGCTAGACAAAAAGACCAACGTTGGATACTACAATATAACATTGGAGACCTTACGAAAATAAACGACCAAGAGGAAAATCATAGGTGAGATGGGTTGATGACATTAAAAGAATAGCCGGAAAAAATTGTAAATATGTTGCTCAGGACAGAGACCGATGGAAGGAGATGGGAGAGGCCTATGTCCAAACATGGACGATAGAAGGCTAAGAAAAAGAAGAAGCGTTGACGCATTGCTATGTAGTTGTAAAAATAAGCCTGGCTGTTTCCTCTGCATTTTTATGGAATGTGCATGTTGCTCTGTTGGTTCTTTTTTATAGATGATATCTTAGTGATAACATTTACCAACTGTGTAAAGACACACTCAAAATGCATCTATCAACAAACATCTAGTATATAACATCCATAATTAGAATAAAATTTGGACACGCCTGCTATCCTAGTCATCTGTTCAAACTAAAAATCGTAAATTCAAATTTATGTCCAGACTGTCAAAAAGAAGGTGATCTAAATCACATTTTTTTCGAATGTAAAAAATACACAAAACAAACTGAAGATCTAATAAAAAATTTAGTCAACATCAAAATTTTTCCTTCGTACAATATGTGCTATCTGCTATCTCTAAATATAAGAGTTGTAAATGAATGTTTGATGGAATTTATTTGCGAAAGTAAGCTTAATATTTAACTGTAATTAGAATCCAAACCGCTGTTTTACCCCATTTGTTATTACTTTTTATCTGTGACCTAATCTAGTTTGTCTTAAAAGCAATGTCTTGATGGGTCCCTAGACAAGAAACGTCCATGGTTTATCCCTAACCTATCCTTAATAATAATTTTAATGCTTAATTTTATATTATCTTTCTATATTGTACTACTCAATTTTCTGTCTGGGTAGAATATTTCTTGGAATATTATATCCCACAAAAAAAAACATCTATCTCAGAATTCGTAAGACTCCAGAGAACACGTGGGATTACAATCTGTAAGTACAATATACTGGAGCAATACGAGTATTTTGCGTAGCGAGCAGTAACTATAGTATTCTTTTTACTTATCTTGATAAAAAACTATTCTCCTTGGGAGTTGCTCCATACAGTCTTCGTAGACACGCCGTCTCAGGACTAGCAACTTCAACGTGGAGTCATATGTCGCCATGTTACCTAATCCAACGGTAACTTTAACATCTTAAATCATTATAAGAAATTTTGTAAACTAAATGTAATTAATTATTTGTTAACGGGTTTTTACCCATATATTTACTGGCTACATTCATGTACTCCTAGACACTGATGATGGAATATAGATTCCGAAAACGTTTTGTCTGTCTAACTTTGGGTTTTTAAATATATACCTTTTACAAAGGATTTTTAATAAATTTTTTAATATATGGTATACAGCCAATTACAGGAACGTAGATTCTTTGTGGATTTTTCTTTATTATTTTGGTAAGAATCTCTGTAACTAATATAACATGTTTTAGTGCTGTCTGTATTTGTGTAACTGTTTGTGGTATAAATGTTAAATTATGTTTCTTAATATTTGGTATATTTTTGTTTAAGTAATCCTTATAGTATCCCAAGTTATCGTTACAAAAATGTCGTCCAGATATGTTTTTTATGTTTAATAAATATTTTCCTAGTTACAACTAGTGGTTGTAATAGGTATATTTAGGCACCTCAAAGTGGCGCCCTATATTAAATTACTAGAGGTGTTTCCTGTTTATTTTTATTTTGTTTATTCCAAGAGATTAATGACCCCTTTATTTCATTTTTTTTAGTTGCCCCAATCCAAACCCCTTTGCCATTTACTTATCCACGACCCCAGCTCTCCTAACAAACCCTCAGTGCCTTTCGCACAAGTAGCGTTTATTTTGCTTGTCCAGGAGGACAAGCAAAGGATTTCCACAATTTTCACTGTATTCCTTCACTCAACCGTTTTCTCCAATTTTTCCTGTTTAGCCAGTCCCCTTCCTGTAAGTTTCTTCTTCTCATTGCTTCGTCCACTTCATCTCTGAAAGATCTTCGGAGTCTGCCTCTCTTTCTTCTTCCTATCGGGCTCCACTCTGTTATTCTATTTATCCACTGATTTTGTAGTCTATTATGTCGGAGTTCATTCACATTCTCCTCTTAATCTCCATGTTATTTATTCTATCTCTTCTTGTTACTTTGCAGCTTCTCCTTAGGAATTCCATCTCTGTTATTCTTATTTCGTTTTTAGTTTTCTTATTTATTGTCCAATTTTCACACCCATAAGTGAGGATACCTCTTGTCATGGTATTATATATTTCTTTCTTTGTTTTCATGCTGATGTTCTTATCCCATAGTACCGGGTTCAATTTTCGTATGCAGTCTCTTGATTGTCCTAGTCTATTTTTTATATCTTCCTCCGTTGTTCCTTTGTTTGATATTATTCTTGATTTATTTACCTTCGTCTATTTCCAGCTGTTTTATTTCTGTATTCTCCGTTGTTAGGTATTCAATTTTCTTTAGGTTTATTTCCATCCCATTCTTTGTATATTCCTGCTAAAGTTTTCTCATCATAAAACTGAGGTCATCGTCGTCTTGTGCGATCACTATTTGGTCGTCAGCAAAACTTAGCGTATATAGATATTCGTTTCTTACTGGTATACCCATTCCTTCGCACTTTCTTTTCCATGGTTTCAGAGTTTTTCCAGGAATATTTTGAACAGGGTGGGGGATGTGGAGTAACCTTGTAGTAGTCCCTTTGTCGTCTTAAATGGACTGCATATTCTATTGCCTGTTTTGATAGCTACTTCGTTATTCTTGTAAAGTGCTTTTACCGCGTTTATTAATCTTCGTGGAACTTCGATGTCTTCCATTGCTTCCCATAGCTAGGTTCTAGGTATTGAGTCATATGCTTTCTTAAGATCAACAAAAGCCAGATGGACGGATCTATTTTTTGGCCATTCTTTTTTCTATTAGTTGTTCGACCGTGTAAATGTGATCTAAGCATGCTTTCCCCGCTGTGAAACCTGCCTGGTCTTCTCCGATTTTATCTTGTATATATATTTCTAATTTTTCCTTTATAGTCTTTCCATACAGTTTGCCTATAGATGATATAATGCTGATTCCCCGATAGTTTTCACAGTATTTTCTATTTCCTTTCTTGTATATTGATGTCATATATGCTTGGGTCCATTCTGCCGGTAAGTCTTCTCCATTCAGTGCTCTCTCAAATATTTTGTGTATCTTACGGAATAAATTTTCCGATCCGTTTTCCGATCCCCATAATCATACCCTGAGGTGGGCAAAATACCTTCGTTAGAGGACTGATAAGTTCGAAAACATTCCGAACTATTATTATAATCCTTTTTGATTTTTAGTTTGATTTTTTAATTAAATATACAAATTTCAACAAAAGTCTTCAATTCTATATTAAAGTTTTTTAAAATGACCTTAAACGTGATATACTCGGCACATGTTATATATTTTTATTAACACTCTGCATTTATCAATTAAACTTGTTAGCGGACACTACTACCATTTCACAAAGAACAACCACAACCCATAAATCATGTACCCATCATGTAGTACGATCGTAAGCTACGCACTGCTGAGTCGCCTTCCACATTCAATGCAGATTGGCATGTCAGCCAGATTGAATAGAAAAACGATTGTGTAGAACCTTAATGTATGGGTGGAGTCGATACAATTTCTCTTCTACTGTCCAAAGTGTTAAGAATCCGATGAAGATTAGTGTAGTGGTTATATATCAACGACCACGCGCTAATTACTGCCCGGGGGTACGTCCGTGGAACCGCTGAGTGAGCTCGTAAAAATTAAAACAAAATTTTATGCGTAATAAAGGCCGACAGTTTATGGGAGAGTCTCGAAGATTAACAGTAGCCAAGAGTGAGAAAATTTTTGGAATTTTAAATGAAATACCTTTAGTACTATCTCTATATTTATTGATTAACATATTATTTAAGATAATATCTAGAGATTCCTAATTATCTTCGCTCGGTACTATCCTTTCAGATCGTTTCTTGTTCTTCTTGTGGTGTTGTTTCCGACTTCAGATATCGGCTATCATGTCAGCAGTATCAGGAAATTCGTCTTTATTAAGACGATCGAGAAAAGTATTCCACTTAAAAAACCGTCAATAGTCTGATGTTATGGACTAAGACAGTTCATTACACCCAAATAATCGCCTTTTTTAGACTGTACTCTCAATAATCATTTGCAGTGTGGCATTTTAAGTCATCTGGCGATATCGCGAATATGTTCTTTTCCATTATTTATGTTTATTAGCAGTTCCCTTTTCTGTTCCTTATTCTAATTCAATTTTTTTTCGTTTGATTCAAATCTTGCATCTTAATGCAGGCCATTCACGTTCCGACTTGTGGTACGACTAGTAGTCCAACTTCTGCAGTTGGATCTGAAATCGGACCGTGAGTGGGCTAGTTGGATTAGTTGGACAACTAGTCGTACGACTAGTGGGACGACTTGAAGATCCGACTTCCGACTGGCGACAAAGTCGGAGCGTGAATGGTGAAGTTGGAAGTCGGATCACAGGTTGGATCGAAAATTTCCTCAGTCAGTTGACCTTCGGCACCTGTTACGTATGAGATTTCTATGAAATACTTTACGCAAAGATCTCTAGTTCGCGAATATTTAATAGAAAATAAACTTTTAATTGCACGAAAATTACCTTTTTGTTAGGGCAAATCATTTTTCTTTCTGTAGATCTATTTCGGACATTCCCATACAGGTGAATTTCCGATACTCCGGATTGGTTACGGAAGAATTATCAACAAACAATGAAAGTTAAATTATAGTTGTAGCAAAAGATCCCTAGTTCGCAAAAAAATAATAGAAAATATTTCTACATCTTAAAAAGTCACAAAATTCAAGAGTTGAAAAAATTAATTAGTTCAGCCCTAGACAAATAACTAGAGAAAAGAAACCTAATTTTTCAACATACATATCATAATATATATTATATTTTGCATAGTGTTTATTCGATACATTTTTTGGTTAAGCGATGTACACCATCGTGCAAACAACCTAGAACTGAAGTTGGACCGCTAGTTGGATAGAAAGTCGGAGCGTGAGTGGAGACGAACATCCAACTAGTAGTCCTACTAAGTGGTACCACAAGTCGGAACGTGAATGGCCTGTCTAAAGCTGGCAAGTGTTTTTTCCTGTCATTGTTTAGGCTTAAACTCCATACAAATACACTCCATACATTGTACCTGGGTACTTTCTCTGAAGCTTTTCCTATAACGTAGATTGTTTCGTTTTTAACCTTGATCTTACTGACAATCATGAGTTTTGTACTAGTGTATCGGGTGGTCCAATAAGCCGATCTCTCGGCTATATATCGGAAACTATTCATGTTATAACTTTAGGAGAAAAAATTCCTTAGTAAAAGTGGTCAAGAGAAATCGCTGGAAATAACTTTCAAGTTTCTGGGTTAACCGCTAGGGGGCGTAACCTTTGAATAAAAATTTGAAAACCAGTTTTTTGTGAAATATGCCCAATTATACCAAGTGTTAAATAAGTAAACTAGAAAGAGGCCTTAATTCTTCACAAAGTTGTTCAAGTACTCTTTTTTTATTTTTTCAAATAAAGGATGGGGGAGAGTGGGAAAGTATTTGTGAATAAATACATATAATTTTGGTTTGGATCAACTGATTTTAACGAAATTAGTGTCATTAGAAAGAGTATGGATAGTTTAATTTATATCTAACATAAAACAATTAAATTTAGTTTTAATTGTCATGAGTAGAGGGTACTTTTGAAAAAAATAAATAAAATTTATTTTTCTTCAAAATGTTTAATGGAAACACGTATTTATTATAAATTATAATGGAACTGGATTAAAGTCGTAACAAAACGGCGCAAACCGTATGTTAATAGCTTTTGTAGAACTCGAGATATGAATAAAAACGCATAAACATAAATAAGTATAGTATTGACTGACCTTTATTATAACTTAAAATTAAATATGTGAAAGATCATACAAACATCTCGATCATTAAAACTTAATGTCCAATTAAATGTTCAAATTGTTTTCCATCATTGTCCACACAAAGATGTAATCTTTTGCGCGTAGAAATAACAGCTGCTTCAATCTCAGCTGTTGATATACCATTTATTGCGTTTATAATGCGCTGTTTCATCTCGACTCGCGTGGTTGGTCAAGTGTGGTACACCAAGTCCTTCAATCTTCCCCACAGATAAAAGTCCAGATATGTTAAGTCTTGAGATTCCCCTTCCAATCCATTTATTTGGATAACTTGCATACAAATAATCTCGAACTCGTCTGGAAAAGTGCGCAGGACACCCGTCATGTTGTAATATCATATCTCTTCTTGTTTGTAAGGAAATATCTTCCAATAAAACAGGCAACTGATTTTCCAGAAAATCCAAATATTTTTAGCCATTTAAAGTTATATCAAAGAAATATGGACCTACGATCTTTCCATCAACTATACCACACCAAACATTAAAACTCCATCTACCTTGAACCTGCACCTCATGTATCCAATGCAGATTTTCTTTAGCCCAATAATGCATATTATGCAGATTAACACCACCCGCACGATTAAACGTAGCCTCGTCTGTTCACAAAATCTTTGACATGATACGCGATTGTTCTTCTAGCAGACCTAACATCCAATTGCAGTAATCCAGCCTTGCATCAAAATATCTCTCATGTAAAGCTTGGTGGAGAACTACATGATAAGAATGCAGTCTAAAAAACAGAACAACAAATATTGGTGAAAAAGAAACCACTATATTTACTAAAACTCAAAAATCTTGAAAAATCTACAATTGTTTCACAAGATAAATCGTGCATAACTATTTTTAAGAAACGGATAAAAGGATAAAAGCGCCGTGTTGCCGTTTTTATCGAAATATTAAATAACAGTTGAATGTAAAGTTTAAAGGGAATTCCAAGTTTCTGGCCTAAACGTTCACTTTATAATATGAAAAACCAACCTGTGATGTTTTAAAATCCTTAGAACAGTAGTTTTGGGTATGTTTAATTCTATAGAGATTTGCCGACTACTTATATGTGGATTCTGTTGAATTAAAGCAAGAACATCGATTGAATTATCTTCGGTCATACCTCTACTACGTTGTTTAAAACAAGGACGATGAAAACTACCAGTTTCTCTTAATCTTCTTACCCATATTTCAAATACTTCTTTGCCAGAATGTCTCCTGTCAGGATATCTTACAGAATATATACGTGATTCAATAGCGGCATTTTGGTGACATTCGAAATAAACACCAATCATATCACACAATTTTGCATTTGATATACTCATCACGGATTATTAGTACTCATAATTAATTACTAATATTACCAATATTAATATCTATTGAAAAAAGTGCAATCTTCAATTCGGATTATAACACTTTCGAAAAAACTATTTTTAATCATATAAAATAACAATATCCAAAATAGGTATCAACATTAAGATTCTTTTGCTATAAAAAAATTGAAAGTACCTACTGACTTATTTTTTAATTTAATTTATAATACAGTGTGAGTCAATACTATACTTACTTGTGTTTATGCGTTTTTATTCATATCTCGAGTTCGACAAAAGCTATTAACATGCGGTTTGCGCCATTTTGTTAAAAATTTAAACTAATTCCAATATAGTTGACAATAAATAGGTGTTTCCATTAAACATTTTGAAGAAAAACAAATTTTAATTTTTTCTATTCGAAAGTACCCTCTACCTATGACAATTAAAACTAAATGCACTTATTTTGTAGTAGACGTAAATTAATTCATCCACACTCTTTCTAATGACACTAAATTCGTTAAAATCGGTTAATCCAATCCAAAGTTATAGGTATTTATCCACAAATGCTTCCACACTCTCCCCCACCCTTTATTTAAAAAAATAAAAAAGTACTTTAACAACTTTGTGAAGAATTAAACCCTCTTTCTAATTTACTTATTTAACACTTGGTATAATTGGGCATATTTCTAAAAAAAACTGGTTTTCAAAGTTTTCTTCACAGATTACGCCCCCTAGCGGTTAACCCATAAACTTGAAAGTTATTTCAAGCGATTTCTCTTGACCACTTTTACTAAGAAATTTTTTCTCCTAAAGTTATAACATGAATAGTTTCTGATATATAGCCGAGAGATCGGCTTATTGGACCACCCGGTACAATCACTAGTGTTCCGTTGATTGATATGCATTATTGATGTCTTCTAGTGTCTCTTTAAACATCCCTTCTGAACACATATTAAAAAGTAGAGGGGATAGTACACATTCTTGTCGTATTTCTCTTCTTACAGGTATCTTTTTATATTTTTGTTGGTCTACTCGTATTAGGGCTTTCTGATATCGGTATAAAGGCTATAGGGGGATAAGATGGTCAAAAGTGCCCACGCACCGATCAGCAGCGCGATCTGTGTTTTCGATAAAGCGTATAAAAACATGACTTCATTCAAATTTTTAGCTTCCCAGAGGCTACAGAAACTGATAAAAATAAAAAAAGCTTTTTCGACTTTATTTTTTTCTGGGCGCGATTTTGCTTTAAAAAATCTGAAAAAATGTATGAGGGTGTATCTTTCGAATACAAAATGGACTGATTTTTTTTCAAATTTTTATATTGAAAATTGAGACAAGGAAAATCATTAAAACTTTCAAAAATGTCTTCGGTCATGTTAATAATTTTTGGCTAACTTTTAAATAGTAATTTTTTATGTATTTTTTTTTCGTCTTTTTTGAATGACCAAGGCAGAATTGTCAATTTCGATCGAAAAATCAATCATGTTTTAATATGCTTTATTGAAAGCACAAGTCGCGGTGCTGATCGCCGCGGGGGCACTTTTGACCATCTTATCCCGCTATAGCCTTTGTAATGATTCTCACATCCTGATCATCTATTTCTGTGTTCCGTAATATGTTTGTCAGCCTTCTGTGTTTCTGTATTATTCACATTTTATTGCATTGACTTTTTTTGGGTATTAGGATGAACTTTTCCCCTTTGGTAATTGTAGGTCCATTTCTACGTCTTGGTTCTATTGTCTCCATTCTTTCGTCTTCTTCAAATAGCTCTTTATATATTCTTCCCATCTATTTATTTTTTCTGCACTGTCAATTATTATTTTGTTGTTTTTGTCCATTATGTTTCCAATATTGTTTTTGTATATGCCAGCTGTTTCTTTAATTTTCCTGTCTATGTTAAAGCTGCCATGTTCATTTTATAATCTTTCTGTCTGCACATTTTTCTGATAGCCACAATTCCTTCGCTTCTTTGATTTTTTGTTTGATCGATTTATTAACGTATTGTTGTTCGTTTTTATTTTTGTATTTCCTCCTTTCCAATATCAATGACTTTATTTATTGTGTTATATATTGTTTGCTTTTAGGGGATGTATCGCACTCCATTTGTTGTATGATGTTCCTCAGGATCTTGCTTCTCTCCCTCCATTTTTCTGTAGCGTTAAATTGTCCTAGTCTTTCTACTTTCTTGACTTCCTTGCGTGTTTGTGTTGGCAGAGACCACCTTCTTTTAATTTTTCTCAACATTTTGAAAAATGCGTTGGATTCATTAAATGTACGTCACAAATTTGAGCTCTATCCGATTTCAAGTCATGTTGGAAGCCAGGTAACTCACGTAATACCTCCCAAGGGATCTAAAAAACGTTTGCGTTTAGATTATCCATTCATAGGAAGGCCGTACAGTCGCTATTGGGTACAGACCAAACGAAGAAGACAAATATGACGAATCATCATAGTCATTAACATCTTGGCCGATGTATTGTGGTTCATCATTGAGCTTCAGCAGCTCGGATAGTTTGATCAATGACACGTCTTCATTGGTCGCAGTCATCTGTTACATGTACTGCCTCAGTATACTACTTGTTAAGAAACTTTTTCTTGATCTCTGCCCATCGCTGTGGATATCTGCGGTTGGCGTGGACATCGAGGCTTTTCTTGAACCACCCACTGGTCCATTTTGTGATCACTTCGATGGATATGATAAAAAAACTTTAAAATTCTAGAGTAAACAGTACTAGAGAGGAGCTGATTGGGTTTAATTTCATCTAGAACCGAGATGTTCGTACGGCGAACCGTTCATGAAATTCGTGATTCTTTGACTGCCTATACCTCGTGTGCATAGTAAAATAGACCCCGTTAAGTTCAGTCATTGCTGCTCTGGCTAGTTGAATGCGTCTTAAAATTCCAGGTTCACAATTGCCTGTATTGTTAACTAAAGCTCTAAGGAACAAAAAACAGTTTCAGGGAACTGTTTCAATAACCATGTAGCTAACTTTGAGTCCAAATTTGACTACCTCGAGTTTTTTTAATAAGTTATATTTTTTTCTAGAGTAGATGCTGGGAGTGTAGTGTCATCTTGAGACAGATTAGGTTTACTCCTCCCTCCCAACCATCCAAGACTCTGCGCATTATCAAATCTGAATAGATGTTAAATCATAAAATATGGGTGGTAAAACGCATTCCTAGCCTACTCACTGCTTCAAAGTGCATTCGTTAGATAGATATCCATCCATTCGAATATATGCGTACGAAGAAAGAAGAAGGGGTGATCCAAAACAATATGTATTGTAAAAATTTTAATTAGCTCCAAAGAATTTGAAGATTATAGTACATCCGGCAAGAATGAAAGTTGGACTTCGAAACACACTACAAGACGTTCTAACGCATTATATATAAATGCTTGTACAGAAACAATCCCGACATGAAAGGATAAAGGTAGATTAGAAAATTTATTTAGTAAATGACAGTTTTATTATGTTCTCTGGAACTAAGATTAACGAAAAAACGTATTTACTCAATCCATCGCTAATCTTCCTCATCTATTTGACAAATACGGTAAAGCGAATAATCTTAATTAACTCGCATCTATCTCTTCCAGAGATCCAAAATATGATACTGCACATTTTGCAATAGGAAAATCCCGTCGAAAGACTGGGACCGACAAATTATTTTCCAATCCCCAAAAGTAATTCCAGGAATATATTTCAGTCCCTTTTATGAGCATCCAGAATCAATCGGCTTACAGCATATTCTATTCTATAGAAATAAAACGTAAGAGCGGACAAATTTTCTTTACGGTTCAGAGAGCCTTTACACTGAAATCCATCTTTCAGATTTTAATTTTGAAAAATGCCTGGTGCACTCACAGGAAGGCCCCTACGAGGGACGGACGATATTCACATCAAAGTTGTGTTTGAATAAAGCGATTCCTCGTACCTACTAGTCGTGTGCCTAGTAAAAAAGAAATTGAATTCGATAGGTTTCTCGATGCAAGATATATGGAAAGTTAGGTGTATTGAAATATCTCTTTGTTGTTTAGTAGGAACCCTTTCATGTTCTTTAGATGCGTCAAAAAAGGTGAAAATATGAAATGCAAAGCGATTTGATATCGTCTCCAACAATAATATATTGTAAAGTTACTTGATTTATACTCTTTTTATTCCATTTGCTGTATTTAAGGTATAGGCATGTCGAATATTGTTATATATGTAGCTAACAAAATGTGCACTTTTTATGGATTGTTACTTACTGTTGAACAAATTATGATGTACCGTTATAAACGTCACATGTTTGTTAATATCTTCAAATAATTATTTTATTCCAATTTCTGTTGATTTTTGTTCATTTGTTAACTTTATGTTTTGTTTTATTTTCTTCTAAAAATAGTTGGCGCTCAACTCTTCTATCAATTAAATACGCTGTTTAATATTTATTCTTGAATTTTAATTTCCACTGCTTTCGATTCTATAAACTATCATATTTTACGCCATAGGCATATATACAAGTTAATGCAAAATGTTTCTCAGTTATTAATTCTTGACCTCCACTTGTCACTGCAACTTCGAAATAATAGAAAGGGGACCTTGTTTGTATGTACATCTTTTATTTATTTAAAGCTGATGTTTCAGTAGCAAAATCTTTGATATTATTTAAATCTCTTCTGGGGTTAACTACATATTGATATCTTTTTACAAGCCACGTTTTAATTTTAACTTTAATTGTATTTGCATCTACAATCTTTATTGTAATTTAAGTAATTCCTTTAATAATAATTAAATTCCTTAAGAAGAGTAGCAAAATAGTAAAATAAGAAAAAACAAACAGAGTTAAAACGACTATCTTCTTGTTTTCATAGCAATGTGACGATCACCTCATTTAATTCAGTGATTGGTGCTCTTTTTAGTTGAATGCGTCTTCGAATTTCAGGTTCGCAACTGCCTGTTGAGTAGATCTCCAAGATATATAATAGAGGAGACTACCTCGCATCCCGCAATGGTTCAGGTTTCAGGCAACTTTTTTCAAAAACATTTTGGTTTGGTTGTGGTTAACTTAAGTCCAAATTTAGCAATTTGTACTTCGAGTTTTTTAAGTTAATAATTTCTACTGGAGAAGAGGCTAGAAGTGTAATGTCGTCTGCGAAACGCAAGTTAGATATCTTGACACCGCCTACTTTTACCCTAGGTTCAATTAACTTAACGAAAATTTTATATGGACACGATTCGTTTCTTATCTTAGCATTGTTGTTGATAAACTTATAGTATTTGTATATTAGTTCGTGTTTTTCATTACCCTTACAACTGGATATCCAATACCGATTTGTAAAGAAGTTCATTTATAGAAATGAGTGACCCCAAAGAAGAGTATGGAACAGCGACCTCTAAAAAGTTAAAAGCTGAGGAAGAAGACACTATACTATGTGAAAACATGACTCTTGGAATTACAAGTATTGTAACATTCCTTATAACTATCGAATATTCAAAGTTTACAATTTATCTGGTACGTCCCTGGGCCATGATTAAATTTCGTGTGTCTGTTTACATTCCACACCGAAGAAAAGTTCCAGTTACAACTGCTAAGTTAAATATGATTATATTTGGTTTATATTTCTACCTCAAAGGTCATACGATAGATACTCTGTGAACGCGTGTTTGAAAAGAATTTTGGTTGGCACGCTGCGAAGACTGGTAGAAAGGAAGGGTGTCACAGAGGAAGCCGGCCAGTACGACGGAGATCTAAGGCTAAAATTTAGGATTGGGAGAGATTTTGTTGAAAGCAGACGGAGGTGTGTTTAGTGACCAAGGAACCGGCAAATTTGTTGTGAAAAAGTGAATTATACTCAATTTAATGTGAAAAGAGTAATCACTGTTTTTTTGTTTTTATGCCGTCTCTCATCTGAGATATTTGTAAAACGGCGTTTACAACAACTTTGAAAGATACCCACATGTGTTCCAGTTTTTAAAGAAGTCGAGTTTTCAAAGTTTGCATCCCAGGGCCCAGCTCCAGTTCCAACCTCACAAAATTTAAGGAAATAAAATTAACAATTAGCGAAATCCAGATAACTTTTTTTGTTGAACTTTTGAAGTAAAAATATACATTTGCCATAAATAATTGCTTTCATAATAGGTTAAGAAATTGTAATAATTAAAATTATAAATGGTAGGGTGTGGCTAAGCTGTCATATTATTTATTCCCAAAGTATGGAATTTAATATTGACATCTGACAGCTCATTTTATTTTTGACAGATGATACATACCTTATCATAATTGAGATCTTGTTTTGTTTTTACTTTGTTTTTAAAAAAAGGTTAACATCTATGCATAGTTCTATTAAAAAGATATTTTTCATTTGTAATAGTTTATTTTTGCTACAAAATGTCGCCCAGTAGTACTGGGCGACATTTTGTAGCAAAATCTTTGCTACAACTGTAGTATCTTTGTAGCATCTACAAAGTAGTAGTATCTACAACTTCTAGACTTTGTAAACGGATAGAACAGAGTAAGTTCTCTTGGAGAGAGAACGTGCTGACAGCACAGTTATGTGCTTAGGAAGCTAGATGTTGAGAGGGAACTGCTAAATTTTGTTAAAAAAAGAGATAAACGTATTTTATAGGACATATTTACAGATGAGAAAAATACAAGTTCCTATGAGTCACAATGGAAGAAAAAGTGAAAAGTGGAAAAAAAGGTCCAGGAAAAGCATACTACTCATGGCTTAAAAATGTAAGCAGCTGGACAGGCATGGACATTCAGTCATTATTAGAGAAAAAGAAACTTGCTGCGATTATCGTCAACTTTAAGTAATAAAACAAGTACCTTAAGAAGCAGAATTGATGTTTATTTATTGTGTTCGTCCTCTTAGAAAAAATATTTTAAATCAATAAAAAAATTCTTTTTAAAATATAGGAAACTGTCTGAAATAAACTGGTCGTAGTGAAGCCCACTGGCTTAATGCTTATAAGCCAACTAGTTACGTTGCTTGTACAATTTTTTCTGCCCCGGTAGCATGCGGCCTGCGGATTACTCTCTGCTAACTAGAGCTCATGTAGGAGCGGGGGAAATTGAAATACGCTGATAATGTATTAATAGGAGACAAGAGAAGTTTTGATTAATATGGAGGATTGTTCGCGGCTTTTTGTTTTGACAGATATTCCGCCCCCATGTATCATAATTAACTTTTCGCATTTGTGGGACTGTCTGGGTGACGTTTCGGTTCTTTCCGAGTCCGCTATCAGGCTTGTGCGGCAGTCATCATTCATTTCTTGTTTGGCTGTTATCCAGTACTGATTAATAGATTTACGCTGTGTTTTGCAGTCGTTGTCTTTTTTGAGCAGGAACCAGCGATCCGAGTGCATTTTGGACGAGTAGTTGCATTCAAACGTTTGTTTTCACTAGGAGAGAGATTGATGTTTGACTACTTTTTTACTATTGAGAAGTACGTAAAATATAACAATGGAATTACTGTTATCTACAATGTGTAAAACGGTCTGACTGAGAATACTCAGATTTGCTTCCACGTTGTCAAAGGACATTTAATCCAAGACTACCACGACCAGCTTTTATAAACTTTTGACATAATCGAAACATTTTTATTCCTAAAATGTTTTTCGCTTTGTTTTTTAAAATTTTCGTCTACTAAAGGGTAACACGAACGAGAAAAATATTCATCCACCAATCGATAGCGACTCCATTCCACCCAGTTAATAGAGATTAAATAATAATTAGGAAAGTTAATAGGAAGCAGACTGCTCATCTTTTATACCAGCAGCTTTCCCAGAATCTGCACAAAAACTTTAATTAAGTTGTTGGAAAAAAAGCGCCGAGAAAAACTGATAAAGTGCATCTGGTGCATTACTTTTAACTTTTGTTTAGTTTTTGAGAAAGATAATCTGGATTTGACAAATAATAAACGTGTCAATAAAGAGTGTCGCTAATCCTAAGATTTAAAACGATGTCGTTATAGCATCATTTGTGAACTTGGATTTAATAATTTAATAGTGAGAAAAATATTTACATATTTAGTGAGAAAAATATGAAGATCAATTTCACTTAAAGATAGAAGTAAGGTAATAGGTATCGAGATTTAAATGCTTTAATAGAATCACATGTTTTCTTCTTTCAGTTCTATGAACGTTGGATGTTGGCTACCATATTCGCTATCGTGACTTAATTGACAGCAGTTCTAAATAACGATGTAGTAGATTTTCCCTACCACTGGTTTAGATTTTTCAGCCATGATGTTCTTCTTCTATCAAGACCACGTTTACCTTTCCTAAATTCTTTTCTCATTTCTCAGATAAAACCTCAGATCTTTTCCTAAATTATCAGATATAAAAGTTCATATTTTTCAGGGTGTCTTAGAATATGACCGAAGTATTTCAGCAGGTTGATAGGTTGATAGGAATGATTAAAGACATTTAACTAAAGACAAGTTGAAAAGGAGTAAAATATAAAGGCCCATATGATGAGCCAGGTGCGTGTCATAAGCGTATGAGTATTGATCTACTTTGTGTATCATACCTCAGAGTATTGACTGCAGACTGTATGGCTTGTTCAAGATGCCATAGATCATGGAAGATAGCTTGCACGTCATTTTTTAAAATGTAAACAAGTAAACTCCATGGCCTGGCCACATGGCTGGTAAGACTACTAATTTTTCACATATGCATACGAAACGTGGATCCTAAAAATAGATACATATAAAATAAAGGCTTTTCAGATGTGCATATACCGCCGCATATATACCACCGAATATCCTGGGTTGAACATTGAACAAATTTATCAATACCAGGACAACTTAAAATAAAAGATAGATTGATTAAACAAATACAATAGAGAGATACTTGACTGTTAACTGATACTCGAGTGCAGAGTTAAAGGAAAAAACCTAGGAGAAGATCTCCAAGTCGTTGGGTGGATCAACAAAAAATACTGACCAATCGAGTGGCACAAGAAGCCGAACACTGGCCTAGAATAGTGAAATATATCTTTCCCAGGATAGAGAAATGTAAATTTTTAAAAAAATTGTCACCACATTCCTATAAGGGTAGGACTCCGGAGAAGAGAAACATATGAGCTTTATATCTATTCCATTCAGAAGTAAATAAAGGTAAAATTACAGTTAAAAATGGAAACAACACACAATAAAGAAATTCATGAAAATTGACTGTCTCAACAAATACGAACGGAAAGGAAAAAATGTTGGCTACTCCCTTGAGAAAACGAAACCAAGTTTGTAGCATGTATAAATTACTTATAACCATCGAATAGTCAAAGTATAAAATTTATTTGGTACGCATCTGGGCTATGTATTAAATTTCTTTGAGGGTTTTGTTTATATTCGATCATCAAATAATTTAACTGCGTAATAAAAACATGGTCATATTCTACGTTTTAGTTCTACAATTTTCAAAGCTAAGAATGATCAAGGTCATATACCCTGAGGGCATCGTTTGAAAAGAATTCCGATTGGCTAATCCCTTTGACTGATAGGAGGGTTGAGACGCAACAGAGGAAGCCGGTACATAGCGTCAGGTAAAGGTCAAATTCAGGTTGGGAGAAGTTTTGATGAAATAAGACGCGATGTGGGTGGCGTGAACAAACCGTTTGTAAAAAAGTGAATTATACTCGAATGTAATATGCCAATTTTTGTCAGAGTAATCACTGTTTTGTTTCGTGCCGTCTCTCACCTAAGGGATTTGTAAAACGGCGTTCCAAACAACTTTATAGATGTCCTTATGATTCCAGGTAAAGGCTTGAGTGTTCTAAAAGCCAAGTTTTGAAGATAATGCAATGTCCAGCTTCCATATTCATTTTGTTTGTCTCTGGTTGTCATTTCAGATCATTTTTGCAGTAAGTGAGACGCGTTTATCTGTTTTGCAGTGAGTTTTGAGTCCAGTTGTAACCCCAGAACTTTTAAAGGAGATATAGTATACAGTGAAAATCAGGTACCCTTTTTTGTTAAATTTTTTAAAGTAAAAATAGACATTTTCCATCAATAATTGCTTTCATGACAAGTTAAGAAATTGTAATAAGTAAAATTATAAATATTAGGAAGTGGCTAACTGTCATATTAATTAGACTTATAAAGTATTCAAATTTAGTATTGACGTATGACAGTTAGCATTATTTTCTTGACAATTAGTACATATCTAATCGCAAATTGAGAATTTGTTTTGTTTGTATTTAAAAAGGTTAACCTCTATGCATAGTTCGATTTAAAAAGATATTTTTCATCTGTAATAATTTATTTCCGCTACAAAATGTCGCCCATTAGTACCAGATTTGTAAACCGATAGCAACATTGTAAGTTGTTTTGTATTTTATTATTATAATTTATATTTGTAACTGTTTGTGGTGAGATAACAATAAATATGTACTTTTTCTGCCTAAACCAAGAGTATTTATTTCCTTTTAAAAAGATTCTAACCACTTTTTATATATTTTTTAAGAAAGAAAAGCTTTTCTTTCATTCAGCAGGAAGATTCCTGTAAGCGGCGTCCATTTTAAATAGCTTAATAACCTTCTCGTGTTGTGTTGTCCAGGAGATCCATGTAAGTACCCCTTTTGATTCATTTTTGTAGTTACCCCATTTCAGTCCTGTTGTTATTCACTTATCTACGACCTAGCTCTCCAAACAAACCCAGAGTAGCCGTTCGCAAACGTTTTGGTTTGTTTTGCTTACCCTATCTCTAGCCCCATAATTTCTGTCCCCAATTTTCAAACCCCTAGAGTAATACCCTATGTGGTAGGCAAAATGACCGTCATAAGTTTGTTACCGGAATGAGCTAATCTCTAGAATGAAAAAAGGGGAAATTATCGATATGTTTAGTCTTGTGTTCTTTTGAAAGTTTATCTAAAATGTCTTTGATATCTTTTAAGTCGATAGTTTAATGTTTATTTAATAATTGTTGTTAAGTATTTTTTAACTGAGACATTCAATAGTTTTGTACCTCAGATGGTTCTTAAAAAGAGTTGTTTCTCAATAGCCAATAAATAATGGTAATCTAAACGCTGTCCTGTCTTCTAAACTGTTTACAAAACGCTTGTTTACCTTGTATAAACTCCCGATGGGTTAATAACTTAATGTGTTCTACACTACTTAGCTCCTGCAACTTTTCGACGATACTTTACGATGTTTTTTCTTCCACGAAAAAATCTTTTTAAACGCTATTTTTAGGCCGTTAACTTGTCTGAAGTATATATCGTCGGATTTTATGCATTTTTATACTGTTATTGATATGATGCGACTTAATTTGGTGGTGTAATAATAATTAACATAAATCCGGTCGAAATTATGGGAGTTATTTATTGGCTTTCTTATACAATGTTCTACTTTGTTTATAAGTGGCTTTAAATACTTTTACACCATCTGCCCGAAAGGGATTCTGTTAATGTGTTTGCAATAAAAAACGCCAAATGGAAATGATACAGAACTGACTGTACAGAAGTGTATATATAATATATGCTTATATAAAAGTCAAAATTTCATTGGTCTTCTTAGTCTATTTCTGTCTGGAGCTTAATAAGAATTTAATAATCGTTTAATCAATGTCTTTCCAGAATAAGGTAATCGGTTTGTTTAGTTCATGAACTTTTTGAAAAATTACACTGGGCAACAAAAAAATATGTTTTGTCCCAAAAGGTTTCTTGACTAATTCTTATAGTACTTTTTACACTTGTCGTGCTATACAGATATGGGTTAACTACATTAAAGGATGGTTGTGAGAGATTTTCTTGAATATTTTGCTTCTGAAACATCTCTTTTAAGTTTCCAGCATAGAAGCCAGTCAGGATTAAGTTTCCGATCCAGATCTAAGCACCTTAAAGATTAACCATCTAAATAGTTGGTAACTAATCCAAAAGATACGAGAAGACTTTTGGAAAGATGGTCTACATAGTACATTCGTTCTCTTCAAGAGCGATCCTTATGGCCTAGCCATACTCCGTTTCTTGCTAACGGTTATCCTCATTAATAATAAACAACGGCCTTCTCTTCGCTGGCAATTGGCCCGAATTGTTGACCCGTGTCCGAGGACAGATTCAGATGACAAGACTCTTCAACTTCCGTTGGTCGAAACAAATCCGCTGCCTATTTGTTCATATATATTATGGTCTCACTCCATTCTAATATCTCTAATTAAATTTTCGTTAACATCGTTTTTCCAGTTTTTCCATACTTGAACTATATTGATGGCAACGTTCTTCATGTTCATCACTAACGTCTTCAAGATTTCGTGGCAAATAGTCCAAATGGGAATCAAGGCAATGCAATTTACAAGACAAATTGTAGCCCAAATCACTGTAGGCTTTCAGTAAACTGCTATCACATTCCTTGTAGTTGCTATCCTTATAGTTTTCCAAGAAGTTTTTAACCACATTTTTAAGACAGATCTGTGCTCTTTTTTCTAAGACATTAGTCTGCTTACGAAATTGTTATCTTTTATCACATCTGGTATTTGTGTACCTACAAAGATGCCCTCTTTGATTTTCACATCACTTTGTCTAGAAAACTTCTCTTTTAAATACAAAAACTTTGTCCATTCTTGTCCATAGCTTTGATAAAGCTTCTCATCAATTATAACTTGTTATACACTGGTGGCAGATATACTTTTTGAGATCAACAAAAGGAGTGTCTTCAACATTTTTCTTACCAGGTTCATAGGATTTTCTCTTAGACCATGATTTCTTTTTATAACAACTTTTGCGATCTCGGAAGAGAGCGTTTTACTTTCGTTTGCATTCACAAAGGAATCAGTAAAAGTTTGTTTACCCAGTGCCTATGCTAGTCAAGTAACATAGCAATTACTTTAAGATCTGCACATAAGTTCCATCTGTATCTATCATATTGAACGAAACTGAAGAAAATTGGGTACCGTTATGCAATATAATTTGCAATAGCATTTACTATCAGCAAGACTATTTTTGGATGAGTCTATAAATAAACGCCAATCTTCTGGTATATACTAATTACCTAAAGTGTTTATTACTGTTAAAAAATCATTACAATACACTAACTCTAGAATTTTGTACTTTTGCCAAGTAAGTTTCAACCCTTAAGGCGCGATCCCAACAGATTCGCTTGTTTTTTAGATAAATTTAAATTACGAACCAAATCATTCAAGGTACATTCAGTTAATAAATGAGGCTCAGTGGCTACCTCAAAACTAGGATCTTGTATCTCATCATTTTCTTCCTGATCTGCTTGAGGATTTGTACAGTCACCCATTTTTATGGATGTTGGAGAAGGTAGTATAGTAGTTCTTAACTATGCGTGACAGATCGAAATTGTGATATTTTAAAGTATGTTTTGGCTTTTTTGTTATCCCTGCTTTATTTGTTAAGCAATAGTAACAGTCTGACGGATGATTCGTCGGATTCCTTCACACCATTGAAAATGCAAACGGCATGTGGCAAGAACTACTGGCCCATCCAGCCAACAGTCTACAGTATGTTACAAAACATATGTGTGGGGCCCTGTTTTTGTCCTGGCTACCAACCTTACAGCCAAAAGACCTTACAGACTTTTTCATCAAAGGAGTAGAATTTAGTCTTTGCGATTTAAAAGTTAACTCACCACACATAACAAAGCATGTCCGGATGGTTAGACATCTATGAGGCATGTTTAACTATACTCACAACAGGATTTAAAAGCAATGTAACTTAAATTAAGTTTACTGTTTGGGAGACAATACAATCTTGAGTCAACAAAAGCGAGCGTGTTGCGACGTATGTCTAAGTACGCGGGTAGAGGGGCAAGGCTTCTTATAATAACATCGAATGTACATCCTTCTTCTTCTTAACATGCCATAGACCAAAGTGCGTAGGCGACCATCTCATTACTAGAATTCTGTTCTTGAAGGCGTGACACAGCTCACCTCTATTGTGTATTCCTGTCCATTCTTTAATATTCCTTAACCAGGATAATTGTTTGCGGCCGGCTCCTCTCCTACCTTCGATCTTCTCTTGTAGGATTAACTGTGGTATTTCATATTTTGCTCCTCTCAATATGTGCCCAAGGTAACCAATCTTGCGTTTTTTAATGAATTCAAAGAGTTCTCTTTCCACGCCGGCTCTATTAAGGACGTCATCGTTTCGAACTCTATCCACCTAAGGTATGCGCATCATTCTTCTCAATGACCACATTTCAAATGCTTTAAGTTTGTTGATAGAACCATATACATATGTATATGGTACATCCATATACATATAAATATATGATCATTGTTAATGTAGATCAGGACAAAGCCCATTTGTGAGCCCCTTCAGACACTTACACCTCCCAAGAAGCCTCCTAAATTTTAACCACAATTTAAAGAAATTGTATCACCCCTAATATGGGGACTAGACCTAGTCTTCGTTGTTTTTGAGGCCAGGCTGCTCTGGGCTTCCATATCTGCTCTAATCAGTAAAAGTTCCAAATCTGAGCTATTCCTGCCGTTCCAAACGTCTAATCCTTTAGTAATCTTGTGGCCTCACAGAAAGCCACAATATCTTTAAGAATAACTGCCTTATTTGGCTCAGTTGCATAAAGACCAAATCCAGGATTAGCCACCATTGATAGGACAATGGTGGCTAATCCTGGATTTGGTCTTTATGCAACTGAGCCAAATAAGGCAGTTATTCTAGGACCTCTCCTTCCGGTCGAGGAGATAAGAATACGACCGGGGCCAGAAGACCCTGCCTGTCGTAAGAGGCGACTAATGGGCGGATATGAAGGTGGAGGGCCGTCGTTTGAGGTGTCGGGTTGGTAGAAACGCACAGAGATGCTTAGTCATCTCAGTCACCGGTCTACATTCCTAGTATCCGAGACGAGCGCCTCGTGGGACCACTCTACTCTCATTTTCCACAAGAGCCAGGTGTGGTTAAACGAGCCAGGTACGGAGGTTCCCCAGAAGCTGACACCGCGGAAGGGGAACGGGTGACCCAGCGCGTAACCACACCTCGGAATGATCTAACGAGTGGTAGAGGAGCGATTCCTCGGCGGCGACCTGTCTACGTGCGAGGTGGTATTCCACCACCTGCGTGCCTTTCCGCCTCCGGGGGGAGGACTCACGGAAGGGTGGCGTGACCCGCAACACAGGTACTACGGGGGAGGTGGAGCCCCACGGTGTGTAAACATCGTGCCACCTCCATTTGGTGTCGGACTCGTAGGGGCAGTGGCATGCGCTAACGGTCGTATGCCGAAAGGCCAGGTAGACCAGGGTCCTGCCAGAATTTATTTTTGGAGGGCACAAAGCAACGCTATGATAGGACAATGCTGGGTACTTCCAGAGGACATGTAAAGGTGGTTTATTCTTATTACAAAGACAGTAGTGGACCATCTGCCAATCCAAGCAGATGTAGGTGCCCTCTGGGTCTACAGTGGTTGGTAAGCTTGATCATCAGCTTTAATATTGACCAGCAGAGAGCATCTTCTACGGCCTAGAACAAGAAGTTGGGCTTGTAAAACTATTGGATGATCCCACTATGTGGATCCTAGTCTGTCTTATACCTCCTAACTGGCCCAGGAGTCCTGACATATAAATATCTCTTTCACCATTGCGAAGGCTTCTCGATCTTCTGCAATGTGGAATAATTGTCCTGCATTTGATATTTGAGTCCATTCACAAATGTTTTTTAATCAAGAAACTTGATTTCTTCCTGCACCTCTACGGCCCTCTATTTTGCCTTTAGGGATCAGTTGTAATATTTTAGATCGACTTCCCCTTACTGTATGTCCCAGATAAGACATTTTTCGGCAGCCTTTAGCAGTTCTCTATCTTTGTTGACGCTCCTTAGTACTTCTTCATTAGTTTTCCTTGCTGTCCAATGTATCAGCATTCTTCTATGAACCCACATTTCCAATGCTTCAATTTTTTTGAAGTAGATTTTAAAGAAATTTTTAAAGAAAACCTTGTGGTAGACTATTTTTGATAGGATATTTGAATTTTATTCATTTAAATACATAAGAAATAGTAGAAATTAATATGAAGGACAACACACGTGCTTTTCAATCTTATTTGTCGGACAGGCCATGTCGTTAAAGCTGTTTTAGCAGTTCAAGCACACTGCGATTTGAAATGTGCGTATCACTTACTTTTCTACACTGCTTACGCGAGAATCTTTTTACTCAGTGGCGCAGCCGACGGCCTGTTTAATGATAACAAATGCATTACTCTCCATTCAAATTAGTTTTAATACAAACTAACTGACCCTACGTTCATGAAATTTGACGTCACGAAAGCGATAACGGTGAAAATAAACGACAATGATGAGTAACACGTTTCACTATTAGATTTTAGTATTTTTTAGCAATTTTCTTCAAAGTTGGAACACGCTTTTCTCGATTATTACTGGACACAGAGAGGTGAAAAAAAAATCGACGATTACAGGAAAAAAAACTCTTTCAAGTGATGGGCGTAAAAAGTTTGGTTATAATAAAACGTTCAACAGTATAATCCAATTTTTCAACAGAAGTAAAAAAAAATAAAAAAAAGTAAAACCATCATTTTAAAAGCAACATAATTTCGAATATTGTGTCCAAATTTCGAGACGTTTTGTCGGTAAATAACAGTCCCTAGGTTTTGGGCACCGATAAAACAGCCTTAAAGGAGATTGGTTTTGATATCATAACTACAACTTGTGTAAGAGGGTTAATACAATGTAGTGAAATTACCATAGAGGAGAAAAAGTATAAGAAAAAAGGAGTAGGGATTACACATAGTAGATATGCGGGAAATAGATAAATAAACATAAATAAATGGTCGAATCCATCAATTATTATTAAATAAACTAAAAAATAAGATGCAGAGATATGCGTGTTTGCAGATGACAAAGTATTAGGCTCCGAAACAGCAGGAAAGCCTAAGCAGAATTTAGAGAAATGGAACTCAGAAGCCAAAAAATACTACCTAAATGTAAATAAAGACAGATAATAAAAATAACAAAAAAAGACACGGATAATCAAATCAAAGTAGTGATAGATCAACACAAAATAAAGCAAACAAAGATATACAAATACCTGGGAACAGTAATAAATAACAAAGGAAGCATCGAGGACGATCTCAGCAATAGACTAGAGAGTGCAGGAAAACTATTACAGGCTCTAAATAAAGGATTTCTCAACAACAAAGAAATATCAGAGAAACCGAAGATGACAATAAATAAAACAATATATAGGTCAACGCTGACATACGGAGCAGATAACTGGATCTTAAACAGAAGACACCAGAATAGGATACAAGAAGCAGAGATAAAATACATCAGAAGAACGAGAGAAGCAAGAAGGATAGACAAACTTAAAAATGAAGAAATAAGAAACAGACTCAAAATTAAACCATTACTGGACACAATCAAGGAGAAAAAATTAGCATGGTTCTGTCATATAGCACGAATGGACAATAGCAGATAAGTGAAAAGAGCGTGGGAAGCTAAACCAATAGGAAAAAAAAACAGAAAAGGCAGACCTTGCCAATCTTGGCAAGAACCAACACAATTGGTGAAAAACAGAAAAGCACGAAGAAAATTCATCAAAAGCTAGAATCACCTTCCTCGACACCTAGAGGAAGAGGAGGAACGATTATGTATGTGTATGTGTATGTATATAAAATAAGGAAAACTACACAATTTTGTTGAGAAATAGTTGGAAATGGGCGAAATGATTTTGACGAAAATTCTTATACTACTTTATTATGGTTTTAACAATGTATCATCATCCTAAAATTTGTAGTTAAGAGTTAAGACTCTTATACAATCAAGTCCAATAAATTACCCTTAGCAATTTTATTGCACCTATAAGTTTCACACGAATAATATATTATACATATTATTTTGTTTTTAATTAATTTCATTCTTTATCATACATAATATCAATATTTTTATTTATTATTTTATCCGCATTGAATGTAATACTGTTGAGTCGGCAACATTAATATATTAACACAGGCGGGATTTTTCCTGTGTATTTTTGTTTGCGATAACACTTTTAACCCCAAATTGAAATACTCGGTTGTACGAATACCGAACAGCGTTAAACCAACTGTTGTTTTGAAATCCAGAGCGTAGAAAAACTTCAGCAGAGACGTACTTCGATGAATAGATTTTTACACGAATTTCTCTAATTTTAAAAAACACTGTACATAATGAATTATTCAAGAAAATTTTCAACAAGCTAGGCAGCTTTTACCAATCTAAAATAAAAGCTCATAACATCACGGTAAGTTTTGTTATAACAATAAGAAATAATATCACCTTTGTTATAGCAAAAATATCAATTTAAAAACCAAAGTTTACGTAAATTTCCATTCAATTTTTGATAAAAAAGCGTTCCGTACTTGAAATTGCATTTTTATTCTTCTTTCACTTCGTCCAATAAGTAGACCTAATGGAGATTCAAAGATGAATTAACAAAAAAAAATTACTAAACGTACCATTAAGTACGAAAGGTCAATTCGACAATAAATCAAATATAGTCATTTAGGAAATCTAATAAGAATCTGTGACAACTGACAAGTGAAAACATCTTATTTTTCTTCTTTTGGCATCATAACTATAGAGGGGTCTTTGCTGGTCTGGCAATTTCTTTCCATTCAGACCTCTTTGGTGTACTTTTCCATTATTCTTACATTCATAGTTTTTAGTTGGCCTACCACGTCATCCAGCCATATCGTTCTAGATCTTCCTATCGGCTTCCTCTATAATATTTTCTTTGTCAATTTTGGATATTCTTGCCCCTGGATTTGTCCCAGCCATGAGTCTCTGACTTTCAACAAATCTTATAATATCGTGCCCTTCATGGAATTTATTAATGTCGTCATTTTTTTTTATTTTGCCATCTTCCGTGTGAACTGGGCTATATACTTTTCTCGGCATCTTTCCCAGTATAAATTTCCTTGAACGCTTCTATGAGTCGTTTCTTGCTTTTACTAATGATAGCTACATCAGCTGCATATCCAGTAATTTGTACTGATTTGGTATTTACCTGCCTCAAGAACTAGGTTGAACATCATGGTTTATAGAGCATCTAAATTTCTTCCAGCATCTTGCTTCTTTTCATACCATCAAAAGCTTATTTAACCTTTATAGGACGGGCCTCAAAATATTACACAAAATAAGGGCCGGAGTCTGAACGGACCCCATTCTTAAATGGGTGAACTATGCTTATACGACAAAAAAAACTGTACCAGTAACACATTATTTTTATCATATTAAACATTTCTTAGACTAAAGCATACACAGTACTACAAAATACATTCTAATGCTGACGCTAACAGACTAAATAACAACTACATACTATTTGTACAACGTACACAAACAATTTATGATTTTGCGTATTCTAAATACACAAAATTGTTACCTTTTACACACATTTTACTAGTTTTTCTGTCTTTGCCTCTACAAGACACATGACACCGCCCCCTTGTATTTTTTGTTTGTTCTACTCTGGGCTCAGTAATATACAGAAGTTCTAGGAATACATCTGTCATATAACGCTACTTATTCTTTTGTAATCTGGGGTCAAAATAGACCCAGGCCAGTACGATGAAAATTAAAGTCTTATAGATATTACCAGAAAGAATTTTGTATACTACATTTAGAAATGTAATTGGCCTACATAGCTAAGCTGGAAATATATATTTGCAAAAAAAAACAGTGACAGCTGGTAGAAACTGTCCCATAACGATCAAAACATGGTCACAGAGAAAAGAAGATTACAGAAAAGGTGTCAGACTACAAGAGCATTTATAGATAAAACCTGACTTGGCAGAACCACGCAAAGGCTACACAGAGAAATGCATATACCTAAAGAAGAATATGTAAACTGATAGTTGGCAAGTTAGCGAATGAAAAACATACTGAATATTCACCCATCAGCCGCGAGAAAGCGAAAAAAACACAATATACCCACTGCCCTCATATTAAAACATCAAACAACAAATGGGAGTACAATTGAGACTAAAAAATTAAAATATATCTCTAATCCGTTCATTTTTCTAAAGTGCGTGTACTATACCACTCGTAAGTGTTGTAGCAATACCTAATACATAATAATGCATAAAAAAATAATAATATGATATTCAAGAAAGTTCAAAATATTATCTAACAGTGCTACAGAACAATTTCTTGATAATCGTAATAAAAAATTAAGTTTCCGTGTATGCACTAAATCCGTTCCTGGAAAGGATGCGCTTACTGCATTAAATTGAATTAGCAGAGCATGTGAACATGCATTTTTGCACTTGAATTTGATTACGCGGCTTAGAGTAAAACTTCTAAATGAACTGTAACTGTAATATTATTATGTTCTCAGTCTCCAACGACGAATACTAACTCGGTTTTAGTTTTTAGTCCACTATGTTAGTTTTATGAAACACAGTTGTGTTTTTTTTTACAGAATTTTAAACATGACAACTACGGTTTATCACAGAAAAACTAGAAAAGTTGGAACACTAACTAGAATGGAACACTAACTGGACTCGGGATTCTTGCCGTCAACTACTACACTTAAAAAACCATTGATTGAATATCCGAATTCGGATAGAAATTTTTCGATCATTGTCTTCAATCCCGGTAACCTGAAAAACATTCTCTCACTAATTTAACTCTTGAAACATAGCCTCCAAAACTCCTAGGTAATTCAATTGAACTATCAGTAGTTTATCATATTTAAAATATATCTGTTTATCTCCTATGATATGGCATATTTAACCCTGCGGTGCACGGGTTGGGTCTGTCGGGCCCATTCAGTTTTTCTAATATCTCTATTCGATCATCGAGTCTAAGTACGGTCCTGGTGGTCTAGGTACCTTTCGACGACACTGCCAGCTATAATCCCTAATTCCTCAGTTACTAATGCGTATTGAAGCGATAGTGTCGATGTTATGTTTTCGTAATCATAACTCAGAGTCTGAATTCGATTCATCAGACACCGAACTAAACTTCATCATCATCATCATCCAGCCTCTATTTATCACGTCCACTGCTGGACATATGCCTCCCTTAAACTCCTCCATTCCTTACGATTTTGTGCTCCTTGTTGCCAATTTTTAGTGATACGCCTGATGTCGTCGGCCCAACGTGTAGCTGGTCTTCCTCTACTGCGTTTGTCTGCTCTTGGCCTCCAATTTGTAATTTTGCTCGTCCATCGTGAATCGTGCATTCTCGCTACATGGCCTGCCCAGTTCCATTTTAGTTCCGCTATGCGTTCCACAACATCAGTAATACTCGTCCTTCTTCGCAGATCTTCGTTTCTTATTTGGTCCCTCAACGTCACTCCCAGCATAGACCGTTCCATTCGTCTCTGTGCCACTCTCAGTTTCGAAGCCGTGGTCTTGGTTAAAGTCATAGTTTCCGCCCCATAGGTCATGACCGGTAATACGCATTGGTCAAACACTTTTCTTTTGAGGCTGATTGGTATGTTGGCCCTAAGTGTGTCTCGCAGTTTTCCAAAGGCTGCCCATGTTAAAGTAATTCGTCTTTGGATCTCACATGTTTGGTTATCCCTGCTGATTCTTATTTCATGACCCAAATACGTATATTTCTCCACCAGTTCTACCACTTTGTCTTGAATAGTCAAATGGTTATTGGGGACCAAATTTGTCATAAACTTAGTTTTGGTCAAGTTCATTCTCAGGCCCACCTTCGAACATGCAAAATCCAATTCGTTTAACATATCTGTAGCTTCTCCTAAATTATCTGTGATAAGGACAATGTCATCTGCAAAACGGAGATGGTTAAGCTTTTCGCCGTCTATCGTTACTCCTCTGTGGTCCCAATTGATCATCTTAAAGGCATATTCTAATGCCGTTATGAATAATTTCGGCGACAATGTATCTCCTTGCCTCATTTCACGATTTATTTTTATTGGTCGGGTTTTATTGTCTATTTTAACAGTATTAGTGGCATTTTTGTAAATATTATAAATAAGCTCACTATACCTATGGTCAATCCTGCTGTCATTCATTGCTTCTATAAGGCTGTCTAATTCGATCGTTTATGAAAATCTATGAAAGTGAGAACAAGAGGTTTGTTATATTCTATATATTTTTCAATGAGTGTCTTTACTGTGTGGAGGTGATCATTGGTACCATAATTTGAGCGGAATCCTGCCTGCTCTCTCGGTTGGTAGAAATCTAATTTTTTCTCCAATCTTGATGTCACTACCCTAGTGAAGAGCTTGTATATGTGGTTCAACAGGCTAATAGGTCTATAATTTTCTAGGTCCGTTCTATCTCCTTTTTTAACTAAACTTACAAGAATGTATTCCACAAGGTGGGTCAAACCAACACCTTGATTACAGTACCGAAGATGGAATGAAATGAAATAAGATGTGCGAATAACGAAATGCTAGAACTAGACGAGAAAATATAATCACAAAACTTTCTGGAGTTATTCGTGAAGCGAAAAGCTGCACAACTGAAAAGCAATGCTGGAAACTGTTTTTTTAATGACAAAATTATAAAACATATTGTTGATTGTACTGATGTATATATCGAGCGTGTGACCGTGAGATATAAAGACAGTTCCGATGCGAGGCTAACAAATATATGTGAACTAAAAGCTCTGATTGGCCTGCTTTACTTAGCTGGAGTTAACCGTTTAGGTAGAGCTTCAATTTTTGAGTTTTGGGAAAAAATGGTACGGGCATTGACATACTTCCGGCAACGATGGCTCTCCGCAGATTTCGATTTCTTATGAAGTGCTTACGCCTAGATGATATTCGTATAAGAACGAACGGAAACAATTAGATAAACTTGCAGCAGTTAGAGCCGTATTCGAGGATGTAGTTGAAAATTTTCAAAAAATATTATACCATTGGCCAATATGTCACTATCGATAAGATGCTTTTAGGCCTAGAGGTCGCTGTGTTTTAGAATATACTTTCCAAACAAACCGGACCGATAGGGTCGGAAGGTATATTCTTTGGTGGATTCTCGCACTTTCTATACTTATCAATTAGAAATCTATGCCGGTACACAACCAACAGGTCCATATTCTATCAGTTCTGTAGCCTACCATGTAGTTGAGCGGCTTTGCAAACCAATCTCCAAATCCAACCGGAATGTCACAATGGACAATTGGTTTACATCAATTGAAGTCGCACAAAACTTACTGACAAATCATAGCTTAACAATTGTAGGCACCCTACGGAAAAACAAAATGCATATCCCAACCGGATTTTTACAATTATGTTTGGATTTACCAAAGATATGACGATATTGTCCTATATACCAAAACCAAAAAAAAAAACATGTTCTTTTGTCAACCCTACACCATGATGGCCAAATCGATCCGACAACGGGTGGCGTAGACACGGTTGATCAACTTCGAGGTTCCTATACTGTCGCAAGAAATACAAAACGTTGGCTCATGGTCATTTTTTATGAATTACTTGATGTTGCTGCAATAAATGCATTTGTGATACAGAGAATTAACAAACTGGATCTAAAAACAAGCAAAAGAAGAAGATTTCTTTTAAAAGAACTAGGTTTTCAGTTAGTAATGGACAATATAAAAGAAAGAGCTCAATCTCCTCATTTGGGACGAGATATAAGAGAGCTTGCTGCTAAACTCAGTGGTGTTGGAGTTGGACCAGTACAAGCACCTGCGGAATTGCAAAATAAAAGAGGGCGTTGTGCTTTTTGTAGAGATCGTAAAACTCGATACATGTGTCACTATTGTAAAAAAATTATTTGCTTGGAACATACCGTACCTGTTTGTCGCATATGCATTGATAAAATGACTGAATAAGTTATATACAAGGTGTTTTTTAAACATCGGCCATATGGTAGTACGTAATTTCTTGTATATTTTTAGTTTTAGTATTATAATTGAAGTTCATTTTTTTAATGTATGTATGTAAGTTGTCTTTAGTAGAAGTTCTAATATATGCAACGCAAACCTGTTGTTACAAAATTAAACAAAATTCTTAGTTTAATTTTTGGGCTCAGACCCAACCCGTTCTTACGTGTATCAAAACATTACCCGTGTACCAAAGGGTTAATAAAGGAAATAATTTTAAAAAATTGTAGAGCAGTGTTATTTATCTCCCCAGATGTCCTATTTACAATTAATATTTTTCTGTGCGTCTTTAGAACTTTCACCTTTTAATAACTGCAGTCATCCTCTCTGTCTATATACACAATACTTAAAAAATGAACAACAATATAAAACCTACTTCCCCATTTGTGACATTCGTTTTAAGTTTTTTTTTCACAAAAGCATCTTCTCTCGTTGGAGACAAAATAAGCAAGGTCTGAAAAAGGAACAATTTCTCACTGTTTGTCAGATGCTCTATCTGCGAACAAACAACGTTTTGAAAGAATAAAAATGAATGAAAACGGGAAAAACAGGATTGTTATCCAGAGTCTGGGATGGGTTTCCTTTAATTCTGGCGTATAGCGACAAGCTTTAATTTGAAAAACTTTCAGGGCGTTTTAAACGAAAGTGTATATTGCATCTTCATTTTTGTTTGTTTCATATTGCCTGTGTTAAATAAAAGAAATGGTTTTATTTTGCTCGCTATATTAATGAATATTACAAAGTAGTTGGGGAAAATCGTTCAAGAATAACAATTCAGAAACAAACTCAGTACACAGTAGAAAACTTATCTAGATAAAGCTTATCTAAATAAAAGATAGAATAAAAATATTGTTGGACAAAAACCGACAAACTTGTTTATTTATTACATAATTTAGATATTAATGTATGGCAGTTAACACAAAAATGCAAGATGTAATTGAGCACTGTTCAGTAACTGGACTTCAAATAGTGTAATGAGCAAAATACGACGATGCATCCAGTTAGCGTCATTAGCCGCTTCTACAAAATTCCTACTTTCACCTCCACGTGGCAAAACCTCGGAAATATGTACAATCCTGGGGAAGGTGGTAGTAACCAGCCCCAGTAGGAAAAAGGGTCAGGGCTAACAAGAACGGGTGAAATAGTCCTATGAAAAATAGCAAGTTGGGTAGAAGGTTAACTACCTCCTATAAAAACGATAAGAATATTCAACGAAGAAAAGAAATATGCGACCCCTGTGGAGATTAAGAGCTCTCCATAATCTCCTAAATAAAATACAGTAGTCTCTCTTTATAACGATTACCTGTAAAACGATAATTCCTCTATAACGATGAAAATAGTAAACGTTGGTTGGTCCGTTATAAGGACAATGTATTAATTCTTTCTCTGTACCGATATCGTTCTCTCTTTATAGCGATGACTTTTCAGCGTTCAATAGTGGATGACAAATGTGTTATTGTGTTTGTTTAAAGTTCAGACTACCTGAGTCTCGAGTGAAAAGATCATCGTCCAGCAGTTGTTTTGTTTTGCGCTTAAGGAGTGCGGCCAGCCATTCTACTCATTCTTATCAGATGGTTAAGTTTAGTTAAGTCATTCTTATCAGTTAAGTTAAGCTTTTATTGTTCGGGCGACGTGCCAAACTGTTATCAAGCAGATGTTGTCATCTATTGTCGACTTTTTATTTCCAGTTTAAGTTGAGTCTCAATACTCAGTATGTCAACAGTCAACATGTTTTCGAAAAAGCGTAAAGTGTTCTCGATAGAGAAAAAGTTATCGATAACTGGAGAAATAGAGAAAGTTGAAAAGCAATCGGATGTTGTTTGCCGTACGGGGCTGTCTCAGTCAAGTGTGGCTACGATATAAAAGGATAGAAAAAAGTGGCTTAAAGCGGAGATGAAGAGCGGTAGCAAGAAGAAGTTGCGGAAACCTCAGCACGAAGATTTAGGAAGAGGAAGCAGAGCCAGAACCAGCTCCGACCTCTTAGCAGGTATTGGATGCGGCCAAAGTACTGCATCTATTCTTCATCCATCAGAAAGACGATACGAGTGCTGTGGAAGATTCTATGCGTCTTCAGGACAAGACCACGTCAGTCCTGTGAAAGGGGAAAAGGAAACAGACCAAGGGGACAGAGTTTATTGGTAATAGGCTAAATAGGTTAAATATATTTTACAGTAGCATATTATTTTGTTATTGTATAGTACACATGTTTTAATTGTTCAGTCATATTTTTTATACTGTATTGCTTATATCATTCTTTAATAAATCAATGCGGTATACAATACAGTGTTAATTCATTTATATTTAATTCAATAATTTTTTTTAATTAAAATAGATTATTTAGTACAGTACTATTAATATTACAGTACCGAATTTTGTCTCTCTCTATATAACGATCTCTCCTTATAACGATGAAAATTCTAGGCCCCTTGCATATCGTTATAAAGAGAGAGGACTGTAGATATATACAAAATAGACAAAGAAATGGGGTGGATTGGAAAACGATATAACGGAAAAAAGAAATCATTCGATTGTCTACAGCTGTGATACTAATGATCACATCTTAAACACTTGATTCATAGTAAGCAGAATTTGTATTTTAAGATTTAAAGGAGGTTTCTTTACCGATATTACAATTATGAATAATATCATCATCATCAACTAGCCTCAAACGTCCACTGCTGAACATAGGCCTCTCGCATGCTTTTCCACTTAGTCCGATTTTGCGCCATCTGAATCCAATTTGTAGTCACTGTTCTTATGTCATCTGTCCATCTCGTTAAGGGGTCGACCTCTATTTATGTAAGCTTGTATTCGGGGTCTCCATTCCAAAATTCTTTTTGTCCACCGGCCATCAACTGATCTTGATACAAGACCTGCCCAGTTCCACTTTAGTGTTGTTATCCTTTCAATAACGTCTGCTACTCCTGATCTTTTGCGTATAGTAGCATTGGGTATTCTATCACGTAGAGAAATCCCTAACATTATTCTCTCTATTGCTCTTTCCTCAGCTGGTAGTTTACTCACTGTTGTTCTTGTGAGTGTTAGGGTTTCTGCGCCGTAGGTCATCACTGGTAAAATACACTGATTAAATACTTTTCTTTTCAGACACATTGGAATCTTAGACCTAAAAATATCCTTCATCCTTCCAAATGCAGCCCAAGCGAGGTTTATTCTCTTATTCTTCTTTTCAGCTAGATTGTTTGGTTTGCTCGAATGAATAATATATGACTAAGTAATAATGAACAAAGATGATGTAAAAGAAGAGCTTTATGATGAATTTGAGTTCGCATACCAGTTACGTTCAAAAAATCATATAAAAATAATCTGCATGAACCTAAACACAAGAGTTGGAAAAGAACAGCAAGTCCAACCCATTGTAGGTAAAGCACAATCTCTGTGAGCAATTAAATCAAAATGGCAATATTTCAGCACATCCTTTGCTGGAAAAGATATACACAAAGGCACCTTTAAATCACCAGACGGGCTAAAAAAAATTTAACAGCTCATTTTATTATAGACTCAAGACACCAATCCAATATAAAATGACGTTCACACCAGGAGAGAAGCTTCTTCTTATGGTGCCCTATCCAATTAGTGAATGTTGGCGACAATTCTGGCATACTCCTCTCAATCTTGTGTGGCTCTAAAGAGTGCATGGGCATCGAGGTTTGTCCAGTCCCTTATGAAGACAAGAGAATTTCTTTCTTTCGATTCCTTCAGCTTTAAGAACTGGTATTTGGAGTTTCCAAATATATGACCCAGATAAGCAGTTTTTCTTCTTTTTATTATTGGTAGTAATTCTCGTTCTCTGCCCATTCGATTTAATACTTCCGTCATTTGTTGTGTGATCTGTCCAAGAGAGAAGCAAATACGAATTTTATTCACTACCAGGTGAAAAGTAAGGTAAGTGCTATAAATAACACAAAAAAGAAAAGAGGCAACTAAGAACGATACGTAGAAGAACATCAAGGATCTGAACAAAAAAAGAAAATATAAATATCAAACTGGAAAATAGACTCAAACATGAAAGCATAAATGAGGAGTACAAAGAGTACAGAAATATTATAATAGAAGCAGATGAAGAAGTGCTAGGGGTGGAAGGTAAGCAAAGAACAAGAACGAATAACTGTTTTTACAAAAATTATAGTGAGTAAGTAAGTTATAATGTGACATTTTTACAAAAAATGTCACATTATAACAGAAAAAAAAACAACATATTTACTGACGCAACAGAGGCACAGAACTTGATAAACAGAGGAGAATATGATCAACTCTGTAACCAAGAAAAGAAAATCCACCAAAGACAGTCAGAAGAAAATAACAAAGAGCTTCAAGAACTGTAAGAACTAAGTAGGCCAGTAAAGACAAGAAAGTTTTACTATTACACTATAAATTAAACAAAAGCTGAAAATAATTCAGACCGAGAACAACGTTGTGTAGAGAGGGTAATGTATCAGGAGATCAGCAGAACGTGGCCTCCACATTCTTCTGATATATCGCCTTATTAACTTTTTCATTTAAATCAAGAATCACTTTGTATAATAGGACTTTTTTAACTTACTAACTGACGTGATTTATTTAGCGCTGATCTAATTCTCATTTTGCCTGAACTAACACAATCTCTAAATTTCCTAAATTGTGTCCGAATATTAATACAAACCATCCATATATTCCCTCCGAAAATAATTAAGAACGGACCAAATACGATATTCTAAATCCTTTTACACAAAACGTACCCAACAATACTGACAAAGCGGCTCCCACAACTCCAAAAATGTTAATTAACATGTTACCCAAAACTTTTTAATGAGCAGCAAGCTAACAAGCAAGCCGACACAAACCATATTATTAAGCCAAATTGAAATGTTTAATCTACATATAGATATATAGGGACTGGTATATGTGTGAACTAACTTTGGATCTTATCTTTATTATAAATGAAAATTTATTGATAGCGTTTTGAATGGGCAGTGTATTTTTTACGGTTCAGATTGAGATTATCTCTATCGCATATTTCATGCGGTTGCTACTCCTAAGATTGTTAATTGACACCTCGTAATCTCTGCATAAATAAAAATAATAGACGATAAGCATAATGATGCAATAACGGCGGAGGAGTTGAAAAATGATAGAAGTATTAACAAATTCAGTTACGTACAAAAATGGATAGTTCTGCTTGATTTTATCACTTATTTCCCCACTTCTTTCTCAATATTATTGTTAGTTCATAAATTTATTACAATTTATCTAAATTTCATTATTTGTGCCACTAATAAGTCTAAATACAGGTACTCACTTGGAGCCAAAACTATAGAACATCTCACAGCATGTATTATGTATCAAGAAAACATGCTGACTCTACCACTTAAGAATAAACCAAACAAGGATTTCTGCCCTGATCCAATACAACAAAATGTTGGACAAAAGTAAGAACTTTGAAGAAAGGCATGGCAAAACAATCGTACTTCTTGGTAGGCATTGCGTATTGCTGTATAATCGCGAATGTTATTTAGCCGTGACATTTACTTCCTTCCAATTCCTCTGTAACTCTAAATTTTACCTTTCATTCAAAGTCGAAGGATTTTGTATCGGCCTCCTCTAATAACATGCCCTAGGTATAATATAACTGGCGGCGATCATCGCTTTTTAAGAGCAAGGATTCTTGTTAAATAGACGAAAACCACTAGAAACAGGCCACATAATTATTGTAATCAGATAGATCAAATTAATATGCGACAGAAGGCCAGAAGGGAGATGAGTATAGAGAAGTCATAAGAGAAGAATTTGTAGAACATTATCTACAAGAATATTTCGACATGAACACAACTAATAAAGAAATGCAACGAAAGCTCTTAAAAGCAGGACTGAGTGTTGCAAAGAAAACGAAAAATAAAAAAGACAGAATAAGTGATGGAACAAAACGGTTAATGGAAAAGAGACGCACATTTTTAAGCGAAGGAAAGCAAAACACCGACGGTTTCAAAGAATTGAATAAACAAATAAAAAGGGAGTAAAGGAGGATTTAAGGATCTGCAATGAAAACAACGTAGAAAAAATAATCGATAGGAACCAAGGCCTGAATTGCTTAGGATCAAACTTAGGAAAGCCTATAATAATTTCATTGAAGGATAAAGATAAGGAAAAAGAAATAAGAGAAAAGAACGAAATCCTTAAAGTTACTCAAACATGTGATTTATATTCCTCAAATAAGCACCCAGATAACACTGCAAAGGAAAATCTTTAGAGAAAAATAACGAATGTCAACTCAGAAATACTCCCTAGCATAGAATCCTTCAAAATAAAACAAGCAATGACACAATTAGAGAACAATAAGGCTCCGGGCCCAGATGGAATACTTGTTGAAATTTTGAAGGAGGGGAGTGAAATTATTATCGAAGAGTTGAAAAATTTTTTCAAACGAACGTCTTCACAGAGAAGAAGTTCTAGATAATTGAAATGAAAGTTTGACCATATGCCAATCTCCCTGCTGTCCCAAATGTAAAAACTGTTTATGAAAGTAATAACACGTTAACGTCTAAGGTCGATATCTATCAACCGGTAGAGCAGGCACGATTCCGAAAAGGTTACAGTATAGCAGATCATCTTCTTACAGTCAGAACTCTAATAGAGAAATCCAATGAATATCACTTGAACTTATACATTGGCTTCGTTGATTATGAAAAGGCATTTGACTCCATAGAACTTTGGGAAATAGAGAGAGCTATGAACAACTGCAGAATAGACTTCCGATACAGAATGCTCATACATAATATTTACAAGAAATCTACAATGAAAATACAAATAGATGCGAAAACCAAAGTTATACCAATCAACAGAGGAGTTCGCCAGGGAGAAATTATCTCATCAAAACTATTCACACTTGGACTGGAAGACGTCTTCAAAGATATTAACTGGGTAGATAAAGGAATAAATGTTAATAGAAGAGAACTGAATCATTTAAAATACGCTGATGACATTAATTTAGAAACAGAAAGCAAATATATGTACCTGGGACAGATAATGAAAGTTAAAAACGAAAATCAAACTGCCAAAATTACCACAAGAATAAGGTTAGCGTGGGCTGGATTTGGAAAACTGAATTAGATATTGAAAAGCACTAAAATAAAACAAAATTTGAAAACCAGAATTTACGATCAGTGTATGCTCCCTATACCCCCGTATGGTTCACAAACGTGGATACTTACCAAGTCTAATATGGATAAAATAGTAAAAGCACAAAGAGCGATGGAAAGATCAATGCTCGGAGATAGACAAAAAAAAACAAACAAATGGATTAAAAGCAAAGCCAAAGTAAAAAACGAAGGAGGAACACAATGCCTGACTAAAGGATAAGACCACGAAATACATCAATGGAGAACATGGTTTGGAAAGAGAAGCAGAGGAAGACTGTGGTCTTCCACAGATGAGATAGGTGGATGATATTAAGAAAATCGAAGGACACAACTGGAAGCAACTGGCATAAAATAGAAAACACTAGATTGATTTGGGGGAGGTCTATGTCCTAAGTTGGATTACTTACGGCTGAACAGAGGTATAATATTGCTTCTGAGCTAATATGGATGATTGATCGTATCAGCCTTTGGAGTCCAAGTCTCACTGCCATCTAACAACACAGACTAAATATTTGACCATTCTTTGACACCATTTTATATTAAAGTTGCGGCTACAGAAGAATGTTTTCATCGTACATCGACTGATAAAGCTGTTATTAATAAAGTTCATCCAAAAGACCTAAAAATATTTTAAGTAATCTAAAAAGATCACAAACTGCAAACCATCTGGAGTTAATTTTATCAGAGGCCACTGAAAGACATTATTAATTGATTGATTGATCAGAGGCCACTGATTACAATGGAAGGCAAATTACTACAACCTCAACACCATACACCACCTTCCAAAAAGAAAAACGTACATTGGGTACTCACCGATAACGAACAGGCAAATAATTTCTTCAACGTTTGCAACTATTTTAAGTCAGACGATTTATCAATATCTGGACTACCCATGTTCACACAATAGTCAACACAAATAAACAAAAGGTGTCTAATTACTTGAGCTGCCTTTTCCTAACTACCAGAAAATAAACTCCTCTTATTAACGCAAACTTACAAAGCTATTAGTGAACAAATTCCCTTCGTTGGCTCAGTGGAGATGTTCGTTCAGTTGTAATGGAAACACTAAATAATAGTAGCAGAGTTTATTCATGAGACGTACACTATGGAGGTTGACCCGGGATTACTTTGAGTAGAGACTGTTGCAGTTGATCGCTGAAGACTATCAAGTTTGTTGAGTGAATATTGATTGAATGCTTCTCTAGGCAAGAGATTTTAGTTTTATATAAGTTTTAATTGGGTCAATATATTCGCGGGCCTCGCGTGATATGTGTGTCTAATTTATGTAAATGGTTTAACTTTGTCAGCACTTTTGACTGATGTCCAAATTATATTGTTGATAATTGATCAAATCCGTATGTAACCTAATTAACTACGTGTGTGTATTTAATAACAAATAAATTCATTCGGTCTACTGGGTGATAAAATTATACTGTCCAATTTCGGATATGAATTCTGAAGATTTGATATTGGACAATTAGGCTATTTCCATTACAATGTAAAGTGGCTTGAATTATTTTGATCGGTAAATCTGGAAAACTTTTAAAATGACTAAATTCATATAGAATCATTCATCTATTCTCAATTCTTGGAGTAGATATAACTACTCTTAAAAAAATTATAATAAAGCGATTAGATTATTCTTGAAAAATAAACTGTTTAGCACCTAATCACCAATTTGGGTTTCGTCAAAAACACGATGCAATTGGCTAAGGGCACAGGGTGATTATTAACAAGCAAAATTTTGATTTGTTTGATCACCTGTTGAATATGGAATTAAATATTAGTGAGATAATGATTCTGAGTTCACCATTGTTGAAATAAACGTATACTAATCCTTTTAACCGAAATCTTATTTAGAACTTAGTCTCAGGCATTATTTATTAGTTTGTGTTCAACTATACGTTTTTCAATATTTGGTATGTTTGACCAATGTAATTTTTTTATCTATAATAATAGTTCATTTATAAATTAGATTTTACGATTGTTCTTAAATTAATATATTAATACGGATGTATTATCTATTCTAATGAACAATTTTACTTTCTGTTGACTGACAAATAAAAAAACACATTTTTTTTAAATTAAAATTAAAGCTTCTGTTAACTATTACCCTTTTATTTACTACACAAACATTTACTTATCCAATTTATTCACTTTTCAATCGATTCCCATTTACATTGCATATTGAATTACAATCTCTTTGACCTAAATTTTTATTGATTGCAGTATTTGTTCCACTTGTTTTATAAAACCAATTTGCATTTGCACCTGGTGAGCATTACTTCTTACAGAACGGAACCAAAACGAGATTTAAAAAAGGCGTTACAAAAATCATTTATCCATTTTGGTTCTGCCTTTTTTCTGTCACAAAAATAATTGCCAACGGAAAATATATGGTGTGTCTATTTGACTGGCAGGTTATTAAGGAACTGTAATGCTTGAATGGATAAATTATCTAAATTTGGTGCACTAGAATGACCGCCACTTTCAAATTAATGAATGCAACTTGTTGTGCAGAGTTTTGTAATATTTTTTCATTATGATTTTTGTATTCGCTTTCTCATCAACGTAGTGACACAAAAAATACCAGTTTCTGTAAGTTATCATGCAGATATAGGTTAGAGGAGAGGGTAGCATTGTAGAAAAAAAACAACGACAATGGAATGAGCTGCTTCTAGGCACCGTCTTGCTCTTTTGCCGGTAATTTTTAATCTGTTTTAATTTTGGGTTACTATCTTTCTTCTTCTTACAGATGCTGATTTTTTTAATTTCTTAATTTTTCATAAAATTTAGTCAAAATCAAAGATATTAAACTTACTAACACAAGTCAATACTTGAGGTATTTCCTGTTTCTTTTTGCTTTGTTTGTTCCAAGAGATTCATGACCTTTTGTTTCATATTTTTGTAATTGCCCCATTCCACCCCCCTTATCTTTTACTTATCCACGACCCCAGCTCTCCTAATAAACCCTGAGTGCCGTTCGCACAAATAGCGATTATTTTGCTTGCCTTATCTCCACCCCCTTAGTTTCAGTCCCCAATTTTCTATCTCTTGTATTAATACTCTGACAAATCAAATATTATCGATAAGAAATTTAAATAAGTCGGTTATTGTGGAATGGATTTACCCGGAATAAAAGTGTATATAGAAAGTGTTTAAACAATAGACCGGGATTTGCGGTGGTTTTTCTCCCCGAAAGATTATATCGGTAAAAGTTTATTAACAAAAGACATTGAATTGAGAAACAGGTATCGTTTGTAGCTATTAGTAAGAAATATTTGTAAAGCAGATAGATTTAGTTAGAATAATTAAAGAATGTTGTTTTCTGGAATTACCCGAATGACGTTTTATAAAGAGAGTTGGTTGGTAACGATATACGTCACAGAGGTGGATGATTTTTATTGGTCAATTTTTGAATGCAAGGAGGTGGTGGTTTTGGCTATGAGATAGGAGAGAGGAAAAAAGGAGGCAGTCAGTTTTCGTCGTCCAAGAAGGAAGGAGCTTTGTGATTTGTGTTTGTTTGAAGTCCCGAAGACGTAATTTACCGGGTGTGTTTATTTGCTGTGTAAAAGCTGACCAGTGTGAGGAACGGGGTACAGAGAGATAGAAAAACCAAAGGGTATAAGAATATTAATATCAGACGAAGCCGGAAACATTTGGAGTTATAAACAGGCGCGGAGATTGGCTCAAAAGGAGGCTGCATAGAATAACACGAGTTGTTGGGTTGCAGATACAAGGACAGATAGGAGAAAGGTGTACGTCATCTGGACCACAATAGGAGCAGAAACAGAGAAAGGTTTTTTTCTTTTTTTTTTTGGCGTGGCCATAGAATTGCAACGGCAGAGAAAGAAAGGTCAGTCAATTTTCATTAGAGCAGGAGTGTGGTTTTCATTTATTAATTAAATAAATTGAATAAATAATAGAGACAGTTAATTTTGCGATCATTAAAAAAAATTTAGTTATAACACATATTAAAAATCAATGTAAAATAACATTTGGGTCCATGATAGAAAACAACTTCTCATATATTTAAAGTTAGTATATTGCAAATATTACAGGGTTGATTGTTATATAAAATTTCATTAAAATAAAGGACATCTCACATATAGTTCAGTTGAAATTCTATGTATTTTATTCAGGTCATATTACCTATCCCAATTAGGAAGCCAATTGGAAAATATTTTGAATCCACGATCAAAGGTAAATAGTACAAGTTAAGTAGCCTGAGATTGTAATTAATTAATGCTGATTTATTGTGATTAATTGGAGATTAGATCATTTAATAAATATAGACAGGATTTTTTTCTAAATAAGCAATATAATACAATTTAAATAGCATAATAATATATATATATATATATATATATATATATATATATATATATATATATATATATATATATATATATATATATATATATATATATATATATATAGACATTTTATTTGAAAACAAGTCAGTCCGGAAATATAATTGTATCGAGTTTAAATTGTAATGGGAAATAAATAGTGTAAAATAAATTAGTGTCATATTGTATATATAAGTTAATAAAGACTTTAATAAACTTGTAATTGTTGTAAAAGTGTAGAACGTTTTATAATAAATAAAGTTAATAAATTAGATTTATAAAAATAGAACAATATTATTCCTACCTCTGCGTTTCTTCTCTACCAGAGTAATGTAATGCATGTCTATCTGTTAGTTTTCTCTTTCTCATACCATCGTTTTTGTTTTTTTTTATTCAGTAATTTAGGATATTATAAAGGTTTATGATATTTCTTCTGTTAACTTTAATGTTTTACCGCTTATTAATTCTAACAATTGACACACTTTTAACAGTTTTTATTTATAATTCAATAAATATAAAAAATAAGACAATTTTTTATTGTTGTAGGAATGTTTCTCATGTATATTTCACAAGAACCAATGACTATCAATAACAGATTTATACTTTAATTAGACTGTTATTAATCTACCACATTTATTTTACTCCGCTTTGGAGCACTTTGTTTTGTTATTTTCACAATTCGTCAGTAAATCCACTCCATCCCCCAAACCCGTTTTACACTTATCATTCGAAGAGCAACGTCGCCCCAACCCCAAAACCGTATAAATAATTGGAAATGGTAGTCATCAAAAATCTTGGCATCGAATCCATCTCTCCGGTTACAAATCTCAGTTATCCACGAGAACAATTCTATTAAATGCTCATGCATTTGTTTTGCCGCATAATCGCGGCCCACCGCCCTCGATATCACTAATGCGTGTAGTAGTCCCAGAACTTTTCCAACAGGAATACCAAAATTGGGGCTTAAATGTAAAAAAGACAGTGACTTTGACGTTCAACTAAATCGAATATCTATTATGATATACTTGCTTTTAAGATTATTTTAAAATTTTGCATAATTGCGTAATATTTTTAGATTAAGGAACTAACAATGAAAGTGTTAACATTGTCTTCTCGACGTTGTAATCACTGAACTAGAGATATCTGAACAAAAATGTACAAACGTACTTATCGTAACTTCTATATTATTTTTCTTTTTGTGGCATTCTGAAATCGCTGCGTTTTTAAACAGTAGAGCTCATGGTTCTACATTGATGTCCATACTCCATTTTCGTTAAGAGGTTTCAATAGCTTCCTTGGGACTTTTGTTTCAAATACTTTGAGCTTTTTCTTATATTTGATGTCAAAAATCCACGTCTCGCATCTATAACATTTTATTTTTCTGATAATAGCTTTGTAGGTCCTGATTTTCGATCTACTTCTTCTTAACGTGCCCTATCAAGTCCCCTTGACGTTGGCGATTAACATGGCGAAACTGACTCTGTCTCGAGCTATTCAAAATAGTTGCTCAGCTTTCTTTATTCCTGTCCACTCCCTGATATTCTTCAACCAAGAGGCCTGCTTTCTACCAATTCCTCTGCGTCCTTCGATTTTACCCATCATAATAAGTTGAAGAATATTATATCGGTCTCCCCTTACTACGTGTCCAAAATATTCCATCTTTCTACATTTGATGTTATCAAGCAGCTCGCGAGCAGCATTTGCTCTCTCAAGGACTGCCACATTTGTCAGCATAGCCGTCCATGAAATTTTTAGTATACGTCTGTGCAGCCACATTTCAAAGACCTCCAGACGATTAATGGTGGATATTTTTAATGTCCATGCTTCGACACCGTATAAGAGGACTGACCAAATGTAGCATTTAACCATGCGCTTTCTAAGTTGAAGTTGCAAGTTATCATTACAGAAGAATGACCTCATTTTTAAAAATTTCGTGCGGGCTATTTCGATTCTACATTTTATCTCTTGATCTGGATCTAGCTGTTCAGTAATATGGCAACCAAGATATTTAAAACTGGACACTCTTTGAATTATATGACCATCAACATATAATCGTGCATCTTGATGTGCTAAACGGCTAAACACCATGTGTTTTGTTTTTGAACAGTTTGTGTTTAGGCCAAAATCTCTTCCCACTTTATCAATGGCATTTAAAAGGCATTGTAATCCATTCATGTCATCACTTAAAATAACTGTATCGTCTGCATATCTGATTGTATTTATCAGACTTCCATTAACTTTCACGCCCCATTAAAAATTATGCAGCGCTTCTTTAAATATTCTATCTATTTCAATCTACAGTGTGTGCTTTTGGAGTGGAACACACGGGCGAGTGAAAAATAAGCTTCGTTTTATTTTACTACTCTTCTTTGTATTTCTAGATCCTCTGTTCCATCCATACTTAATGCAACTCCCAAATATATGAAACTTTTGCATTATTTTTTACAATATGGTCCTCTATCTTAACTACGTTCTAGTCCAGCCTCTTTTGCGCCTGTTTTTAATTTTGAATACAGTAATACCTCGACTTATGCTACCCCGACTTACGAAAATCCAGAGTTACACGATTGTCAATGTCGATTCGTCATCTGAATGCCATACAATCGTTCGATTATCGATTAGATAGAATTACCGTCCACACATTATTGCTTATCCAAACTACATGTTTTGAGTGTTCGCACAAAATCAGCAAATTTATATGGTATTAGGTATTTCTTATCTATAGTTTTATCTACGGAGTGGGTGTTTGTTACTTTTATAGCGGGATTTTTATGTTATATCTACTGAAGACTTGAAAGAGCAATGACCAAACGAACGAAGTCATCCAAACGAAGTAAAACTGATCTTTCTGTAGCAAATAAGAAAAGAAAAAAGATATATTCCATATCTTTGGAATGTAAACTTAACGTAATTACAGATTTTGAATCAAGAATAAAATTCAAAAACAAAAATTCAAAAAAAAAACAGCTCAGAACACTAACGCGTCGAGAGGCGGGGAGTGAATCCGCCGATTACTCCGCTACCGCTCTATTTATAGTCGCGGTGACCTGTCGTGTCGGGACGTATCGGCACACTCCGTGGCACGAACGTCAAGAAGCGCGCGCTGGCCAATCATGTGGCTGCAACGTGGTAGCGGGACCGGACGGCGACTCTAGACTGAGATTCCAGATGGGAGACAAGTAGTATCCTTCCTCTCGATTGATATTATGTGGATTTTTTCGGATCTCTAGAGATTCGCGGATTTTCCTGGAATAAAAGTAGCGCGCGCTTCTTGACGTTCGCGCCACGGAGTGTGCCGATACGTCCCGACACGACAGGTCACCGCGACTATAAATAGAGCGGTAGCGGAGTAATCGTCGGATTCACTCCCCGCCTCTCGACGCGTTAGTGTTCTGAGCTGTTGGACGTGAATCCCTGTCCTGGCATTTGGTTTTCACCTCTGGCTGCGTTAAGTAGTTGAGTTACTGTGACCAAATGCCCATCTTGGTAGTTAGTATTCGCCTCTGGTTGCGTTGAGTAACTGAGTTACCGTTGCTAACTACCCATCTTCCTGTCTTTTGATTTCTTTTTCTTTGTTCTCCTGAAGAAGCTACATATAATTGTAGCGAAACGTCGAGATGAACCCACTTTTGGGTCACTCACAAATGACACGGTAAAAACCCGAAAGACGAATAAACTATAATTCTGACTCTGGCCGTGGAAGCCTACGATTTCATAAAATTCTGTGAACTATCAAAGTTGTTTGATCTATCGGAAGTCAACCTTGACTTACCCGAATTTGACTTAAGCCATTATCGTTTGGTCCCACCTATCGGGGAAGTTCGGAGTATTACTGTATATTTCTGCCAACTCTTATGTTCTGTGAAACCTATTGCTAATGCCATCGGCATAGGCAGCAATATGTATTAATTTATTTATTAGTAGATTTGATCTTCTTATATTCAACTGTTTTATCACATATTCAAGAGACAGGTTGAATAGTGCCGGTGCCAGCTCGTTGCCTTGCTTTATTGCTTTGACCATTGAAAAGGATTCAAAGAGATGATTTGGTATTCTGAAAATTGCTGCTGACGAGTCCATTATTGCTTTTACTAGTCGGATGAATTTTTGGGGAATGTTAAAGCTATGCAATATTTAATATATCTTCTGTCTAGTATTGGAGTGTAGACCTGCTTGAAATTTAAAAAACTTCAATGTCGTACTTGTATTCCCACGATTTCTTTAGATTTTTTTTTTTTGTAAATAGCTAGTCATTTGTCGATCTTCCTTGACAAGTTATTGACAATATTTTCATTTAATTGTTGAAGTCCTTTTTTGAGTACGTAAGAGGGTTATGCCACGATTTCATTTTCTTAGTCTTCTCTCGTTCATTTTTGGACATGAGTCTCCCAACTCCTATCGATCTTTGTTCTGAGCAACATACTTCCAATTTGTTTCGACTACTCTTTTTATATCGTCTACCCATCTCATCTGTGGCCTTCCTCTTAGTCGTCTATCTTTGTAAGGTTTACTTACAATGTTGCATTGTGACGTTCCAACGTTGGTCTTTTTGTAGCAGTGTGACCTGCAAAGCTCCATTTTTTATTGTGCCGTGATAATTTTCGGATTTCAGTTCGATTTCCCTTTTTTAAGATTGGGCATATAGAGTCCTGTTATTCCTTTGTGCTTGTAATGCTTGTTTTACCTTTCCAATCTTCTTCTTCTTCAGTGCCTTATCCGGTCCGGATGTTGGCGATCATAAAGGCTTTGGTTGGCGATCATGGTTTTGTTGACTGCTCTGCGAAACAGCTCCGCTGAGGTCATCCCAACCATTGTCGGATATTTTTCAACCACGAGATACGACAACGTCCCGGTCCTCTTCTTCCAAATACTTTACACTGCATAAGGAGTTGAAGAATTCGATATTTTTCTTTGTTCCGCATCACGTGGCCGAGGTACTCAAGCTTACGTTGTTTAATTAAATTAAGCACTTCTCTTTCTTTTGTCATGCGCTGTAGAATCTCAAGGTTGGTGACATGGTCCACATAAGATATTTTTAGTATCCTTCTGTATACCACATCTCGAAGGCTTCGATTCGTTATTCAGTGGCTTGCATCAGTGTCCAGGCTTCAACTCCATATAGTAACACTGGAAGAACGTAGCACCCCACTATCCGCATCTTGGTTCCCAAACTGAGATCATTGCAGCACAGCAAGGATCTCAACTTAATAAATGTAGACCGTGCCATTTCAATTCTGGATCTAATCTCTTGAGCGTAGTCCCATTGTACGTTGAGGGTAGTTCCGAGGTAAGTGAATCTGAACATTGAGGTTCAGTCCGTATGTTACGCTCACAGTTCGCACTCGGTCTAGTAAGGCCTGCAGATCGCTTAGGCTGGTTGCTAGTAACACAGTGTCATCGGAGTAGCGAATATTATTGATGTATTCACCGTTCACTCGGATTCCCATGCCTAAGTTTGTGAGGGCTTCATTAAAAATCTCCTCAGAGTATATATTGAAAAGAGTCGGCGATAGCACACATCCTTCCAATCATCACGGGTTCTATATTTTCGGGTATCCCTAGATGTGCTGCATGTACATATGCTCTTTATTTTCTTGCGTCTCTAAAAAAGTTTGAAAATATTTTTTTCCAGAGCGATGTTATTTCTCTTGGATTGCTTTTGGTTTTCGCTATCTCTTACACTATGTAGTATTCTGTGCACCTTTGTGTCTTTTATTCCGGAACGTAGCCCTTCAGCTTCTTGTAATGCTGCTATTTTTATTGTATTTTCGAAGCTAGTTAAGTATAGATTTCTATGCTCATTGTGTATTTACCTTAAATATTTTAAAATTCAATTTTTTTAGGTATAAGTACTTTTCTGCGCTAAATGGTTAATGCGATACGTTTTGTTAGTACAAAGCATTATTAAAGCACACAACTCTTCCTTTCTGGCTACAGTTTTTCGAAGCCTGGCCTAAACTCGTCTAATGGTAGACGGGCGGCATCGCACTGAAGAGGAGAGGAGATAATAATTCGAAATTTTCGATGAAATGGCACGTAAATTCGATTTACATTGAACGCGCTTAATGAAATGATGCCTACTACGATGCTGTGCTTTGCTTTTATACACATATACCATATAGAATAGAGGGTTAGACGAGGATGATGTATAGGGACTAGATAAAGGGTTGCGGCCCCGTAATATATTATTGAATTATGGAAAATGTATCGGTTCATGTACATTATATGCATGCGTCTATCGTCTTTCTAACCGGATTACGTCTATTGAGGAGGAGATCTACTATTTCGCATAAAAGAACGTCGGAGCAGTGATTTTCGATATTCAATTGACAACGATAATATTCTGCTCGAAAGGAAGTATGATAATATTCATAAAAAGAAATATACTATTTCGAATATCCTGTGATTTTTACGAAAATTTACGAAACGGTTTATTAATAATATTATGTATATACCTATGAATGAACTACATTGAATTACTCGATAGCTCTAGGTATACATTGTCAACATAAATGTTTAAGAGTATTACTTTGTACGGGAGTAAAAGTAAAGAGCAAGTAAAAAAATTTATTAAAAAACCTTTATAAAAGGTTTTTTATAATAAAAATTTAAAAACCCCAACGGGCTAATTATACAAAACGTTTTCAGAATCCATATTCCATCATCAGTGTCCTAGAAAATATATAACCACTTAATTAAAAAGAACATGAAGTTGAAATTTTGACGAAGGTTAATGCAAAGTATGGTTAACACTTAATAGGAGTACATGAATGTAGCCACTTAATATATGGGTATTGGGTATGTCTACGAGGACTGTATGGAAGCAACTGATTGGAATGACAATGTTGACAAGTTAGGATGGAGTAAACTGGTAACAGAGCAGTCAATATAACTGTATGCGTCTACTTAAGACAAAAGCCAACGTTATTTAAAATTGTTAAAGTAAAGTAAATTAATATAACAGTATCAACCATCATTGTTGTTGTTTTAAAATTCTGTATATAAGATGAGATGTGGAAAAAGAAAAATATGTGGTTATAGTTAGCCAACCAACTATACATATGTGTAGTAGTGTGGTGAAATAGAGATTTTAATATAAGGACCTTTATGTTTCTACAACATTTGGTACCTGGAAAAAAGAAGACATATGTGGGAAGTTGAGTTCTTGAAATTTTATTGATGTTGGTGGGATATGAATGAATGTATTTAAAATATGAAAGTGTTCTTGAATGAATAAAAATAAAACTTTTGTAATATGATGTTCATGTAATATTTAACTTATAACTCAATTATAGAAGGCCCTGGAAGATCACAATGAAAATAATTCCTGCAGCTGGCTGTATATCACGTATCACAAAAAAGAGGTTATATCTTTGTAAATGGGTATATTTAAAAAGCCCTTAAAAGGGGTACATCAATTACACGAACGTTTTTGGAACAAAAATTCCATCATCAGGTTTAAATTGCCTAAAATAAGTATAAACCATTTAATTAAAACAAACGTGGTTTAAAATTTTGGCTAAGGTTAAAAAAGAGCAAAAATGGTTAAACTTACAAATTGACATGCCTGAGCCACCAAAATATCAGGGTAAATTTAAAGGGTTTTTACCCAGATATTTGAACCACGTTTGTTTTAATTAAATGGTTTATAGTTATTTTAGGCAATTTAAACCTGATGATGGAATTTTTGCTCCGAAAATGTTCGTGTAATTGATGTACCTCTTTTAAGGGTTTTTTAAATATACCCATTTACAAAGATATAACCTCTTTTTTTACTGTATTAACTATTATATGAAATGAACAAAATTTGATGGTTAGGACATGGTTTTGTGGTATGTTGATCGTATAGTACTTAACTTATAACTAAAAAAGGCCCTATCTGTCATAAAGCAACACTAGGTACACGAGAAATATAAAAGGATAAGTTATAAGTTGAATGAGTTAAAGGTATATACTGACCTTAATTTTTAAAAAAGAACTGTTTGATGATGGCTATGTTAAAATTGAGTAACAAAGAAGAAAATTATGGTGTTTTTTGGAAAAATAGTGAAATACGAAAAGACTACAAAAGGCTTAGATCCCCAGAGAACCGCAACCAAACCCTAAGGGAGTTAAGTGGAAGGGTAAAATGAGAACTGAGGGTTTTGTTTGAAAGGAATGCTGAATAGTCTAAAATTTTTGGGGGTGTCGACGAAGAAGCATGGACAACATTAGGTATAGGGGCCGGACTTGAAGTTTGGGTTGAATGGAGAGAAGAGGGGAAGATGGAGATATGATGTGTTGAAATAAAATTTTTGGAGTGGACTAAAGAAGATGAGTGAGGTGAACGAATAGTTATAGTTGTAGATTTTAATTGTAGAAGTAAATTATTAACTTATTTCTACGGATTTAACTTCCAATGACCATTTAATTTGTCGGTCCAAGTAATAGTCACGTACAGACCCATATAATGATCTTTATGGTGAGGATGTAAAGATCTATTACCAGTAAAACTACCTTTTATTTACAAAGCAAATTAGAAGTAGTCAAATAAGAGGTATGAATTTGAATAAAAACCGATTCCTCGTATTTCAAATCTTGCTCTCACCTCAAAGCAAAATATCGCTCGCTCCGCGGCTCGTATCTCAAAACACACGTATATTAGAGAGCTCGTATATGAAGGTACCACTGTATAACAAGATAATGGACACAAAAACATACAGAGGGATAAACGCAGATTTTTTTTTATAGCCCTCTTTCTATCCGAATTGTCGAATAAAGGCCTCTCCCATTTCTCGCCATTCATCCCTGTTGTGTGCTAGGCGTTTCCACATTGGTCCTGCGACTCTTTTGATATCGTCGCTTCAGCGCATTTGAGGTCTTCCTCTTGGTCTCTTCGCATCGTACGGTCGCCAGTTTCCGACTTCTTTGTTCCATCTACCATCTTCGAGACGTTCGTTGTGTCCAGACCATTTCCATTTTAATTTAGCTGCTTGTTTCGCGGCGTCCTTTAAAAACGCAGATAATATGAGAAGAGATAATCAATCAAAGAAAAAGCAAACGACAGTGAAATCTACAAGTTCTAAATAAATTATAAACTAAAAAAAAATAGAAATAAAGAAATAATTGAAAAACAAAAAGACAATACTATTCAATATCCAGGAACATTGGAATCAAATCATAAAAAATATTAAAAGCCAAATATTACAAGCGTCTCGTCTTCTTTTTCTATTTATGTACTGTCTGTTTTTCAATGTGCCTCCAGTAAGTTTTCATTGGCTTATATGATCGTTCTCTTCTATTCTTCTATTTCTTACCCAATCTTTGAATGTCTCTTCCTTATATCCACCTCGTATATCTGTACTTCTAGCTCGATCCCATAGTGTTTTACCATCAAAAATTCTAATTGTTGTTGTCTCTGCTGTTTCTAACATCCTTTTTGTTCACTCTCTGTTAGATCGTGTTTCTGCCGCGTATGTAATTATTGGTCTGATAACTGTTTTGAAATTTTTCATTTCTTTCCCAATAGTTTTATTTTCCCATATTGTTTCATTCAGGCAGACTGCGGCTCTGTTTGCTCTATTTACTTGATCTTTCACTTCTATTTCGAGCTTTCCGTAGCTAGATAATGTCATGCCTAGATGTTTAAACCCCATCACTGGTTCTATTATCTGATCATCCAATTCTAATTTACATCTTAGTAAATTTGCTGTTATAACCATGCATTTTGCCTTTTTTTAGGGAAATTAATATGTCAAACCTTCTGGCAGTTTACTAAATTGGTGAAGCATACGTTGTAGATCATCTTCACATTGAAAGAGTAGTCACAGTGAAAGCGTCGTCTGCATAGCAGATTATTTTAAGTTGATTATCTCCCAATTAGTATCCTTAAGTAGTTCTTAGTTTTTTTATTATTATCATATTGAACAATCTAAAGAGATCCAATGTGGAAAAATAAAAAAACGCTACCTACCTAAAAGAAGCTGAGAAATTATTTAAACTTAGCATCGATTCTTAAATATTGAAATTAAAAAAATTATTCTAAATCTTAAGTTGATCTTGAATTGTTGTAAAACAAATGGTTCAAAACACTTAAATGATTGTAAAATTTAGATAAGAATACCAATCCAAATAAAGACAACCTTAACACAGACACGCCATAAAAATGACACCTTAACGCCTTAAAATCAGCGTATCGAAATAAAATATTGTAACAAACTGTTAACAGACCTTGTAGAACAGTAATAACTAAGACATTTTCTCGCCTACTACTATAAACTTTAATTGCGGTTTTTTTTTTTATTTCCAACATTCGTTGACAATTCCTATGTATCTGCCCACTCATCGCCATTTTGAGCAGCTAAAACGCAAATCGGACATTTAAAAAACCAGTCGATTTTCATTTGTTTTTATTCTCGCTACTCTCTCAGAAGCGGGTAATTGATTTTTAAACGCGCTGCATTTGTTTCTTCTTCTTATCAAGTGGGCGTCGACGATGGCCATAATTTTTAAGAAGGAAGATCGGCGTTTACTTTTAAGGAATGTTATTTTGGAACAGTTACTGTTTAACTGATTCAAGAGAATCTGTATCTATAAAAAAATACAAAAAACTTATAAATAAACGAAGAACACTGATTGGAAAAAGGAGCGACAATATTTGTAGGGTTCAAATGCGTAAAAATATAGTTAAGAAAATATATAACACATATACATCAAACTGAGGGGATATCAAATATATCAAGCTCTTTGTTTGCCAGAAACCAAAAAACACTTTCACATATTTTAGAAATGTTTAACAAGTATATTTTTGCTACTTACTATAAGTAGCATATTATTATTTTTAAAATAGTAAAGTAAACTTATTGTAAAGATTAAAATTAATTGAGGAGTATTCTTAACTTTGAAATACTTTCTCTAAAGGCTGCAAGTCGCTGGATAATATATAGATATATATTGTTATGCTATTTAAATTGTATTATATTGCTTATTTAAAATAAATCCTGTCTATATTTATTAAATGATCTAATCTCCAATTAATCACAATAAATCAGCATTAATTAATTACAATCTCAGGCTATTTAACTTGTACTATTTACCTTTGATCGTGGATTCAAAATATTTTCCAATTGGCTTCCTAATTGGGATAGGTAATATGACTTGAATAAAATACATAGAATTTCAACTGAACTATATGTGAGATGTCCTTTATTTTAATGAAATTTTATATAACAATCAATCCTGTAATATTTGCAATATACTAACTTTAAATATATGAGAAGTTGTTTTCTATCATGGACCCAAATGTTATTTTACATTGATTTTTAATATGTGTTATAACTAAGCTCTTTTTATAATTTTTTTTTAAATGATCGCAAAATTAACTGTCTCCATTATTTATTCAATTTATTTAATTAATAAATGAAAACCACACTCCTGCTCTAATGAAAATTGACTGACCTTTCTTTCTCTGCCGTTGCAATTCTATGGCCACGCAAAAAAAAACCTTTCTCTGCTTCTGCTCCTATTGTGGTCCAGATGACGTACACCTTTCTCTTATCTGTCCTTGTATCTGCAACCCAACAACTCGTGTTATTCTATGCAGCCTCCTTTTGAGCCAATCTCCGCGCCTGTTTATAACTCCAAATGTTTCCGGCTTCGTCTGATATTAATATTCTTATACCCTTTGGTTTTTCTATCTCTCTGTACCCCGTTCCTCACACTGGTCAGCTTTTACACAGCAAATAAAACACACCCGGTAAATTACGTCTTCGGGACTTCAAACAAACACAAATCAAAAAGCTCCTTCCTTTTTGGACGACGAAAACTGACTAACTAACTTTTTTTCTCTCTCCTATCTCATAGCCAAAACCACCACCTCCTTGCATTCAAAAATTGACCAATAAAAATCATCCACCTCTGTGACGTATATCGTTACCAACCAACTCTCTCTATAAAACGTCATTCGAGTAATTCCAGAAAACAACATTCTTTAATTATTCTAACTAAATCTATCTGCTTTACAAATATTTCTTACTAATAGCTACAAACGATACCTTTTTTTCAATTCAATGTCTTTTGTTAATAAACTTTTACCGATATAATCTTTCGGGGAGAAAAACCACCGCAAATCATGGTCTATTGTTTAAACACTTTCTATATACACTTTTATTCCGGGTAAATCCATTCCACAATAACCGACTTATTTAAATTTCTTATCGATAATATTTGAAAGTCTTGTCTCTGAGACCTAATGAACAATTCTTCGAACAACTTAAAATACATATTTTGTCTTATACAGGATGTTTGAAAATTTATATGCCCGTGTCTTTATGAAATATCAATAATTTAATTTTTATTTACGTAATAAAATTTGTATATCGGTTTTTTATTGCTTATGGACATTCAAAAGTACAGCAATATATATATATATATATATATATATATATATATATATATATATCTATATATATATATATATATATATATATATATATATATATATATATATATATATATATATATATATATATATATATAGGACTGGATATTCCAAAAAAAATGTCCATTGTTATACAAAAACGGTTCTAGAAAGCTTTATAAGCCTCTAGCTACCAATCAGAATATATCCTACGTACACTAGAAGGTTATATCAACTAAACAATCAAGGCAGTGAAATATTTAAAGATGTCTATTTTTTCCTTTTCTAAATAAGTAAAAAAGGGAACTGTAAGTGCATCATTCTCATTAAAAACTGGTAGGATAAAGCATATAGAAAAAAAAAATAGCTTACCTGATAAGCCTTATCGGAAGAACACATAGAGGTACAGAAAATGTCAAGTAGTAGATTTGCTTCTGCTCAAACTATACGACAAACGACCAACACTAATATTAGAGATGAAGTAAGGATGTATTTTTCATGAAGCCGGCTTCCCTGTCAAAATTACATCACATTTGTTTACCGTTCGATCGAATTAGACCAATCAGAAAATTGTTTTATAAGACGTAGTTTAAAAACAACGATAAGTGCTTATAGCTCATCATCATCATCAATGGTGCTACAGCCCTATAAAAGAGCCTCAACCTTCCCAAGTCTATTACGACAGGCAGTCATATCCATTGCCAACCGTTGCCAGTTTGCTGCGCCTATCTTTCTACCATCCTCATCTACACCATCCTTCCATCTGAGTTTTGGCCTACCCCTTTTTCTACTTCCCAAGGGTTGTGACATGAGGATTCTTCTAGGAGGGTTGTTCTGCTGTGATCTTGCTAGATGTCCTGTCCATCTTAGTCTTTTTATTCTTATAAATATTTGTTTATATCTGTGGTATACCTCGTAGTTATATCTCCTCCTCCAAACATCATTTTCACAGATGCCACCAAATATTCCTCTCAGGATCCTTCGTTCAAATATAAGCAGAAGGTCTTCGTCTGCCTTGGAGATGGTTCATGTCTCCGATCCATATGTCAACACTGGCTGTATAAGGGTTTTGTATATAGTTATTTTTGTTTTTTGGCTTAAGTTTCTACTTCTCATATGTCTACTCAGTCCAAAATAGCTTATAGCTACTTATGAGACTTATTGATTGAGCGTTTTACTTAAGGTAATTAAAAGGGATTAAAAACCTATACAGAATAGAACTTAAAATACGTGAATTAACACTTTATAATGTATTCTTAGATCGCTATAAATTAAGATCATACCTCTACTACAATGAGAGAGTAGCAGTTAAAATTGGGTGAAAAATATCCGATCTCGGAATTATGAGGAGAGTCAGACAAGGATGTATATTGTCATTTCTATTATTTCACGTTTACTTTGAGGAAATCATTCGGGAAGCTATTGGATCAGAAACAGTAGCGATAAAAGTAAATAGGTTTTTAATTAACATTATTAGATATGCTGATAATATCGTAGTAATAGCGAAACAATACAGAAACTCTAAAAAGATAGTGTATAAATTCTTGCAGTAAAGAACATGAGCTTTCTTTCACCAAGAGGATAAAAACTGATAAAAAGAAATCAAATGTCACAAAAATTACTAAGACCAATAGTACTAATGAAACCCTACTGATACGAAGGACAGCGAATCAGAAGAGTAAAGAAGTACACTTATTAGGCAACACTGCAAATCAAAAATAACCACTATACTGCTATAATAAAACTTTATAGTAAAGAAGAAAAATAAGAAAGGCTCTTTATAGTAAAGATTTGAGATTAGTCCTTAAAATACGCTTGACTGATTATTATGTGTACAGTCGAATCGTGGACGCTTAATCAAGGGTCAGTAAGAAGAGTTAATTTCTTTAGGCTGTAAACATATAGAAAGATTCTAAAGATTTCATGCTAGATCACACTCCAAGGCAAAATAGAGGACAGGAGTATCAGAAGAAGACTAAAAACTTGGCAAAAAGAATATATTATACTGGTATGGCTGCAGCTAAACAAACTCTTAAGATCAGCTGTTTTCTATAAGACTTAAGATCTATATAACAGATCGTTATATAGATTTCACGCCCACATCTCTATACAAAAATAACAACTTTCCAAGACACACGTGATCGGACAGTAATTAAATAAGAAACTGGCTTGACGCACATTTAAAATGACAAATGACTGTGGTACGAAATTGGCTCTTACATCTAGATAAGCCGTTTCGGTATTGGCCACGTGATGTGACTTTACAACTTACTGAGTGATGTGATAGTGATAGGTGGTGCGCCTGCGGCAACTGTAGCAGCTTTCACGGCTCTTTATTTTGATAATTAAATACAATAAGTGGTGTATAAGATCATAAAAAGAGATCTTTAAATTACGAAATATTGAGCATAAAGAAAATGAGGAAATTAATGCAGTGTCTGCAGAAACCTTTTTAAATATTCTTTTTTTTTTAGAATTCCTGGTTCTAGCGTAGGCTGCACAATATTATGGAGATTTTGAGTTTATTCACAACTGTTCTTAATAATGAAGTGATATTAAATTTCTAAGCCAAGAAATTCTCAATATTGGTCTGAAGCGATTTTCTTGTGGCATTTTAAATTAATTACTATTTAACTGGGAATAAGCCACAATTAAAGATAAAAATACGTTTATTGACGTTTCAATTTCCACTTCGTAAATCGTTCTCAAAATAGAAACAGTAAATTAAACAAATTTTGTTTTTTGTTACATAGTGAAAAATTATAATGTCAAATAATACTTTGGTAAGTTTTGACATAAATAGTTTATTTACGAATGTGTTAGTCATTAAATAAGACTTTAAGTATAGTCAAGACAAAATTAGAGAGTGATGATTCATTGGAAACTAGAACAAGACTAAACATAACGGTTATAATGGAGTTATTAACATTATGTACTGATAATACATATTTTCAACTAAATAATGAATTCTATAAACAAAATTTTGGTCTAGCGATGGGCTCTAGTTTATCTCCATTCTTAGCCGATATATTTATGGAAGATTTAAAAACAAATTCATTTCTAAACAAAATTTAAAACCAACAGTATGGTGGAGGTATGTAGATGATGTATTCTCAATATGGCCTCATGGATCAGAGTTGTTGGACACATTCCTAAATGATATAAACGATAAAGAAGAGACAATAACATTTACCATGGAAAAGGAATATAATAACACGCTACCTTTCCTGGATGTTTTAATCTCTAAGAACGATACTGGATATGAGACTCAGGTGTATAGAAAACCAACACACACCAATAGATATTTAAATTTCAAATCTAATCACAATATTAATGTAAAAAAGGGAATAGTTAAATCCTTATACGATAGGGCCAAAATTACTTGTTCTAACGAAAATTCGTTCTTGGAGGAGAAACATTTGTTAACATCTGTTTTATTAAAAAATGATTATCCTTTATCGTTTATAAATAAGGAATTTTCAACAATCGATCGAATAGAACAGAACAAGTTAGAACGAGATCCTACAGCATACACAAGGAATAATACGAGGAAAATAACAATATCGTACATAAAATTATTATCAGAAAAACTTAAGGATAGGAAATAAATTTAACATTTCAACAACATTCAAAACAACAAACACGTTGAGATCTATTTTGTCCAAAACCAAACCTAACAATGAACAAGAAAGGACAAAGAATTGCATTTATAAAATACCTTGTGAATGCGATCAGTTTTATTTAGGTGAAACATCAAGGCCATTAAATGTTAGAATAAGTGAACATGAATCTTATATTAAAAATAGAGAATTTGATCGATCTCAAATATGTAAACACGCATGGGATAATGAACATAGGGTTCAATGGAATAATCCAAATGTAGTCCTAAAAGAAACGGATGGTAAAAAAAGAAAAATCAAAGAAGCGGCTCTAATTATGCTAAATGAGGCCAATTATGTCGCAAATTCCTCGGCAGAATGTAGTAGGATCTGGTTACCAATATTAAAAGAGGAAGTTATTAATAAGAAAATACCAGTATTAGTAAGTCAGTAACATATAGAGGATACATCATTTATGTTTTTTAAATAACGAAACATATAAAAACAGAATTTTGGTGTTTATTGAAGGTAAACTAAATGCACGAACAAATACTTACCATGTTGGGATAGTATTATGAGGTTTTTTTCCTGGTTTTTCCCTCATAATTTACTATGGAATCACTAATAGGAGAATTTTACTGTCATCATGTCATATGTTTGTCTTTTTAAAGACGAATTACATGCTATGATTTTTTTCTGATGGATATTCTCAAGTTAAAGTTGATTTCATGTAATCGAATGAACTATCTTCTAAGTAAAGTCGTCCCAGGAGCGCAACTCATCAATATTGGCAACACCATTTTAAAGTCGTCTACTTTAAAATGCATAATGTATGTCTGAATTGTCAATATAAATGAGTCAGATAAAATTAAATTATTAGAAGAATTTTTCACTATGTAACAAAAAACAAAGTTTGTTTAATTTACTATTTGTATTTTGAGAACGATTTCCGAAGTGGAAATTGAAACGTCAATAAACGTATTTTTATCTTTAATTGTGGCTTACTCCCAGATAAATAGTAATTAATTCAAGAAATTCTCCTTATTACTATATTTGCTTTTCATCTTTTTCTCTATTATTAGTTGTAGCGTTGCATATCTGCTTTCCCTTATTATATGACCAAAGTACTTCAGTTTTCTCTTCTGCACTGTTCGCATGATATCATGTTATTTGTTTATTCTTTGTAATACTTTTTCATATGTAGTACGTTCTGTTTATGGTATAATATTCGGTAGAGCTACTTTTTTAACACTTCCAGTTTATGTAGTCTGATTTCTATAAAACGTATGTACATGCTTCAACGTCATACAGCATCGTAAAAGCTTTCAATAATCTATTGGTTAATCCAGTCTTATTGTTCGTTCGTCAGAATGTCTTCTGAGGTGTCCTGCCCATTGGAGTCTTCTGGACTTTATTTTTTTATGATGTTGGCGTCTGGGTAAAGTTCTTCGAGCTATTTGTTAGTTCTTATCCTATATTGTCCTGATGGTACATCCAGCACAGGACCAAAGATCTTCCTTGGGATTTTTCTTTCCCACTTAATTATCTCTTAACGATAATTTAAAAACGAACATGGAATTTAATTATATCAAAATTTTTCCATTTTGCTTACTTTGTTAATGACTAAATACTTTTATATTTATGATAATGCTCATAATACTCCTGCATCCGAGACGGACTACAGTTTTATTTAATGCTTGCTTAAATAAATGTCAATCCAATTGAAGTCCGCCTTCCGCCTCATTTCCCCCAACATTTAATACCCATCGCTCGATTAAACCAAAAAGACTTAACAAACAGCTGAAAATGCAAATTCTTTTCCCGAGCCATTTACCAAATCAACTATAAGTAAGTACGACGAAAAGGAAGACTATGAAATTTGGGAAGTTATCGGAAAAGGATCTAAGAAATGTTTGACAAATAGAATTCTGACTTCCATAGGGAATATTCAATAACTCGACAAAGTTCTTATACATCAAAACTACGTTATCGTGTTTAGTTCAGTAAATTTATGTGCATCTTTTATAGGAAAAATGGCTCTGGCTTCGAAGACTGTATCAAATTAGATCAGTGACGGTACGTTTAAGCGTTTAATACAAAAACAGGAGGAGATTCTTTATTAAGAAACTAAATTTTCAATATTTTCTATCGTCAGACTGGTGGTAATATGAACAAATTCTTTGCAGATTATAATTAACTATTGGTCCATTATTGCACTTTCATTGGTTTTTTTCATTTTATTTTTACTTTTTGTTGGTTTTTTAGGTGGTTGAAATTTTAACCACAGCCTGATTAAGTATGTTGACTTTGGTATGTGTAGTTGTGGTTCCATAATCGACCACAGAAAAAAAACACATTAATTAAACATTTTTATTATGAAATAATGGAAAACATTGAATATGTAATGCAACCTGGCAATCTAAGCATTTAATACTTGAACGTTTTGGCTTCGCTCCCCATGAACAGAGTGAATAAGGTCTTTGAATGTTTATTTTTCTGGCATGTGATTTAAACATCGCTTAGTCTCACCTTGCTTTCAACACTAAAAGCATTATGTGTTGATTCCATTTTCTTCAGTTTATTTCTTCCTATTGTTACCTCAGGTCCTGGTCTCTTTCTGTTATGAAAATGACCTGTGAGTTCGTTGGATAATAGACTAGATAAAATACAGGTGACTCATTGGTTTCGATTTATTAGATCTCATTTTCTGCTACATTACCACTGCTTCATCAATCAAATAATAAATAATAGGTAAAGAAATAATAATAAGACTTACTCACAATCAATTTAATTTAACAATCTGACGACCGGTTTCGCTTTCTATAATTTGCAAAGCATCTTCAGGTCGAGATACAAAGTTAAACTAATGCTGCAATAAAATAAACCCAATTAGGGTGGTGTCTCATAAAGATAAAATAAACAAATAAATAAATTAGTTCATACAAATTATAGTAATTATGCCAATATTACATGTCTGTGGTTTTCAAAATGAATAATTTGAATATATAAAAGGTAGTAACAGACAAGGTAAGGCCCACAATTGGTATAAAGTAGCAATCTTTTGTTGTAATAAATTAATAAATGAGCAAATAAATAAAACAAAACAAAACAAACATTACTTACATGCCGGTACTCTATTAATTGATGGATGGTAGGTCATGGTTGCAAAAATCATGTATTGTTGATTGGAGAACTTTAAAGAGCTATTGCTGTTGTTTTGACAATAAACGGGAAGTTCTTGAGGAGAACAGATTTGATCCAATGAATTAGAGATAGGTATATTGTTGTTGTTTGTCAGATGAAAGTGATGTTCTTTACTATTGTATTAATTAAATTATTTACACTTATAACAGAGATATATTTTTTGGAATGTGTGTTATTTATTGAGTATTTATGTATATATATAACACACATTCCAAAAAATATATCTCTGTTATAAGTGTAAATAATTTAATTAATACAATAGTAAAGAACATCACTTTCATCTGACAAACAACAACAATATACCTATCTCTAATTCATTGGATCAAATCTGTTCTTCTCAAGAACTTCCCGTTTATTGTCAAAACAACAGCAATAGCTCTTTAAAGTTCTCCAATCAACAATACATGATTTTTGCAACCATGACCTACCATCCATCAATTAATAGAGTACCGGCATGTAAGTAATGTTTGTTTTGTTTTATTTATTTGCTCATTTATTAATTTATTACAACAAAAGATTGCTACTTTATACCAATTGTGGGCCTTACCTTGTCTGTTACTACCTTTTATATATTCAAATTATTCATTTTGAAAACCACAGACATGTAATATTGGCATAATTACTATAATTTGTATGAACTAATTTATTTATTTGTTTATTTTATCTTTATGAGACACCACCCTAATTGGGTTTATTTTATTGCAGCATTAGTTTAACTTTGTATCTCGACCTGAAGATGCTTTGCAAATTATAGAAAGCGAAACCGGTCGTCAGATTGTTAAATTAAATTGATTGTGAGTAAGTCTTATTATTATTTCTTTACCTATTTGATATGGACTCACACAAGCAACACATTCATGATTTAAATAATAAATAATTTTCATATACCATCTTCGGAATTTCTGTAAAATTGGATAAAAAGCATGAAATTGATCGAATAGATCGACTACACCGATGTAGCGATTGTAATCACTTATGGCTTTTGGACACTTGACAATTTCTGGTTTACCGTTCGCTTTTCTTCGTAAAACTGAAGGAATCTCAAGTGGATTATGGCTAGTACTGCTGACTAGAATACATCTTCGCCTCAGATCTTTCCATTCAACAACAAATGTATAGTTGGACATGAAATAATCGTGCTCTCCCATTTTCATTGTTTTGTCCTTTCCCATTTGTGTTGGAAAGCCTTTACGATTTATTCTAAAAGTTCCATAGCAGAACAAATTATACGTTAACGTTTTCTTAAAAAAAGAAAAACTTAATGCAGTAGTGTTCGCCTATAAGAGACTCGGTAATGTCCAATACCTTTTTAGCCCTTAAACCATATTCAGCATGTTGTAATTGAGATTTGCCTTCATATATGTGCTAAATTTTTGCACGTATCCAGTTTCGTAACATGTAACGATCCAGACTGTGTACATGAAACAGTTATACTTGTATAAAAGTTCTCTTAAAGTTTTTTTTTTATTATAACTAATAAATTAACAATCAGAATCAAACAATGTATTCTATAAGTTAATGTGATGAGTTTAGGTCCTGTTTCTTGGTTCTGCCGTGATGTGGTCTTCTCCAGTGAGAGAATCACGGGTCCATGTTACTGGTCTGTTGGCCAACGTCGCTTTAGTCTTCTAAGAACTCGATGTTGAAGTATTGCGGAAATTAATGGATTGGAGTGTTTGTTCATTTTTTTAATGTATTGTAATTTCTTTTACTGGTATACTTCTTTCACTGTTTAGATATTGAAATCCTTATAGATTCTTTGGTTGGTTACGTACCAGGATGCATTAACAATTGCTCTTAAGATTTTTGATTGGGATCTTTCCATAATAGCAATATTAGATTTACTACTACAGCCCCACAGCTCTATGTCATGTGTCCATATTGGTTTGATAACTGTTTTATAAAGTAGAATTTTATTACTTATTGACAGCTCGGAATTTTTTCCAATTAACAAATTGATTTCTTTTTGTCTTAGTTGTATTTGTTTTCATTTTCTGGTGATGTGTTCTTTCCAACATAGGGTTTGGTCCAGGTGTAGCCCTAGGTATTTGGTTGTTTTAGTTTTGGGTATTTCTTCATTGATGATATATATTGGTGGTGTTTCTCGTCGTAAAGTGAAAGTTACATGGGTTGACTTGGTTTCAAGCTCATACAAATAGTCTTGAAGTTGTTGTGTAGCTATGTTAAAGTGTTTGTGACTTGTAAGTGCAACTGTGTCATCTGAAAATGTGCCAATTGTTACGTTATGTGAAGTTGGTAGATCAGACATATATAATATACATAATAAAGGTCCTAGGACGCTGCCTTGTGGAATTTCCGCCTGAATGGAATGCATTTTAGATGTTTCTCCATTTACTTTTGTTCTAAACTATCGGTTTTCCAAGTATAATGTAAGTATTCGAAAGAATGGTGGTAATATTTGTTTAATTTTATAAAGAAGTCCTTTCTGCCAAACCTTATCAAAAGCTTGATGTACATCTAGTGATACCATTGGGCAATATTCCTTTTCTTCTAATGCGGAATTGATTTTATGGGTTATTCGGTGGCATTGCTGGATAGTTGAGTCTCTCGTCGAAATCCAAACTGAAAATTTGGTATCCAATCTGCGCCTGTAAGGTCTGGATCTATTCTTTGTATTAAGAGTTTTTCTAGTAATTTGGAGATTGTTGATAACAGACTGATCTCTTAAAGTGTTGCTGCAGTTGTGTTATCAAAGGCCCTACTTTGAACAGTTTGTCAAAATTGGGGCTATTTTGATTTCTTTCCATATTTTCGTTATTTGCGAAACTCTTGGCACGTGCATGTTGATATAAGTTGACCAATAATGTCTCAAACGAGGTATTTTATAATATAACTTATATATATATATATATATATATATATATATATATATATATATATATATATATATATTATATTATATTATATATATATAATATTATATATATATATATATATATATATATATATATATATATATATATATATATATATATATATATATATATATATATATATATATATATATATAGCTTATATCCTTTTTGTGCTCAAAAAATTGTCATTCTCAGTAAAACTCATGCTTGTTAGTCTTGTTTTTAGAGATCAAATCTCTGACGGCTGGACTGCATGGTAATCTTCTTTTCCAGATCGATCATAAATGAATATTATTCAATATCTCAAATTGTTGTTTTAGCGGAAATATCGTAACATTCAAATTTGACATAAAATTATTTCATTTTAATTAATCATTTTCTTAAGTATCTTATTTCTATTTCATTTGTCGGATTCTTTAACTTCACATTTTATTCATAACATATCGTTCATATTCATATATTTCTGTATCTTACATATTTTACTTGCTTCAAAAAACCCATGTGGGATAATACTTGACATTTGCACACAAATGACCACTTTGTGCAACTTATGACATTTAAAAAAAAAAAACCTAATTACAAATTTTCGCAGTACTACCGTTTTCCTAAGGCACCTTTTTGTGTTTCTATGATTTTCCTATCTATCATCACTACTGTATTTATTTTTTGTTGAAATCTTTGAAAAATTTAGTGTTTCTGTTGAAATCTTTGTTGAAAAATTTAATGTATTTAGTATTTAAAAGGTCATGGCAGTGTTTCTTGAACTTTTAAAGTATTAGCAAGGAATTATTGTATTATTATATGGATTGGTCAATCCAAAATCTATATATCTGTGCAGACTCCGACAAGATGGTGCCGAACTAGACATTCCGAAGGTTAAATCAATAAAATAATAAATAAAATAAACGGAACAGTCAACTTCCTGCTCCACGTCGATTTAGGGACAACGGAGCTTGGTCATAAAACTATAACACCGAGAAAACTACCTCCTGTTTTCGTATAAATAGTCCAAAGAGACGTTCGAGACGACGCTGCGTTCTCCACTTTACCGGATTCTTTCAGGAAGTGCACAGTCAACAGTGAATGGAACTGGTTGTGTACGCCAAGGAATAAAACTGACAAAATCTCTGTTTTCAGATCGATGTCTCTAGCAAATGTTACAAATATTCGGTTTTGGGATGATTATTTTTATGTCTTTTTGATGTCGCTTTATGTAGAATCAGTACAGCGAGGATGGAAAACTCTCAATTCGGAGATTATAAAGACAGAATCCAGACGACATGTGTGTAGGAGATAGAACGTGATTTTTTAAATAAATTAGAAACCTGTAAATGATTTATAAGTGTAATTTATAAGTGGATACATGGTTTAATCATTAAGTGGTACTCGCATATTTCTGCAGTTTTTCTTCTGTTGTTCTGCTTATTCGAAAAATCTTTTGAACAGTGTGGGTAACAAGCAGAAACCTTGTAATGATTTGCAATCTTAACACCTTTTGTTACCCTAAATCCTTCGTAATAGCAAGGATAAAGATAGGACCTAATGAAGGAAATTGATGCTTCATCAAAGAAGTAGAATAACGAGAAACTAACACAAAAAAGTGAAATATTGAATCTTCTTCTTCTTCATGTGCCGTGCTCGATTATCGAGCGTTGGCTATCAAATTGGCTATAGTAATTTTGTTGACGGCAGTTCGGAAAAGAGATGCAGAAGATCTGTTAAACCAATCTCTCAGGTTTCTAAGCCATGACGTTCTTCTTCGACCTGGCCCTCTTCTTCCGTCTACCTTGCCTTGTATTATTAAATGAAGTATATTATATTTCTCTGGGTGGCGCATAACATGGCCAAATTATTCAAGTTTGCGATTTTTAACTGTTTTGACTACTTCCGTAACTTTTCCCATCCGACGCAAAACAACTTCGTTACGAACTCTATCCACTCAACTTATTCGTAGGATTTTCCAATACACAAAGATTTCGAAGGCTTCCAGTGTCTTGAGAAGTGTATCAGTCAAAGTCCTTCGACACCATACAAAAGAGTAGAAAACACATAACATCTCACTAGTCTAATTTTCAGACTTAAAGTAATATTGTCTCCACATAAGAGTTTCTTCATCTTAAAGAATGCAGCTCTGGCCTTTTCTATCCGTATTCTAAGTTCTTTGCTCATGTCCCAGTTCTCATTTATATTAAAACCAAGGTAAATGATACTGTTAGTACATTCCAGTTGTTCACCATGAGCTGTTACCACTTCCGGTTGTATTGGCGTTTTACTGACGACCATCACCCTTGTCTTTCCGGTGTTTAGCCATATTCATCACACGTTGTGGTAATCCTATTAATTAGATGTTAAAGTTCCTCGTAATTGCTTGCAATTAACACTGTGTCATCCGCATATCTCAAATTATTGAGCCTTGAATCTTGAACACTATCCACTGCTTTATTGAAAACGAACTCATCAATACCTACCTGCTGAAGAACGGCTATCATTTCAGTATGGTTTACCCGATCAAAGGCCTTCTTAAAGTAAATAAAACACGTATAAACTGGATGTCCGACATCTCTGTATCTCCGTACCATAACTTGAATACTAAATAGTACTTCTCTTGTTCCAAGGTTATTGCGGCATCCAAATTGTGTGTCACAAAGTTGTTATTCTATTTTTTGGTACATTCTAGAGTGCAAAATTCGTAGAAATATCTTTAAAACATGACTCATCAAGCTGATGGTTCGGTAGTCATTACATCTTTTTGCGTATTTTACCTGAACTTTCGAGGAGCTTTATTATTTCACTCGGTATTTCATCTGGTCCCGTCGCTTTTCGGGTCTTTGCTAATCGTATTACTTGTTCAATCTCGTCCATAGTTATGTCAGGTCCTGTAACTACTTCGTTAATTTCAAGCTCGGGCCTTTCATTACTAAACAGTTTCTCAATATGCTCTTTCCATCTGTTTATTTTATGCAAATTAGTGATAATCAGTTTTCCGTCTCTATCAACGATGTTATTTGCCTGAAATATTGAATAGATGAATAGAATTATTCAAAGAAAAATGAAATATATGGTGGAATAATAAGAAACCAAAACAATAACAGAGAAATTAAACTGTTCTTTACTAAGCTAGCAAAAAAAAGAAGCTATAACTACAGACAGATATCCGAACATTAAGAAAGATCTGCAGACCACAACAGCATGTTACTAGAAATAGGAAGCAGCACAACAAAAAAAAAAGCAAGGAAAACAAAGTGGTCAATATACAAAAGACTTGTTAGTATTGGAATAACAATATATCCTAGTGATCAACAATCCACAAGAAATAGAAGAAAAAGTCCTAGAGTTCGGAAATATCATCCAAGAAGCTCTATGAAAGAGCACTACTGAAGAAGAGTTAGAAATACACATGGGAAGGTCTAAACAAAGAAATGAAAACAGCATTGGCAGAACACAGAAGCCGAAGATGGTACATCTACGTACAAGAAATGAATGAACAGGGTCCATATATGCAAAAATATTTGGAAACATTAAGGACCGACAGAAAACCCATCCCCCCATTACATAAAGAAAATGGTATCGTCTATACCATTGAAGAAAAAGCCGAGTTGATGAGGAGGACTCTCTCTCTCTCTCTCTCTCTCTCTCTCGAGAGAGAGAGAGAGAGAGAGAGAGAGAGAGAGAGTGTACACTAAATTATCACCAAGACGAAGACATAGACTTCATTGAGAAAGTCAAAGAATATCAAGAAATACCCCAAGAAGCAGACGAGATAATCACGCCCACATCTCCACATGAAATAAACGAACTAATAAATAATATTTCACCAAAAAAAGCACCTAGTCTAGATGAAATTTCAAACAGAGTTCTAAAATAACTGCCAGCGAAAGCAATTGTATTTTTAACAAACATCACAAATGCGATACTCAGATACAAGCTCTTCCCAAACCGATGGAAGGAAGCTAACCTTATTATGATTCCAAAGCCAGGAAAAAACCACACGTTTCCGCAAAAATACAGGCCGATAAGGAGTCATACTAAGCAGACTCCAATCAGAAACAGACAGATTAGGATCGGCAGACTAGGACAGAATAGTCCCAGAAGCTCAGTTTTGATTCCGGGCAAAATATTCCAGCGAACTCCGAGTACTCAGACTAACAGAGTACATAACAGCTGGATTGAACGACAACTAGTATACAGGAGCAGTCTTCCTGGACGTAAGCAAAGCCTTACGAGTGTCATTTTTAAGGGGTGTACAAGTCTTACAGGCTGGGTTAAATTAAATTGCTTGCTTTCTTGCTGCTACTGGATCCCTTCCTGGATGTTACGTCAATTATTTTTTCTGATACGCCCAATTTTATTATCTCTTTTCTATCTTTCTGCCAATTTTTAATGGTAGTTTACAAGTTTTATTTTTTTACATTCTTGAATAGTATGGAGTCTTTCGGATGCTTTTTTAACCATTTGTTTTTGTCAGGTTTCAGAGATATCGTTATATTTCAATATTTTTCTCAGAAATAATTGGAATCACGTCGCTAGTCAAATTTGCTTCGTTTTTAAAATATGCTGAAAACTTATTGATCCTATTTATTTTGCTGAGTACATTTTGGTAACGCTTTATTATTTTGTTGTTTTATTTAAACATTTTATTAAGAACAACACTCCCACATACTATTCTACGTAACCCAAATTGGGATTCGTTTTAGAAATACAAGTTCCTGGACTCAAGGAATTTACTATATTTACCCAACACCATCTCTTTAGCATATTCTCTTTGTTCGCGGACGCAGCTCTTGAAATGTTCGACCACCTCGCATGTACAAAACATTTAGCCGGAAAACAAAAGAAGGAGTCCATTCTACAAACAATACTGACATAAAATATAATGGCGCTTGTGCGTTGTAGGTGTCTTGATATTAAACTAAACATATTACGAGTTGTTCCACGTTCCAGGATTACCAACTGTAACTACATATTTCATCAGTGTTGCCAACCTGTCAACCACTAACGCGAGTTTTATGTAAATTGGCAGTACAGGGTTATGCGGCGAAATGTAGCAATGAGATACACAATTTTAACAAAGATATAAAATCGGACAGGCAACTGACTGTAATAATTTAATCTACTTCTTTGGGTACTCCACCGAATAGTTTTTTACCGCAAATATAGAAAAATAATATTTTTTTTTAGTGCACCTAAGGATCTTCCTAGAATAATTACAAAGAATATTAAGCAAGTTGACTGGGAAAGTTAACCAATGATATAACAAAAAACAAAGAAAATAATTAGCTCAAGGAGGTTGGAGATTAATTGCAGGAAACAGTAAATTAAAAAAATTATTACAACACTAGACTTTCGTACTGCAAAGAAATGAGCAAAAATACATTGTTCTTTTGATAGTCTGTATCAAATACCAAACACCAGAACAAAGTGCCATTCATTCTATATACAGAAGTTCCTCCTCCATTCTGCTTATGTGGTTATTCCATTCTTTTTTCTATTTTGCGTCCATTTATGCGTTACATTTTCCTCTACTATCTTCACCTCTCTTTCGATCTCTCAGCGTATTTCCTCTAATTCTTCTTAGTACTCTTATCTCTGCCGTTTCCAGTAGCCTTTGTGTTGTGGCTGTGTCGGGTATTGTTTCTGAGACACATGTCATTATTGATCTTACCTCAGGTATTTTATTTCCATTACTTGTTTAATATTGATGCCATAAATTTATATGGTTCTTTGCTAATTCCCATTGCTTTAGTTTGCTGAGATGAGATTTTTATATTAAATTCTTTTGCTCTTATGTTAAATCTGTGGACCAGTCTTTGCAGACTATCTTCATCTTGGGCTATCAATATTGCGTCGTCTACATAACAGCGTATTTTTATTTCTTTGTGTCCCATTCTGTATCCTCTTCCTTTGTTAACGGTTTTGATGGTTTCATTTATGATCAAATTGAAGATCATAGGCCTCAATGAATTCCCTTGTCTTGTCTCAATGAATTCCGCTGTCTATTTCTATAGGTTATATAAGTCCATCTATTCTGACTTCCCTTTTGTTGTTTCGGTAGATGTTTTCGATAGTTTTTATAGTATTTTAGGAACTTCTGTATTATACAGAAGATGAATTACATCTTTGAGTCTCACTCTTTCAAACGATTTCTTTAGGTCAATCAGACACAGAAGTGCTGGTCTATTATATTCTAGTGATTTCTCAGTAATTTGTTTTTAACAATTATGTTATGCTTCTCTGCTATATTATGTTCATCTGCTAGACTTATCCTCTGATTTAGTAGCACTTGTAAAATTTTAGTGAAAACTACAGAGTAGTAAGACACTACTCTGTAGTTTTCTGGCTTTTTTATCGTCTTTTTTAATAGTAGAATTAGTTCGCTTGTTCTCCATTCTTCCGGTATTTTATTGTGTTTTATATTTTATTAATTAATGTTTTTAATTGTTCTGTCATTACTGCTCCGCAATATTTCAGTAACTCGTTTGATATCTCGTCTTTACCTATTGCTTTTCTGTAATTCAGTTTTTCTCTATTTTACGAACTTCCTGTACATTTATATTAAGTTCTTTATTTGTAGCAAGTTCTGGTGTTTCCGGTTCTAGCGTCATTTGTTCTTCCTCTGCTGAAAGAAGTTTCTAGTTGTATAAAATTTGTTATTATATATAATATTATATATTAAAGTTTTTCGGACAGAGACATCATGATGCGATTAAACTCAAAGCCAGTGGTTATTAATCTGGTCCAAGTTTATGTGCCCATGCCGGCAGTAGTGAAGATAACATAAAGACATTTTATGACGATATAAAGAGGCTAATGAGTCATCTGAAAAAAAAAATGGCTACAATACTGGGAGACAAATACATTCTTCAAACTACCCAAAATTCGTTTATACACTTGGAAGCCACTAGCAGATACTAAAGATAAGATCATAAGAATTCAGATCGATTAGATATTACTGAATTATTAGGAAATTATTATTAACGGATTAACCAAATAAACACTGACTATTCGAAACATATCCAAGGAAAATAGCAAAATAAAAACGCTGATGAATACAACAAAAACAATAAAGAAATCAGAAGGAATATCTGGATTGCAAAAAATGGTACAATAGCAAAAGTCTTGAAAAAGAAGACCTGCAGAAAAATAATGACACGTTTGGTGTAAAAAAGGTGCAAGACATAACTGGACCATATATGTCAACTGCAAGGAGTCTATTTGACAAACAAGAAAATATAGTCAATGAAAAAGATGGAGATCTTTCTTGCGAAGGCTTTTCGATCTTCTGCAATTTAGAATAATTGTCCTGCATTTGGTATCTGAGTTTATTCACGAATGTTTTTTAACCAAGAAACTTGTTTTCTTCCTACACCTCTACGGCCCTCTATTTATTGGAGATCTAAAGGGAATGTATTGAGGAACTGTTTAATAATGAAAGAACAGAAATTTAAATATATCGACTGGCTCAAACCAAAAACATTATACGAGTCTCTAAACATCGTTTTCATTCTAAGCTTCCAAGAGAGAATCCTCCTTTTCTCATGTGTGCTCTCCAGCTACTTTGATTATATTTAGAGTACTCTTTTGCAGTCGTCATATGCTTTCTGTCTTTCTCATAATCTAAATCCTAAATATGCTTCTAGTTTTCTTTACATTTTGGCCAAAACTCCATTTGGAACACCTCAAACATCTTCAGCATGCAAAAAGAACCAGAGGACAAAAAATCCACGGGCAAAACCTTCCCATCCGCTAACGTCGGAATTGTTGAACAATGCTATAAAAAGTCTTAAGGGGAGAGGTGGTTTGTTTCTTTAAGCTATCAAGAAATATAATGCTGCAAATTAGAAAGTTGATGCCGAAAAAGTAACACCGTTCATCAAAAAGTATTGATTGTTGGTGCAAAACAGAAAAAGGAGCGTCAGGATCTTTTAGTTAGCTTCAAACACATCGTCGTCTTTTGGATCTGCAAAGCCTAGTTCAGGAGAAATCAAGAAAGCTGGAGGAACAGCTACACGGAAAACAACAGCCACCGTTGCCAAAAGTTCTGCTATCGGCGAAAAGGCAAAATCTATAAAGGCTAAAAAAGCTGCGCCAAAGACAGAAAAAAGCTGGCCAAGGCAAAGAAAGTTACAAAAAAAAGTCAGCACCAAAAACTGCGTCATATTCATTAGGAGTTCTGTCTTCCATAGAGGTCAAAGTAAAACCACATACCAAAGCGAAGAAATCAGATAAAGGTAGTCTTACGACTACTAAAGAAAAGCCACTTAAGCCAAAGGCCGCCAAGGTTCATTAAATGCTAATCAGACTAATTATTATCTTCAAATTATTAAAAACAAACATGATATTTGTGGTGTGAGTTACAATTTATTTCCAATCATCTTTAAATAGATATCACCATTGAAGAATAACTGCATAAAAATTTTTCCAACTCATATCACTTGGAAAATGGGCTAAATTTATTTCCTTGAACAGTTATAGAAACTCATGGATGTAGAGTCCGTTGGAATTTATTATTTCACCGTAAAATAGTTTCGAAACACAATTCAGATTTCCGCTTTAATCTGTGCTTTCTAAAAATTGCAAAGCAAAACAGACGTTGATAAAGGTGTTAAAAGAGACGTGGGGAATCTAAAATTTGCATTCCACGACACTTCTTTTTAACTAAGCAGAAATCCTTAGCGAATTGGTTTCTAGTAGTCGTACAGAGTAAATCCAAAAAAAAGTGAAAAAGACAGCAAATATTTTATTTCACGCAAACAGCGCCTTTGTTTTCCTTCTCTTTTACGTTGAGAACACCTTTGAATAACTGTTCTTATGAGACCTATTAGGTCGAAATACGTACCAACAGATACAAAGGCGCTTTTTGCGTGAAATCAAATATTTGCTGTCTTTTCACTTTTTTCGGATTTACTCTGTACGAGTACTAGAAACCAATTCGCTAAGGATTCCTGCTTAGTTGAAAAGATGTGTCGTGGAATGCAAATTTTAGATTCCCCACATCTCTTTTAACACCTTTATCAACGTCTGTTTTGCTTTGCAATTTTTAGAAAGCACAGATAAAAGCGGAAATCTGAATTGTGTTTCGAAACTATTTTACGGTTTTATTGTCAGATGTCGCTATTGCGTCCGTATTGAAGCCATTTTAGTGTTGCTTCTTAAAAGACAGAAAATATTGATCTTTCCGTTGAGAACACCTTTAAATAACTGTTCTGATGAGACCTGTTAGGTCGGAATACGTATCAACAGATACAAAGGCGCTGTTTGAGTGAAATCAAATATTTGCTATCTTTTTCACTTTTAATATTTCAATTCAATGTAGTTATAAACAGTCATGGAAACATACACAAAAAAATAATAGGACTAATTTATACTTATTTTGCTAAAGACACATTAAGACCTTTTGTAACAGTTGTCTCACCCTATATAGTCATCTAAAGAGGAGGAAAACAAATAAACGTTGATTAAAAAACGGCCGTTCACTGGCGGCAAAAGTTGTTCGATTTATAGGCTATATCCTTATTGTTTTACATATAATTGACAGTAATGACGGGCGTGTAGGATAAGGTATGATGAACGTTGTCAATTTTGATAACCCACACGAAGAAATTTATCAAAATCAAGGCAGGATACGGGAAAATATATCGTCGACGAGACATAATGGCATATTGTGTGCTTCATTTTCGGAATATTAATATTTGTAGTGGAAAAGATAATATAACATGGGGGTTTAACTTTACGTACAAGAAATTATTGATATAATATTCTATACTCATAGTTTCTACAAAATGACAGTTTTATAACAAAAATAATACTACTTTATTACCGTTTGTTACCTATGAAATAAATCCTTACTTTTATTCTAATTGTTTGCTTTAGAAGAGGATATAAATGAGTCATGTATTGATGCGGAAACAGATCGAATGTGATCGAAGGACCGAATCTGCTACTTTATTTGGTAGAGTAAGTTTACAGCAATAATTTTTGTGGTCATATATATTCAGGGATTCTACAGTATTCACTGCCTTCCCTTGCTCAACCGTTTCCATCTTTCTCTGTTATCTCATTCTCCATCGTTTAAGCCTGTCTTACTCATGGCGTCGTCTACTTCGTTCCTCCAGGATCTTCGGCGTCGTCCTCTTTTCCTCCTTCCTATGGGACACCATTCGGTTATTCTCTTTATCCATCTGCTGCCGCTAGTTCTTCTTACATGTTCATACCACCTTAGTCTTTTTTGTTCTATATATGTTAATATGTCTGTTTCTATTGATGTTCTTTGCTTCATTTCGTCATTATTTCTCCATTTTTTTTACTCTGCAGCATCTTTGCAGGTATTTCATCTCTGTTGCTATTATCTTACTGGTGTTTTTCTTGTTTATAATCCAATTTTCAGCCCCATATGTCATAATACTTCGCACTACTGTTTTATAAATCTGTTTTTTTGTCTTCATATTTAGGTGTCTATCCCACCATACTGAGTTAAGTTGTCGGATTGCTGTTCTTGTTTGTCCTAATCTTTTCGTAATTTCTTTCTCTGTTGTTGCCTTTTTTGTGATTATAAACCCCAAGTATTTGAATTTATCCTTTCCTTCGATCGTTACGTTGTCATCAATATATAGATCTTCTACGTCTTCTTTGCTTGTAGATAGATACTCTGTTTTCGCGAGGATAATATCTAGGCCAGCCTTGGTATATTCTTCTTGTACTTTCTTCATCATGTAGCTGAGGTCGTCTTGGTCTTGTGCAATCACTACTTGATCGTCTGCAAAGCTTAGCGTATATAGGTATTCATTCCGTACCGGTACTACCATGCCTTCGCATTTTCTTTTCCATGTAGTCAAGGCTTTCTCTAAGTATATTTTGAATAGGGTTGGAGATGTGGAATAACCCTGTAGGAGCCCTTTTATTGTGGTGAAGTCTCCTATGATTCTTGTTTGAACTTTAATGGACACTTTATTGTGGCCGAACCTATTTAAATAACCGTTAGAGACAGTAATGTCTTCATGAATGAAAAGAGATTGAAGATGCTACTTTTCGTCATTTTGAAAAGCGATCGAATTAATATTAATAGAGACACCTGGAAAAATACCACTGCAAATAAAGTCTTGCGGATCCACTATTCTACTAGTCTACATTTTACGTCATATCAATACCTTATTTCTATATTATCCACGATATTAATCACCAGTTTGTATGAATTCCAGTCTGACCATTTGTATAAATTTAAAAAAACGTACCACGTGATGTTATATACTGTTATGATTGTTTATTTTGAGTTCAAACTTAGTTTATTGAGCCAATAAAAAAGAATTATAACTTATTTCTTATCAAAAGTAAAATAATCCTTATATTACCTGTGTTCGATGGATTCAAAAGATTTTCTAGTTGTCTTTTATCGGGATAGAGAGGAAAAGGATAAGAATACAAATATATTATATTACAAAGATTTACGTTTCTTTATTTTATATGAATGAATAAAACAATTATTAAATTCTGTCGTTATCTTATCAATCAGCATACAAGAAAATAAATCAAATTATTATGATAATAAGATTATAAAGCTGCATACATTTATATTACATGAAAAACCAATTTTACTTAAAATTTTCTTTACTTGAAAAAAGAAACCACAAAACTTTAAACTTTTGATTAGCCTAACAAAACCTCAGTTCTTAAATTTTAATGATAATGACCATGATGTCGAAACGATCCTTCACAGATATAAAATTCAATTGTACAAACACTTACAGTTTATTTTTTTCTTGAGTTGTATGTTGGAACATACCCAGAAAAGTCCAGTCTCCTCAAATATGTGATCTCCCCTCTTTGGCACCTCGGCTCCTTTACGTCTCTGCAAACCTCCTTCAGACTACACAAAAAACACCTGATTCACTTCTCCAAACTCCGCTACTCCTCCTTTTGTCAACTTGCTGCCGAAAGAATACTTTCACATATACTTTATAAAATGCCCACGGTAGATACAAGGACCTCTTTTAATCCACTTGTTATCTCCTTCTTCAAACTATTCACTTCTTTTCGTTACGCCGGTATCCAAACTCACGAACCACACCCTATCTTGAGACAAACGACTGTTTCCTTTCGATGACCAAAATATGACTAACTTCTCCTCTCTCATGATCGACTCACCAAATTCCCATTTAAAAAACGACCGTCCAATCAAAAAGCTTAAATTGTGTTTACCATGATTTTGAAAAAGCCTAATTTCGGTTTCAGAGAAAACTAAATAGCTTACTTTAAAATTGGTTTTTTTTAATACATCATTTATACATATTTCAAAAGATTAAAATATGGTCATTTAATACTCGACTATACAAACAATGAAAAGATTAACTTACAGGTAAAATGTCTTCTAATTCTAAACAAAGGTTTTTTGATAATTTTGTTTGAAACGGAAAAAGGTCGTTTGCCAAACAAATTTCTATTCTTATCTACACTAAATCTTATCTTAAATTACTATATACAATTTGTTTATATTGATATCTTGAAATTTTATTTCGATGGATTTTTTTATTTATTTTTCTTTGGTTGGAAAAGAAAAAGTATGACAATACAGATTATCGATTTTTAGATAGACGACTAAACAGACAAGGAGACAAACAGACGAATAAGCAGGCACGATTTTAAGAAAGTCCATGCAAAAAAAGGTAGATGGAAAGAAAGACGAAACTTGTAACAATACAAATGTTTAGTTCACGTATTTCAAATCTCGTTCTGTATAAACTTTAAATCTGCGTTTTAAAATTCTCTGAATACGAACACTTTAGATCTCTTAGTATAGAATAAGGCTGGCTCCACACATGGGACCCAACAACACAAATAGAACAAAATCAATCCATCAATTTTTTAGATATAAAAATTATCAGACTTAAAAACAAACACGAGTTCTCCATATTTCATAAACCTACCCATATTGACACGACTATACACAATTTATCATCTTATCCCACACAACATAAACTAGCCACCTATCATAGTATGTTACATAGATTAACAGAAATTCCTATGTCAAAATACAACTTTGAGACAGAATTAAATATCATTAAGCAAATAACAGTAAATGATGAATACAATAAACAAACAATTAATAAAATTGTAAATCAAAAACTACACAAAAAAGCCCTGACATTAGTATTTCCACCACTAGAGAAGAAACCCAGAACCTTCTGCTCCATTACATATACACGCAAAATATCAACAAAATAACTAAACACATAATAAGGAAAGTTATAACACCGGCTTTTAGAACAAACAACAAATTAGGCAACAGCTTACATCGGTCAAACTGGTAGAAATTTTAATAAACGAATAGCAGAACATAAAAGGGCTTTTAATAAAAGAAAAAAGATTCTACATAAGCACTTCATCTTCTAGATCATAATCATTCTTTTAATGACGAATTTCAAATTCTTTACATTCAAAATAAAGACCATAAGATATCTTTATTAGAATCTATGGAAATTAAAAAAATAAAAAACACAGACACAATTCTAAATGGCCAAAGTGAGACAAACAGTTCTCCCTTCCTCAACGTATTTTGTTAAAAACTATAAAAAGTAAAAGCATCCAAAAAATAGATCACTTGAGAAAGGCACTCTGTCAAAACATCTGTAGTGATAAGATTTTATAATAAATTTTGGGGAGTTTTGAAAACAAAGTTTTCAGCGTTTTATTGTTACATAACATGAATTTCCATCAAGTAACGGACGAATCCATCAATAATTGTTTTTGCAATTATTTGTTTGGGTTTGACATTGACAGCATTGACATTCTCACCAAAACTTCAGCTTGTTCATCTAATTTTCAGAGATCAAATCTCTGTCGGCTGCACTATAAAGGTCATCTAATACAAAGGTTTTTGGTAATTTCAGTAATATTGTTTTAAAAATCTGTTACACGATTCAGCAATAAAAAGATTAGAAAGCATAGATATTTCCTTTACATACCATTTAACTGCAGCTGTTGTTGGTTTGCTTTGCATATCTAAACTGCTTTTCACATTTTATGTTTATTAACGGATCGATCTAAAATCATAAAATGGTATTGTAATATTACCATGTAATTAATTCGTATGTTCATACAGTTTTTAAAATCTTTAAATTACCTTTTCATAAAATGTAGTCAAAAATTTAACAAAACCTCATCAAACAATTCCCTCATTGCTATTTACTAATTAAAGTCCCCGCGTTACCCTCATCCAATGGTCCCGACTCCCTTCACCTCCCCTTAATCATTTCATAACTCATGTCACTCATCCCAGAGGATCCCGGGAGGTATTTCCGGTCTCAGAAACAGGCTCCGTTGGTCCCCCGGACTCCCGGAATCGCACATGGAACGCTGTTCTATTGTTTGGACCGTTTTCGGCTCGTTAAATTTTCAGCATAATAGCTCTTTATTGCGCTATGATTTCTGGCTACGGCTTTTTCTGGATCCCTACCTTTTAGGCCTATCCGTTGGCAGGAAAATTTGTCAAACCCTAACGTCCAAGAAAATTGTAGAACAGACTTTCTTTTCTTCTAATGTTTTTTTCTTCGTTATTCGTATTATATTCGTTATTCTGTGAACTTGATCTATAGTTATATATAACAAGCGAGTCTTCTACAGCTGGCGCTGCTTCTCGCATCCTAGTTTCCAGGTGTTTCCAGGTAGTTTCCGCGTTTTCTGTCGAAGCAATCTTCAGTTGTTAGATCTCTGGCGGTCATTGCATCGTCGACATCGTCTCTCCAAGATCGTCTTGGTCTACCTCGTTTTCTTCTAGTTGGCGGAGTCCATTCTTCTATTTTTTTTGGCCATCTGTTTTCCGGAATTCTCTGAAGGTGTCCATACCAGTTAAGTCGTTTGGCTTCGATTGTGTCTATTATGTCTAGATCGATTTCCATTTCTCTCCGAATATCTTCGTTTCTTACCCTATCAAGTCTAGTGAGCTGGCAACATCGTCTCCAGTAGTTCATTTCCATGGCCTTAATTTTTAATTTGTTTCTTTGATTTATTTCCCAGAGTTCGGCGCCGTACAGTCCAAAACTTTCTTTTATTCTCTTTTATTTGTTTTTCTTCCATAATAGTCCTTGTAGCTGTCTGGTGGCTGATCTTGCTTGGCCAATTCTGGAATGTATTCCTTCGCTACTTCCTGCTTTTGATGTTATTTGGACTCCCAAGTACTTAAAATTGTCTGATGGTTTTATAGTTCCCATTTCGATTTGTAGGCTTTCTGGTTTTTCTCCTACAACTAAGTACTCAGTTTTTTGTATATTAATTGTGAGGCCCGATTTGTTGTACTCATCTTCCAGTTTTCTAAGCATGTAGCTTATATCACTCTCGTCTTCAGCTAGAATGACTTGGTCGTCAGCGAAGTGTATCGTGTACAATCTATCATCTCCGATTGGGATGCCCATATTGCAGCACTTTCTTCTCCACAGTGAGAGTGCCTCATTTAGATATATTTTGAAGAGTGTAGGTGCTATGCAGCAGCCTTGCTTTAAGCCCTTACTAATAGGAATTTCTCTAGTTAATCTATTTCCAGTTTTAATGTTTGCCGTCATATTTTTGTAGAGCTGTTGTACTGCTTGTATATTTTTTTTGCTTATTCCTTGTTTTTCCATTGCTACCCAAAGCATTGAAAGAGGTACACTATCGTAGTGTATAGTAGTGATCTATAGTTGAATGTTGATTTCTGAAACCAAATTGATGATTTGGTATAAGATTTTTTCTTTCTATTATTGGTTATAATCTTTTCAGTAGAAGTTTTTTAAATAGTTTTGACATCACCGGAAGGAGTGATATTGTCGATAGGATGTTACTTCATTAGAAGTGTCCAGAATCTGAGAACATATCTCAATCTAAAAGCAGCATTTATTAGGTGTATCAGCCTAACTATGGCTTTTCTTGGTAGATTTTCCTGTTATGAGATCATATCCTGGAGATTTTTTAGGATATTTATAATCTCCGTTATCTCTGTTGATACTTCTCTAAATGATGTCAATTTTTTTCTTCAGTTTGGAATGGTTTTTCCCATCTCAGTTCTTCACCATCATTGTCGTTTTGTTTGAACGTGCTTTCTAAATGATCTGCAAATCGTTCTGCTTTCTGTTCATTACTTCTAGCCCAGTAGTCATTTTCCAACTTGATAGGAGGATCGTGAATAATTGGTCTCTTCATTCGTTTTGTTGCCTTCCATAACGAATAATCTGTGTTCTGGTCAGCTGTTAAATTACTTAAAAAGGAATCAATTGTTAAATTTTTCACATTCTGTATCTCCCTTTTTAGTTTTTGTGTAGCATTTCTAATTAGCTTCTAATAGCAAAACTTCTAATTCGTCATCAAGTTGCCTCGTGTTTCTCAATGGCACTGCAGGATTAATTTTGTGTTCAAGGATTATTTTGAAGCTCTTCTAGGCAGTTTTTTTATTAGTCAATATTAGATTAAACTCTCTTTTAATAATTTTATCACCGATTTTTTTTAAACATGAGTGATAAATGATTAATTTTTAAATCAGTACCTTTGTGTAAGATATGTGCCTCTTCTTCTTCTTTTTGTGCCACTCCTATCGGAGATTGGAAATCATCAAGGCTATTCTGACCTTGTTTACGGCTGACCTAAAGAGTTCATTAGTGGTGCAGCCAAACCACTCTCTCAAATTCCGCAACCATGACATTCTTCTACGGCCTGGATTCTGTTTTCCTTCTATTTTTCCCTGCATTATATTTTGAAGTAATGCGTATTTATGTCCTCTCATCAGGTGACCAAAATATTCGAGTTTTCTTCGCTTTAGCGTTAACAAAATCTCTGGGTCTTTTCCTATTCTTCGTATTACTTCACAGTTTGTTATTCTTTCAACCCAACTAATCTTCAGCATTCGACAGTAGCACCACATCTCGAAACTTTTAATATTTTTCATGTTGTTCTGTTTGAGAGTCCAGGCCTCTACACCGTATAAAAGCGTGTTAAATACATAGCCTCTCAGCATTCTTAATCGTAGAGGGATGCTTATATTTCTGTCGCAGAAGAATTTTCTCATTTTTATGAAGGTGGCCCTGGCAATTTCGATACGTCTTTTTATTTCACTATTTTGGTCTCCAGTTTCGTTTATTAAAGTTCCCAAGTATTTGTAACTTGATACTTTTTCAACTTGAGTGCCGTTTATACTTATATACGCTGGTTGTGTCATGTTTTTACTGAAGACCATATACTTGGTTTTTTTAATATTGATATTTATACCATAATTGTTGCAAGCAATATTTATGTCTGTAAGTAATCTTTGTAATTCTTCTACTGTTCTTGCAACTAGTACAGGGTCGTCCGCGTATCGAATATTATTTACAATCTCTCCATTAATTACGATTCCTCCGTTTGCTTGTAAAAGGGCTTCCTGACAGATGCTTTCACTATATACATTAAATAACAGAGGTGACAAAATGCAACCCTGTCGTACTCCTCTACGTATTTCTATTGCTTGTGATGTTTCAGTTTCTATTTTAATGTTAGCTTTCTGATTCCAATATAGATTGAGAATTATTCGCAGATCTTTATTATCTATGTCCTTCCTTTCAAAAATCTCTCTAAGCTTATCATGGCGTACTCTGTCAAACGCTTTTTCAAAATCGATAAAACACGTATGTACCTCCTGATTAACGTCTAGGCATCTTTGTGTGAGAACATTCAAACCGAAGAGAGCTTCTCGAGCACCAAGCCCTTTTCTGAACCCCATCTGTGTATTAGTAATATCTGACTACAACTTTTGATAAACTCGGTTGTGGATGATTTTTAGAAATATGTTTAGTAGGTGGCTCATTAAAGATATTGTTCGATGTTCTGAACATTCTTTAGCATTAGATTTCTTTGGCAGTGTAACGAATGTAGACAACAGCCACTCTTGAGGTATAATACCAGTATTGTATATTGTATTAAATAAGTACAATATTATACCTATTGATTCATCATTCAAGAGCTTTAGCAATTCGGTAGGAACCTCATCCGGTCCATTTGTCTTCCCAGTTTTGGAATTTTTAAGTGCCATTTCTACTTCACATTTTAGAATTTCAGGTCCCGTTTCGCCATATATCAGAACAATGTTATTTCTGTTGTCCTCAAATAATTCTCTTATGAATTCACTCCATCTATTAATTTTCTCTGCTAAATCTATAATAATCTTTCCATCTTTGTTCTTAAGCAAACTTATTTGACGTCTTCTTTGGGTTCCTGTAATTTCTCTTACTTTTTTATGTATATTGAATGTGTCATACTTTCTTTCATAGTTTTCCATTTCTACACATTGTTCTGTAATCCATGATTCTTTGGCATTTCTTATTCTTTGCTTTATGTTCTTATCAACCTCTTTGTATTTTTCTGCATTATTCTTCATTTTACGTCTTTCATCCATTAGTTCTAGAATGTCTGGTGTCATCCACACCCTATGTTTCTTTGCAGATTTGGTTAGGTGTTTCTTTACCGTAGTTCTTATTATAGTATTTATATACTTAAGTTTTTCATCTATGTTGTCTGTTCTGCGGATTTGGCTTTCTGCTACACTGAGGCTGGTGTCTATTTCTTCTCGCACTGTTTGTCGTAGATGTTCCTAGATGTGCCTCTATAAAATCTTATAGCCTCGACTGAACGCTTTGTTTCATTGACTGGCCTATCTTGCATAGAATTGTCCCCCGACCTGTCAACGAGAGCCGAAAATTAGTGGAGCGCAGAATTATTTCACTATTAATTGTTGTCCTCTGTACAGGTAGAATTCAAACGTTCCAGCCTTAATTAGAGCGCTAGTTATTAGGCAAAAATAGAAACGGGCTAAAATTCGAACGAATAGTGGGGCGTGTGGGTCCAATTAGGACCAATTTGATAGAGCTGCCCGCAACGGGTTATTCGTTTAGTAGAAAACACGAATTTACCGAACGAATAAATTGGTACAGAAAGCGGAAAAACAGTATCTGCCAACCAATAGTAAATATATCGTAAAAATAGCAGTTTGTATCGATACTAAACATTTTGAATACAAAAACATGTAATACAATTAACAAACAAATTTGGGTGAGCAACACACGATCTATTGGCGTAACGTAAAGCTACTTTTGTCTTATTGTTGAAAAACTAAGTGAATTTCCAATTAAGTTTTATATCAACACAAGAATTTTAGTTTGGATAGAGATGATTTAGAAATCAAACTACACTTGAATAATTTTTCTTAGCCAGCGGTAGCCATATGTCATGTCTTCAGTCAAAGTAATGTTTTATCCAATAATACTTTTTCCCTGACGCCGGAGGGAAGCGTTGGTAAATGTTTGTTAAGAAAGGGACATAACATAAAAATAAAAGTTATACCTAGTTTTATTATCATGAAAAAACGATCAAGTAATTCGTCAAATAATATGTATTAGCTGAGAAAATAAAATTACATCTTACAATATAGCATATAGAAACGCACAGTTTGTGAAAACTTTATTCAGCAGATTTCAAAGGCTTCCAGTTTTCTGAGAAGTGTTTCTGTTAAAAATCAAAAGACTGATATGTTTTTTTGTACACACTTATGACAAGTCAAAAGAAAAGGTAAAAAAGTATTTTTGAAGTGTGTATATTTTAAATAATTCCTAGCTGAGCGCTTTCGGCTTGACAAAGCCATCATCGGAGCTATGCTACAATAAAATGTTCTTATAAGTACTAATTGGTCAAGATTTTAATTTTTAACTTACGTCAATTTATAAATACCACTACAATGGAGAGATCTCATTTCCTTGTATGTCGAAACTAACTAAACTAAAAAAAAAACTAAAAAATCAATATTTTGACATACAAGGAAATGAGATCTCTCCATTGTAGTGGTATTTATAAATTGACGTAAGTTAAAAAATTAAAATCTTCACCAATTAGTACTTATAAGAACATTTTATTGTAGCATCTGCAAATTTGCAGATGATATCGTTCTTATTGCAGACAGCTTTGATCAGGCACAGATAATGCTCCAAGAACTCCATACTGCCACAAAAAGAGTTGGTCTTAAAATAAATTTTTCAAAAACACAATTTATGACAAATTTAGTCCACAACAAAAACATTTCAGTAGAAGACAAAGATATTAAGCCAGTTGACTCCTATAAATACTTAGGCCATGAGATCAGAATAAGTCGAGACAACCAAACAATCGAGCTGAAAAGAAGAATAAACCTCGCTTGGGCTGCATTTGGAAGGATGAAGGATATTTTTAGGTCTAAGATACCAATGTGTCTGAAAAGAAAAGTATTTAATCAATGTATTTTGCCAGTGATGACCTACGGCGCAGAAACCCTAACGCTCACAAGAACAACAGTGAGTAAACTACAAGTTGCGGAAAGAGCAATGGAGAGAATTATGTTAGGGATTTCTCTACGTGATAGAATACCCAATGCTACTATACGCAAAAGATCAGGAGTAGCAGACGTTATTGAAAGGATAACAACACTAAAGTGGAACTGGGCAGGTCATGTAGCAAGATCAGTTGATGACCGGTGGACAAAAAGAATTTTGGAATGGAGACCCTGAATACAAGCTTACAGAAATAGAGGTCGACCCCCAATGAGATGGACAGATGATATAAAAAGAGTGACTACAAATTGGATTCAGATGGCGCAAAATCGGACTAAGTGGAAAAGCATGCGAGAGGCCTATGTTCAGCAGTGGACGTTAGAGGCTAGTTGATTGTAGCATAGATCCGATGATGGCTTTGTAAAGCCGAAAGCGCTCAGCTAGGAATTATTTAAAATATACACACTTCAAAAATATTTTTTTACCTTTTCTTTTGACTTTTCTGTTAAAAGCCAATCTTCGACACCATACAAAAGGGTGGAGAACACATAACTCTGACTAATCTTATTTTCAGTCTCAAAATGATACTGTTTCCAACTTAACCTTAATTTTCTCAGTATATTTTTTAGGTGTTTTTATAGCATACATTTTACTTGTCGATTTTTTTCAAAAACAATTTATTTTTCGTACCCATAAAAATACTATTTGTTTACCAATAGAAATCATAAAACACTAATACAGTTTGATACATTTAGCCATTAATAGATTCCCGTAAACAAAGCTATAAACCTGGAACAGACGATTTTACAGCCACCATAAATTCATTATGTCAATTCTTTCTGAATGTCACTATAATAAATCCGTAAACAGGAAATATAAGATCGCTACTTTAACTTTCAAATCGCCTTTTGCGTCCTCAGCGACTTTTCACGACATCTGCAACATATATGGAACCAGAACTACAGGAATGGTAACAAAATGTATACAGGGATAGTATTAGACATTTTATTACAGATAATGGTGCATTTGTACACCGTTTAAGGTTTATCTCAATTCAAGAAATAATACTATATGAAAAATGGTTTGAAAAATATTTGCTTAGTATACAACACCCGTATCAGATAGGCTGGGCGCCAATGTCGGTACGCATTAGATCTGCATTACCGACCGACTTGGAAGCTGGCACTGTGCTTGTACTTGGTTTAATACTAAATTTTATAAAAGAGATATAGCAGCTTATAAAAGACATATGGACACCAAATTGCACCATACACGAAAAAGGAGATATCTTTTACGCTGCATTTAGAAGCGTTATTCCTTTGTGGTAAGACCACTCAATGGCACAATATATAGAACGGATAGTGGATAAGGCGATGGATAGGGACTAGAGAAAAATTCTTGGGGAGGCTAGGACCCACACAGGGTGGTAAAGCCAGAATAATCATGATGCAGAACCAAAAAATAAGAAAATGTTAATTTTAATTCAATTATTTAATTAACGGTTGATATTATCTTGATGAGAAAACAATTACTTCATATCAAAAACTTAAAAATACTTATCTGTGTGATGTAGTTGATGGAAAAATGAGACACTTACCTGAAAAGAAAAAAATTAATTAATCAAAAAGAACATTTAGATATATTTTGTGTACCACAACATCACAATTTAAAAATAATTATCATTGCGCTGTAATTAAAACGGTCAATAAAGTTTGTTTTGGTCTTGGTCGAGTATAAATCAAGTTGTTTGGGAAAGTATGAGCGAATTCTTTTAATATTTTTACATTTAATATTTTTCTGTTACGGTACTGTAATGTGACCTAATTTAGTGCTGTATTCTAAAGACCTGTTTAAAATATATTATTTCCTGATATTTCGTTTGGTACACCCTCTCGGATCACCACTTAGAGGGTTCCTTAGCTCTGACCATCTCAACGCCCTGTACTTCAAGACCAGACAGCGATCGACACGAACCTAGTATGGACTGTTCTTGTGCTTAGCTTCGGCGACGCTAGCGTCGATACCGCGACCAACTCTTCATTCCTGTTAAGAATACATCAATAGAACCAAAGGGTAAATCTATGTTCTTTGTACAAACAACGATAATGAGTAGAACCAGTTAATTTCATAATTTAATTATAATTTATAGTTGCTATTTTTGCTAATTTTATGTACAAACAAATATTGCATTTTTTCTTTATAATTATTTATCCAATATCATTTAACCAGCGATCTCTTAAGTTTAATCCTAATCACAAGTAAAGAGTTAAAAATATATTAAGAATATTGAAAATAACAAATTTACGTAAGCAGTAAATACTTTTCCAAACACATAGTATTACATTAAACAACATTATTAGAAAAAAAAAAACTGTTAACTATCTGAACTATGCACGGATTTTAGTCGGTCCCGATATATAGTTGTTAGGACTCGTAGTTGTTTCTTACGTTAGATCGTTTTGCAGGATCTCCATGCGTTAGGGGATTTTTAAAAATATTTTTGTATAACACACTCAGCCAAATAATATTTTAAATTTCTTTTATTTATTTATTTACGCTGTAATAACAAGGGTTATTAGCTACCTAAAAAATATAATACAGGTGAAGTTAGAAAAAATTACAATAATTGATACAGTCCTGAGTTTAACATAATATCCACTAGGAAACAAAGTTCCTGTAACTGGCTGTATACAATATATTACAAAAAAAATTAAGTTAATTCCATCATCAGTGTAAACGGGGTATACATGCTATGAGCCACCAAAATATATGGGTCTAAACCCTTTAAATGCTACAAATTTATAGTTATTTTACATTATATATAATTACAAATTTAAATATATAATTACCAATTCCAACGGTAACTTAAACATCCTAATTTGTTATGAGAGACTGAGACTGTTTCGACTCTTTTATGTGGATAAGTGCTTGTAACATTGCAAACAACTCTGCAGTATATGACGAAGTAATGGGATTAAATTTAAATTTTAAAGGTGTATTAGGTGCGAGAAAGGCTGCACCAACACCGTCTGAAGATTTGGATGCATCAGTGTATATCTTATAGGTCTGTTATGGTCTAACTTTTTTTATATATACTAAGGTTTGTATTAATTTTGGGAATTGGTATTAACCAAGGTAAAGAAGTTAGGAAATTTGTTGTGAGAATTTCAGGAAATTCAAGATGGACGTCATGAAGGTTTCTTCTAACTCTTTCGTAAAATGGTGGATCTAGTCTTGTTGTCCACAAAGTGTCTTGAAATCGATCTGTGAACGTATTGGTATAAGTAGGGTGATCTTTATTACTAGATATTTTAGAAGCAAGGCAAAGAGAGAAAGGTATTTGCATCGTAAACTTATGGATGGTTTTCCTGTTAAGCATTGTAAACTTTCAACTGGTGTCGTTCGAAACGCACCTGTAGCTATGCGTAGAGCTGTGAACAGTTTCTACGGTTTTCAATACTGATACTTTGCTTGATAAATAAACTATCGCACCATAGTCCAGTTTGAATCTAACTTGAGATTTATATACATGTAATAGTACAAAAATTTGGTTTCGAAAATTAGTTTATGGATTCTAATATCAGATGTCGCTATTTGCATCTATACGAAGCCATGTTAGAGTTGCTTCTTAAGACAGAAAAGATTTATTTTCACTTTCAGAACGCCTTAGCTGTTCTGATGAGCCCTATTAGGGCGAAATACGTATAAGCAAATACACAGACGTGTATTTCTTTCCATTTAGTTTTGTCGGTGAAACTTTTAATCCGATAGTCCTAGACCATGATTCTAACTGACTGGTTGTTTGTTGTAAATTTTTTTGAATAGATGTAGAGTTTTTTTCTTTGGCAAGTAAAATTAAGTCATCAGCGTATAATCTTCCTTTAACAATCGGTGAGAATTGTTGAAGTATGTCGTTTATGGCTATTAGAAAAAGGGTAGAGCTTATAACTGATCCTTTTGGTACTCCGTTCTCTTAAACTTTTTTAGCTGAATTAACGTTGTCTGATTGAACTATGAACCTTCGGGATTGAAGAAAATTTGAAATAAATTTTAAGTCGATTAGGTTATCTATAGTTGATCGATTTTGCCTAAATCCGCATTGTTGTGGAATAAGGAGTTTTTATTGTTCTATTTACCATCTCCGCCTGTTATTTATCATTTTCTCTAACCGTATACACATAATATTGGTTAAAGATATTGGTCGATAGGTGATGTCCGGGATTTCTGAGGTTTAAGAAGTGGTAGTATTATTGCTTCGGACATATATTTTAACTTTGAATGATCTTGATTATGAGTTTTATTATATTAGTTACAAATATCTCGCCTCCTTTTATTAAAGTAACAAAAAGTGGACAAAGCAATGGACAAATTATACAAAAATACAGACTATAGACAACAGATCTTTAGGTCGTAAATTGAAGAAGTTTATGAGTGCAACCAATCTATTTGAAATAAAAAATCTACAAATCGTTAACAACATTACTATGATTAATACGCAAAAATTTTAGACAACAAACGTAACATACTTTTTTTTAAAAACGATAACGGCTTAAATAAACGCCGTTTAAAACTTACGACTTTGTGCTTTACTAGCTCAACTTTCCAAAACAAGGAGTTTGTTATGTTTCAAACACTACATAGTTTCATTCATTACAAAGCACTTAGTATCTGCCTGGAGTATATTACAATTTTCCACATAGTTCCGTCGATGAAAAATTCTTAAATAAAATTCATCAAATTCCGAAACTGCAGACAGCCTCTCCCTCGGTTTAGATCAAACAAGAATCAAATAGATTCGTTAAAAATGCCGAAAGAATCCATCTAGACTCGGAATTGGTTTTTTCATTCTTTTTACCACGAAAATGAGGATAATTTGCCGCAATTTTCTATAATAAACAAAATAAGCTCTCGGTGTAGGGTGTAGAGATGGCTGTGGTTTACTAGAACTGTTCTGAGTAAAAAGACTTGGGTCGACAAGTATTGGGTTAAATTATTATTGCACAGAACAACTGTGACGTCCTCTCGTAGGAGTCACTATCCGGGTAGCTTTTGGACAGTCAGAGACAGAGTTCAAAATAAAAATAAAACTTTATTGTCTTCCTTAAATTAAATTGACAAAAATCTTATGTACATATTTACAATTTAATTTACTCTTCTCAGTACCTGGCCTATTTATTCAAATTAAGTTTGACCTTGTCGTATGAAAATAGTGTTATCGGCAAGCGAGTGTGGTTTTGATAACAGCGGACGATAGGTACAAAGAAAAGAAAGGAACTCAACACGTCCCTTAAGTGATTCGGGTTAATAGGACACTCCTCGACAGTCTCAACACGACTGCTTCGGAGTACGGGTAATGGAGAGCTCAACACGCTCTCCGGATAACGGCGGTATGGAACAACTTGTGAACTCAACACGTCCACAAGCCGGGGTAGGGAAGAAGAGAACCTTCAGTCAACACCTGACCTGACGATTCTGCCTCTATGAGGAAATAATGCGGTTTATATAGCAAAGTTTTGCCCTTTCTACTGTTGATACACTCCTACTTCATGGGTTGGTTCGCGCGCACGCTGGTTTAACGGTGATGGCTTGGACTCATCGTTACACAACTCATAATTTTCGACTAACATTTGTTTGACCTTCCTTTTTTTTCTACTACAAGAGCGATTCTTGGTATTGGGCTAAGTAAAGAAGCAAATAAAAACATATAACTAAGCTAAAATAAAAAGACAAGATAACAAAATTGCGAATGGAACAGAACAAAATCAAAATATATCATGCTTAAACTTTAGTTTTTTAGTTACTAACTTGAGTAACTAATAACGAAGATCTGGTACAAACTTCCGTTCCCATCTCTCATTTACATAATTGTGAGAAAGACAAGAAAGCGTTCAAAGAAGCTTTTCAAATATACAAGGGGGAGGCACCACATCGACAGACAAATTGTAAAGCATGAAAATATGAGATAGGATGAAATATGAGTAATGCATGGGAAAAGACTTGCATTTCTGCTTGATGGACAATGTAGACCACGCCATGAATATAATTGGCTTGAAATAATAACCAAAAATGAATCACTACAAGTAATCGGAAAATAAGTCATTAACATTTAAATAAAATCTAGGAGTTCAATACAAGAATTTTTTTTTGCTTAGACTTATCGTCATACAGCCAGACACAAAAGAAATAAGACAATATCCATCATTATAATTTACCTAAATGCCCTATCAAAATAACAGATAACATCGATATTAGAAGAACAAGGACATACTCTTCTCGTCTAGGGACGTATCACACAACAACACTAGGTCGCAGGGAGGAGAAAGTTATACAAATGGTTTAAAACAAAGGTAACAAGATTAACTAAATTTTTAATTTACAAATAATTATAATGATAATTTGCTGTCTTTTATAAATTGAATTAAAGAGTTGTAAACATCTACAGAGCCAAGTGATAATAAATAAATATAATATGTTCCAAGGAGCTGCTATTTTATATTCTAATAAATCATTTATAAGTTTGGATCAGTAGACTGTATTTGTACAACAATCAAAAAATATATGGTCTAAATCACTTTCCTCTCCATAATGCTCACATTTGTCATCATCCAAAACTTGTATTATATGAGTAATTATATAACTATATATAACGAGTAAAGTGTTGTGGATAACATGCGTGTCCAAATCGTATTCTAATGATGGAAGTTATGTGCCTCCTGAAAGCTCTACAAGACTTGTAGGAATCCTTGTCTATCAAGGAAATTTGGGAATATCTGGGTGAATTAACGAGTATCTACTTTCATTCACAAACGAGTATTCCTTCCACTGGTAGCTCCACTCTCGAAGCAATGTTGACTTGCAATAAATAATACTATCAGAAAGGGTTACTTTATGTAGAATACCAGTATAGGTTGAAATGCTTTCTCTGGCTAATAAGCATCGAGCAAAAAGACAAAAGAGGGAATCTAATCCTTATGAAAAGGAGACCAAAAAAGTGGCCTCTAATGGCGGTCATATCCGGAAATGCGAATGCGTCAAATTTAAATTTTCCGACACTTATTAACAGTAGCTATATAATATTTTTCAGAATGTGTCTTAGATGGGAAAGTTTTAATTGATTATTAACGATAATAGTCTAAAATGCGACACAATTGTTAAAAAACTTCAATATAAATAAGATTTCATGTGACATTTGGGACAAACAATAACATAACCCAACTAAATTTGATGTCAAACAAGGAGAGAGACTCTCTTTCCTTGTTTAAAGTGGCCTCTAAAAATCGCACTTCCTGTCTAACAATATGTTTGCCCCCACTACCTTTACATTCCCTATTTTGTCTTTTTGCTCGATGCTAATAAGTCGACATATTCATTATGGTCAAATCCTGCATGTGCTTTAATCCAGAGAAAATATACAATGATTTCTTTGGTTAAAAGAGTTTGATTAATATGTTTAATTCTATAAATGTATGGGCAGTCTTGTAAGTTGGCTGGTCCATATTCACCAAAAGATTTTAACACTGCTAATAGTCAGACAAAATTATAATATGGGCAAAATCAACTTCAGCTACATATAATAAAGCTTCATATATTGCAATATCCTCTGCTGTATAAATAGAAGTCTCTGGGTTCAGTTAATACAATAGTTAGCTGACAAATGATTTCTAACGTAAATATTTGCATAATTACTTAGCTTAAAATTTTAATACTACAAGAAATCGTCGTGATTCGCACACTACATCTCAATATAACAAATTTATATTCAAATTTGCTAAACCGGATACGCCCTGCCAAGAATGCACATAGGAAAAACATTTTAATGCAGATATTACAAAAACTTCTCTAATATGATAACTGCCAATGAATAAAATTATTTGAGTTTCTTTCGATTTAATTTGAATCCAATCGAAGTGTCATCTCACAAATGTAATCGCCATATTTATCACCACTGATGAATGACAAACAAAACCACATCGATAAAATTATCTGAAAATCTGAGAAGGTAGACACGAATGGTATAATCAGGAATTCAGTTCGCATTGGCGTAGATTATATAAATTAATGAAAACTACATGGTCTTCGAAGTCTACGAAATGATGGAACGACAACTTACTGGAGGCACATTGAAAAATAGACAGTCATGTCTACATAAAAAGTAGAAGAATATAAAGGACAGGGAAAAAAAGTGTATTATACGGTATCTTCATCATCATGATGATCATCATCACGCAACCTCTTCTGTTTACTGCTGGACATAGGTCACTCCCATTTTTCGCTACTCTTCACGGGTCTGTGGGTCTTGTTGCCATTTCTTGAATATTGTCTTTTTTTATTCATTTAAATTCGTTGGGTCGTTCTATATCGGGTTGGCTTTCTTCCTAATCATTTTTGATCTTTCTGTTTTTGTCTAATTTTAGTTTGGCTCTTACCATTCTATAATCGTTGCCTGTGGTAAAGCTCGCTGTCAGGATGGTGACATCGTTGAATATATGTTTATTGGCACTGATTATGTACTCTATCTAGTTTCTGCTCTTGTCATCTGGACTTTTCTACGTCCATCTTCTGTGGCCTTTTTAGAGAAGAAACTATTAATCTGGTATAGATTTTGTTGTAATACAAATTCTAGTAAAGTTTGTCCACGCTAGTTTCTGCCTTTATATCCAAATTTACCTAGTGCTGTTTCCTGTTCATCCTGCTTTAGACAGATCTGTGCGTTAAAGTCGCCGCATATAATCGTCTGTGTGTTGGTGTTTCTTTCAAGTATATGCTCCTATAACGGATGATCCGTTGTTAGAGCATATACTTGAATAATCTTTATTTTATACCTTCGGTTTAGCTTTACAATTAAATACGCTACTATTGTGGATATGCTTCTTGTAATTACTATGTTATCTGCAAATCTTTTGTGCATAAATAAACCAACTCCCCTATTTATTTGGTTTCACTACTTCTTCTTCATGTACCATGTCCTTTCAGAACGTTGGTTACCATCATAGCTATTTTAATTTTATCCACTGCCACCCTAAATAGCATGCTTGTATCTACACCACACCAGTCTCGCAAATTCTTCAACCATGAGGTTTTTCTTCGTCCTGGACTGCGTTTGCCTGCTATTTTTCCTTGCATGATATTTTGTAGCAATCTATATTTGGGACCTCTCATTACATGTCCGAAATATTCCACTACCTATACTATAAAATATATGCCTGATTTTAGTGTTGTCAGGTTTTCTCTATGTTGCCTGACTTCACTGACTCCAGTGATATTCCATTTTACTTTTCACATCTCAATTTCCATTTCCGTGACTTTTTCTTCAGCTAATAATGTTCTGGCATTGCAGGTACAAATCAAGAGTGTTAAAGGTTTTTCATCTTTCGCGTCGTCACTTTTTTATCGGTATCTTAGTGAAGCAGAAATCGCTAGTGATGCTTCGTTTGTTGATAATAGAGATTGAGCAATCTGTAGTATTGTTTGTTTGCCGTCTTTGTATTATTGAGTGGTTGTGCCACTATCAATGCTTGTAACATATCAATTGCTTCAACAACGCTATAGAAAGAGAATAAGAAATCAATATCCCTCTTTAGATCTTTCATCACCACGTAATCGTATCTAACCAGCAAATAAATAATATTCAAACTATTCTTAGAAAAAATCACGGCTAGAGTTATTATTATTACATGTGACTACCAAATAAGTGATTCTAGACGTCCCGTTGAACAGCAGTCTGAAGCTATTGTACTATATGTCCAAAGATTTAGTGAAAACAGGTAGAATACTGATGATCCTCAGATGGTAATAAGTCGACAGTCATTTTAAGATGATTTACTCATTTTATGAGCAAGATTTTCTGTTGTTAAAACGAATTGGTATTTAAAATCATAACATACTTAAGATGTTAGGAACTGGTACTATGAGGCAGTAAAGGCCTTTCAAATGTAAATAAAGAACAGGATGCTGAGAATATCCTGAACATAGCGTAATTTCCAACGAAATCGTTTTGACAAGAATGGATTCAATAGAGAAATGTTGAAAATTGTGAAAAGACGAAAGAGGTACGAATTAATAAACGATTAACAGTCGAAAATAAGATAAAACGAAGAAGGGGCTCTGTCAGATAGTATGGCATTCTTCTTTATGTGTCTATCCGTTACGAATATTGGCGATCATCATGATAATCTTTATCTTATCTGTAGCAGCGCGGAAAAGCTGCATATATGTAGTATTGAACCAGATTCTGAGGTTATTTAACCAGGATGTTCTTCTTCCTGGACCTCGTTTTCCAAATATTTTTCCTTACAGAATGGCTCGAAGGAGAGCATATCTGAATTCATTTCGCATAGTATGTCCAAAGAATTGTAACTTTCGAAATTTAATGGTGATCAGTACCTTTCGGTTCTTATTCATTCTTCTGAGGACCTTCTAATTTGTGACTAGGTCAATCCAAGGGATCTTAAGTATTTTCCGGTACAGCCACATCTCAAATGCTTCCAGTTTTGGCGTGCTCTAATCTCCTGGTTGTTGATCCATTCTTTATTTATTATGGTGCCGAGGTAGTTGTAGTGTATCATTCTTTCTACAGGAGATTGGTTGACGTAAAGTAGACCTTCTGTTATTCTTTTCTTGATAATTATCATAAGCTTTGTCTTCTTAACGTTTATATTGAGTCCATATTGTTGACTGTAATACGTGATTTTGTTGATAAGAACTTGTAGATCTTTTAAGTTGCCCGCAAATACTATGGTGTCATCTGCATATCTGATGTTGTTTAGCTGGTAACCATTTAGTAGAATATCTTCTTCAGTTTCATGCAAAGCTTCGATAAATATTCTTTCAGAGTACATAATGAAGAATAGAGGAGACAAAATACAGCCTTGCCCCACTCCAAGCATGATTTTCACATAGTCAGTATATTCACCTTTAACTCTGAGATTTGCTGTCTGATTCCAGCTGATTCCAGTAAAGATTTCTAATTATTTTCAGATCTTGGTTAATTCCTGCTTCTTTTAGTATATGCATCATCTTGGCGTGCTGTACTCGATCAAACGCTTTCTCAATCACACATAAGTATACGTCGCAGTTGACGTCTCCGCATCTCTGGAATAAGACTGGTACTGATAATAAAGCCTCTCTACTAACAGCATTAATTTGTGAACCCGAACTGGTTGAGGGAATTTTGACTTTCACACAGCTTGTAGATTCTCTTATGAATTATCTTTAGGAAAAATTTTAGGAGATGACTCATAAGGCTTATAGTATCGTAATCTTCGCATTTTTTGGCTCTTGTTTTTTTTGAAAGTGTAATAATTGTTGTCCATTAATTTGAGTAGTTCTACTTGTATATTATCAGGGCCTGCCGCTTTGCTATCCTTTAACTGTGTTATTGTGGAATAAACTTCCTGCTGTAATATTCTTGGTCCATTATTTACCTCTTCTTCTAGATCAAAGGTATTATCTCTTTGGTCTTCAAATAGTTTTTTTAGATATTCTTTCCACGTTCTTATTTTACTCTGTTTGTCCAAGATGATGTTTCCGTCAGAATCAGTTACATTTCCTTTCTGCCTTCGTCTTAGTCTCCCCGTGAGTTCTTTAACTTTCTTATGTACATTGTGATTGTATCGTACTTTGACTGCAAAATCTCAATTTTTTCACATCTTTCCCTTGCGTCTTTTTTTTTTGCTTCTCTGATTTTCGTTCTTATTAATATATTTATGGTTTTATATTTGTCTGGATCATTTTTGGCTTCTCTTCTCTCGTCCATTAGTTTCAAGATAGTACGGTATCATTAGACTTAAGCCCTGGCATTTAAAGTAAAATTTATTCTCCAACACCAAATTGTTCTAGATGGTCCACATATAGTTCAGAAAAAAGTTACACTATTTCGAGCGTCGGGTTTGAGGGGGGAGTGGGGGAGAAGTCGGTAAATTAATAGTTTTTTACGTTTTTCACAAATATTTCAAAAACTATGTGGCTTAGCGTGAAGAAGGTTCGATACAAAAACTTTTAACTTTGAATGTTGGGGTTAGACCTTTTTATTGGACCAATTGTACCATACTAAGAAGACAATTTTGAAGGTGAAAGAGTGGACAGGATACTCACAATCACTTTCAGGATTGCCGGTAAATATGTTGTTTTATTTAGTATACAAAGACAGTCTGAAAACATCTTAGAAAAATCCTTAGATAAACTTTATTTTATATAGTTATTGGAAAGCCTGAAAAGTTTTAAAATTGCTCAGTACAATTTTATATTTTTCTTGTGTATCGATAATTTTCCGGGTTTTTTTTATTAACCTACACCACTGTTTATGCAACGAGTAATTACTACGAAGCACACTTGATCTTTCTTCTTGAATAATGCGTGGTAAATGTAAATTTTTTGCGGCAAAAATTCTCGAATCCAGTTAGAGTGTATAAACGACGCAAATGAAGTACCTTGTATCTGTTCTATCAAAATAATTGCTGTATTAATGAACGAAATTTGCATTCGCTGGTAGTGTAGAATAGTACAAGTTTTCTATTTTGTATAATAAAACTATTAGCGAAGCAATAGTGCATCGTCTTGGAGAAATATGGTATTTTCAAAAATTGTTTAAAGTGCGTGGATTGGTAGGAACAGTAGGAGAGGCAATTTAGTAAGAATACTACGTTTATATTATTAGAAGTTAATTTTATTTTAAAAAATTATACACGGAGCATATACAAATCAGAGAATGACACATCTTTAAGACAAATTATTTTTTCTTCAAACGTCAAATAATGATGACATTACTTATCTAACTTGATCCTTTTACGGCGGAGGGAAAAATGTTGTCATAGCAACAATATGAAACATGTCACAAAGCAACAATACAAATGTCATTAACAACAATTAAACATCATTTTTATTTATAGTAATATTAAAAGTACAATTAGTTAATGAGGCATTTTCAAAATTGAAACCGTGCAAAAATGTTCCCGACTCTTGATACGCATTGGTAATTGTTGATGATACTGATGGTCGAGAACAACTTTCAGCAATCATTCCCGATATTGGCGAATCATGAGGGTTCAAATTTTTTTGAGCATTATCGTTCTAATTTCTTATTTAATCCTTTATATATCCTTCGGCAACCTTGCTTGATTTCCAGCCCCCATGTCGTTTGAGGCATTCTAGATTTCCGTCTCCATCAATTAAAAGTGTTGCTGAAGTTCGTCGTAAAGAGTGACCCGTGTATGCGCTTGCATCGTTTAAATTTAAATAACTAGCTACTTTTTGGGCTACTGCGCTGATCGAATGTATTCCCATGACGCTTCGGTAACACTTTCCATTTTGGTACTTGATAAACAATCGGTTTCCTGTGAAATTTTCAGGCCGCAGTGATGCATACTTTTTATACAGTTTAATGTAGTTTTGACCAATTATCGTAAAACATCTAATTTGTCGCGTTTTACTGTCTTGGATTTTGATAATTATTATATTTTCTTTATCCTTAATGTCCACAGTCTTCATTTTTACCATTTCGTCGCATCGACAGGTGCCGGTAACCCCAATTAACAAAACAATCTGAAATATTTTTATAATTTAGTAGAGTATACTACATGCTTTGCAATATAATTTTTTTTACCTTTAATCCTAAATACAACTTATCTGGCGCTTCAAACAAAAATTTATCAAACTCGTCTTTAGTGAAAACTTTAGACTTCTTTGCAGTATATCCTTTGCTTGTTTTTTTTTTCAGAAAGGCACGTTACTTTAAAAATTTGCTTATATCCACATTTTTTCTAACAACTAACTCGGATTTTATCATAGAGTATCGTGACCACATTGTAGAAGATTTCCATTTATTTTCATTGCCATTATATTTAAATATGCCAGTAAAACGTCTTCGGTAACTTGCCGTACTCCTCTTGTATCGCACCACTCTTGGAAGTGCTTGTACGCTAACCGATACTTTAAACCGGACTTGGAGGGCCCCAAACGTGCTACTGCATCATTAGCCGCGGACTCAATTTCGTTTAGGTTTTCCATTTTCGCACTAAATTTGCGCTTGCGGTTGCAACAACAATAAGCTGTCTTTAATAATTGCAAGCAACTGTCAAACAACTGTAACCAGGGAGACACAAATCCCACCGACGACTTAATTATTTTAATTTCTAACATCTAGACGACTTTGATAGTTGTCACAGTTAATTTCGAGTAAAAATAGCGTATGAATTGTACTATTTATGGTTGAAAATTGCTACGTTTGAAGAAAAAATAGTATACTTTATTCGGCAAAGAAGCGAATGCTTCTCCGCCTCATAAAGTAATATACTATTATGAATCCAAATCCAATCAAGGACCATTTTCTCTCATAATTTTCCGAGCCTGCACAATCAATATCAGCCCACTACAATATACTAAAATTACTTATGCAAAGAATTTGTTCTATTTTAAGCGAATTCCAGGAAGAAAAATGTATTCCCACATCGGTAGAAAAAACGATTCCATTAGCTGGGCTCTTGTCATCGAACGACTTTTTATCTCTCGGATCCAGAGCATACTGGGATGCAAATGAACTTATCTTTCTGTTCCTAATTGAGCGTAATTACTTTAATTGAATTTGCAAAGTGAACTAATTTATTTAATTAGATAAGGCCCTTGTAGTTTTATAAGTTTATTATGCATGTTACGATTGCCTCAACGACCGAACATTTGTTAGTGTCTCCGTCAAAAATTGTGAGGTCGTAAGGTTGAAGTTTTATGAATTATTTTTAACTGAAGAGCATAAATTTTACTTTTGATGTGACATTTTTATCGTAGAGAGAAAAGTTTATACACAGTCCAAAAATTTGTCTCCACTTGATTGAAAATATTTCAGGTAATTATGTATAAAAAATTATAAAAGGCTCTAAACAAAAATTGTAACATTTATGAATCCACATTTTTTAAATAAAAAAAATTTGTTTTACCTAAATTTAAACTAATTCAATCACTGGGGAACAACATTCACCAGTTTATAGTTATTTATTGTACAAGACGAGACAAGTTGTGATGCTCCAAAAATAGATATTTCTAATAATGTTAATTGTAAAATTTCAGTTGTTTTAAATCCTTAATGTGTTTGAATTTGTAAATTTTATTGAATAAAAAAAAAGTTAAAACATTTTATCTACTCTTACTGTTAAAGTGTCACTTTATCTACCCTTGCGGTTAAAGTGATACTTTATCTACCCAAAACAGTTGTTATAGCAACACTTTAACATTAGCTATGGAAAAAAGTTATTTTTATTGATTTCCATTAATAAAATATAGCCATGTGTCTTTTGGAGATATCGCGTTTTGTAAAAAAAGATGGGAGATATTTATATATAAAGAAAAACTTTTTTCAAACTAACAATATCTTTGAAATAATAATATTAGAAATAATCTTAGAAATATTAAATGGTACCCACTAAAACAAAAAAACAAATGAGAAGTATTAAAAATTTAGATTTGAACATTTTTGTCTTATCCTCCAAGCAATCACACTCGCCATCATGGTAGTTGTGGATTTCTGGATCTGGATCACTAGTAACTTTATGTTGAAGAGCATTAATATGCCAATGAAGATCAGCTATCTCTTTCCAATTTTGTCCACAGTGGGTTTGCAATAAATGAAGGACATCTTTTTTTTCTGTTCAGTCATGGAATGAGATAGTGGGAAAAATGAACGATAATTTTAATAAATGAATAAAATCAAAAGAAATTGAAATAAAATATTTATTTAAAGAAAATAATTATAATTTTACTACTTTTTTTTATTTTCTGTATGCACATGTGCCATCTGTTATACAGTGTTTTCTCTTTATAAAATTATCTGTTATAATACGACTGTAATCATTTAATACCACAGTGATAATTAAATTTTTTAACAGCCAACTTTTCCAATTACTTATCATCTTTGGGTTACTTGAAATTTTTATAAAAGCTCCTCATAGCGTAATTATTACTTTCGTAGTAAGGAAAAAATGTAACTTCATCGTGCACTATATCTCCGCCTCTATTGTTTCATACGATCTAAAAGTTTCTGCACAAATTTTTAACCCCTGAAACTTTTCTTCCAGAAATTAGCCCTAAAATATATTATCCTAGCAGTTATAATGTCCCGGGAAACCGAAGTTGAACAAAGCTTTTTATATAGATGAATTATTGCCCGTGTGTGGTTTTGTGCTCCAGATAATAAATCGACAATTTTTTTCATTTTTCTCCCGACCAACCGCATCGGATGCTCCCGTGCATTTGTCACTTTTTATTTTTCCACGGTTTTTGTGCTTTTTTGCATAATACCTGCGTAAAACGGAGTCGGTTCGGAACTTTTTCCATTTTTCTGCGTTCCTTTTTCTTTTATGTGTTCTTTTGCTTCTTTTATTTCTTTTGTTGAACGATCTTTGTTGGAAACGACAACGTCAGGAGCGTCGTGGCAAAAGCTTGACAGAGTAAATTACTCGTAAAATTAAAATTAAGTTTTCTCTGGAAAGTTTCCGGTTGAATGATTTTGATAAAAATTTAACAAACACATATTTAACATGTATAAAAAAGTGAAAGAAGCGGATGGTATCTTCAATAAGAAACAAACTGCATTGCTACAGGATGAAAATGGTAAAGTACTATTTGAAGTAGAGGACAAGCTTAAAGAATGGGAAAATTACGTCACGAACGTATCATTCTGGCTATAATTATTTTACTAACTGATGCTTTAAATAGATTAGTTGTTATTGTGGAGAACCATTTCAGGTTTTTTAATTATGGTATTCTTCTTCTCCCAATTCCTCGCTTTCCGAATACTTTTCCTTGAAGTATTACTTTCAGTGACCTGTGAAGAACAACAGTAACCTGTTGTTTCTCATTATGTGTCCGAGATACTACTGGTGTTATTCCCAAAAATCTCCTAGAGAACATAAAATAGCTGGGTCTAAATGAACATTACTATAAGGCCATGCAGAAAGCTGTATTTTTTGTGACGTCTAGATGTGTATGAAAATTTTTGGGAGATACTTCAGCATACCAAGTCCCACCAAAGCTTAATCCTTTTAATACCGTAGGTATTTGGGATTAGAAGAATTTTCCCCTTAAATATTTAGCCAGCGTTACCATTGTGTGAAGTCACCCTTACGGTTTGAAACAGCATCAATTATTTTTGGCATAGTGCTTATTAACCTTTGGTCAGTAATCTGGTTGAAAGTTATTCAAAATTTGCTGATCTCTATTTTAATACAGGTGTCTTGCGAACTGGTATAGTTCGAAGTACTTTTTTCTGCAAAAAGGTCTCGATACGGGATAGATCCGGACTGCTTACAGGTTGTTTTAAAACAGAAATATTCCTTCAGCCATAATATTACGGATTTTGCTGTATGTCAGGCTTACAATATAAATTACCCATCTGGCAATTGAATTTCATTAATGGAATGCAAGAACTATTCTTGTAAATACTTTTGTACTTCACAGCATTGACAGTGTCATAAATGAAAAGAAGATATCCAACTCCTTGAGAGGATATGCAGCTCCACCCAATTCAAAATGCCGGGAACTTAAGCTCTCTTTTGACTCAATCTTTGTGATATCCTTCCGCTGGCATTTGAATAACACTATTTCATGTACCTATCGCCTACACAGACCTCAAACTTGCATTCATCACTCCAAAGAACTGAATCCCATTGATGTTGAACCCAGTTTTGGTGTTCTTTTGCCTATAAAAATCAGTGTATTTTTGGTGTCTTTGTGAGAAGCGGTTTGTCCTTTGCCTAAATTGTGATGAAAAGTTTAAATATTTTAGATAAGTGTCGCTTGTAAAACGTGACTTGTAGAAGAAAGTTAAAATTTTGAAAAATATTTGACTTATTACCGAAAATGGTATAAGATCCAAATAAAATCATGAATTTTACCAACTGTTTAAAGAATAACATAACTCAGAATTGCTAGACTCCAGAGACTGCGATGCGCTGGTCTTACAATGATGATGGATGATGAAATACTGCTTAGAATATGGTAAAATTCAGCTCAAAAGACAAAAATAAAGGCCACGTAAAATAAGGGAGAGCAAAGTGGGAGCTGACTAACATTTGACGTTTCCGAAAATAGTTTTCAAAAACTTCTGAAATAAAAATTATGAATGATCTGAACCTTTAAATCTTTATAATTGATGGTGGGTGGTGATACCAACAAATTGGCAGTTGACTTATTTGGCCTCAACCTTTTATGCATCAGACATGCTTTGAGTGAAATTCTAGGAGATGTTTCTGAGATAGACAGAGTTTAAAATTTGGATGTTTCTGTGTTCATGTAGTAATGATACATGATGTGTCTCTGTCTACTATTAACTCGTTCTTCTTCTTCGTATACCCGATATACCTTCGTATACACAATGTGTTGATTTTTTAAACTTTGAGATGTTGTGTTTATTTCGTATTCTTTTAATTTTGTTTCTAGCCAGTTACATATGGTGTTGCTGTGATCTTCTTGTGAGCATTTTTTGATCATTTTTGGCGTGTTGTTGTTCTTTTATGCAATATTGTGAAATTCGTTGTTTAAAAATGATAATGAATAAATTATTCATTGTCATTGTAGGTATCTTTTTTCCTGAAATGCATTTTTGATATTTATATTATGGTTTGAGTGGCAATTTAAATATCTGTTGATGGTGGTTAGGTTTCTGTAGACTTTATATGCATATCATATATTAAATTTTAATCAGAAAGGAGAAAACCCCTTTTTTGTAAATAGACAGTTTATTGTTTATTTCTTACTTAAAATGTCTTCTCAGAACTCAAACCACTAAAAACACACCTTTTGATATTCTTTTCCGCGCGCTTCTGGGAAGCGTTGGAAATGATGTTTTCGCAGAAGGCGCTGTTGAATATGAAAAAAGAAAGATGACGACGCCAACGGCTGGGAATAGTGACTCTGTAGTCGTTGCCGGCAATTTTTTATTATTGATGGTAATGGTATGATTGATTTTTTTATATTCCTGAAATAGAGCCGTTCCATAAAGATGTTATGTTTGGGGTAGGAAGACAAATTGAGAATTATGAGTGAAATGGTACATTCGAAATCGGTGTAGTATTTCGTCTGGAAAACGAAGTTTTAACCATCAAATTTAAATAACTGTATACTAAGACAAGGACCGAATAAGTAATATATTAATAAAAAAATATTTATTTCTGGTGCATTCCTAACAGTTTTGAATTAAAATTATATCACTGGAAAATATATTTTAAAAGTAAAGGGAAAATCAACCTACACATGAAACAAGTCACAAAGCCATTGTAATATTTGTTTACCATCTATAAAAATTATACTTTTTAGCACTGGCGCACCCAGGGGGGTTTGGGGGTCAACCCCTTCCCCTATAAATTTTAAGGACTTAAAATGGTGGAGGTAGCATAAAAAAATTTCGGTGCCCAACCAAAACCACCTCCCCCCAGAGGACAATTCTAGGTGCGCTACTGCTTTTTAGTGTTGAGAATAAAAATTAAAATTGTGCTACAATAAAACTGTTTGTGTTTTAAAGGTGGTATGGAGATGTATTGCGAAGTAATATTAATCCTACTTAAAAAAATATGCAAATGGGCATTCAAAGTTTTAGTGGACATTTAAGCTCTGAAGTACAGTTTGCCAAAACTAGGAATGTCCCCCAACTAGTCCCCAGCGTATCTGTATTATAGATCCTATGCCCGTTTTGGCTTCCTCAAGGTTTTGATTTTTTTTTGTATTTTTTTTAAGCATCTGTAAATATTTATATGTAATTATAGCAATACGAGTTTACAAAATTATAATATTCCCAAAGGTTATGGGTTATGTTTTTATGATCGATATATTATAAGTTCGAATAGCTATGATGATTGCATCGAGCAATAAGACAAAAGAGGGAATCTAATCGTTATGAAAACGAGACCAAAAAAGTGGCCTCTGATGGCGGACATATCCGGAAACGCAAATGCGCCAAATTTAAATTCCATGACACTTGACAATAATCATACAGTGGTGTAGGGGTTCTAAGTTATCTATTTATTTATTTATTTAAAATATAATTAAGCTATTATAATATATATTATAATAAAAAATATAAATAAGCTTTCATTTGACAGTTTTGACAAACAATAACATCAACAATAACATAACCCAACTAAATTTGATTTCTTAAACAAGGAAAGAGATTCTTTTTCCTTGTTTAAAGTGGCCTCTCAAAATAGCACTTCCTGTCTATCAATATGTTTACCCCCCACTACCTTTACATTCCCTCTTTTGTCTTATTGCTCGATGGATGATTGTCGACCTTCGCCGCGGAGATGCCACTTGAAGAAGATATTATAAGTGTAGATATTGTATTCAGTTGAGTAGCAGGCTGGTATGTCACTGTTTTTTGGTGTTTGTGTTTTTTTTTTAGACATTTCGGGATTTTTTAAAAGCATCTCGAATATTCTAGATTTCTTCAATACTTCTTCTTGTTCGTCAAGGAACTTTTTCTATGTGGAAGAAATCTAACATAACTATCGTAACAGAATGATTCTGAGCTGCGATAATTAGCAATAACAAGCATTGAATCCGGTTACTCAGACATTTTTCTTTATTTTGTATTAGAAAACCTTATGTCCGTCCAACACACATTTTTTTTAATACACCTTGTTTTTCTCTGAATACACCTTCCTTTTTTGTAATATTCTCCGATAGTGTGACTTTGTTTAAGTTCTTATTTCGATATTCAGCAGAGTCAATTTATTTGGTAGCTTACATTATCACCAGCTATTGCCTTACGTCGCTTAAATCCGTGTTATCTTCCTTTCTTGTCATTAACTAATTGATTTGAGACAGATTATGTCCACTTTCATGTATAGTAAATTGACTGTATCTCTTCTGGAAGAATGTGGCAAGCATAGTTGAAGAATATTATCTCTAGTATCACATCTAATTCCAATTAACAACCTAATTTGGACAAAAACAAATATTTTAATACCAAAATAATAAACAATAATTGTGCTATATAAAAACCTGCCCTATAGGTAGTTATATGTAGTAAGAGACTATTCTATAACGGCAAAGTTTCTTTGCTTTAAGGTATAAAAAACAGCCGTGTGAAATTTTTACCATTCACTTCCTTCGCCCCAAACTTAATAAAAATTGACCTTAATAAAATAAACCATGAAACCAAATAAATTACACTTGACTTCTTCACTTCCGGTCCTCGACTTTTTCTCTCCCGAGAGAAGTCAACACACTACGACCCGAAATCGAATTTCCTGATGGCAACTTAAAGAAAGAAACGCGATGTAACACAATCAGGTGTTCTCCAAAATAATAATAAACGTGTTGATTTTAGAGCTGTTCCCAAATCGAATCACGGCTCATTCGCGTTTTTATTGAGACCCTTAGGGGGTGATGGAGATCGATGGAGGTCTTTCACGTCAGTTGTTTCTGATGTGTAGTTTTTAGTATGGGCTACATTGGCAAATAAATAAATATTTCGAAGACGCCATGGTTTGTAAGGTAAAATAATTAGTAACTGATTCATTTATTTGTCATAAATTTTTTTTATTAGGTTTATATCTCAGAATATTTTATGTAATAGGGTTATAGAAGTAAGGAGTGTTCATTTTTTTATGGAATTTAGTATATCTAATTAATTTTGAGACCATAGATTAGTAGATGTGTATTAAGCCGATGTGGTTATCCATTGTACTCTGTGATGGCTCTGCTTTTGAATTATGATTCGTGCTCATGTATCCTAATACTTAGTGGTCTTGATGTCTCTCCCACATAAAAATTGTTACAGTCTCAAAGTATTTTAGAGACGCAGTTCTTTTATTTCTGCTGTGTGTTGTTTGGTTTTAGACATAATAGATCGCAAGGTATATAATAAATAATGTTACTGAAAGCCCACCAATTCTAAAAGTCGAAGTGGAATATGCCATTAAACAATTAAAGACCAACAAAAGCCCTGGACCTGATGAAGTTTATCCTGAAATACTTAAATTGATCGAAAGTAATAACATTGATTTGTTAGTAATTTTGTTTAATACAATCTACGATACTGGGGAAATACCAGAGGAATGGTTAGAATCTATTTTTATTCCCATTCCAAAACAAGCTAACTCCAGGCGATGCGCAGATTTTAGATTAAAGTCTTATGAGCCAAGTGCTTAAAATTCTATTAAAAATACTTCACAATAGGGTATACAAAAGGTGTGAAAAAGAAGTTGGATACGATCAATTTAGATTCAGAGCCGGAATGGGGACCAGAGAGGCCTTGTTTTCATTACAAGTACTGCTGCAGAAGTGTTACGACCAACAAAAGGATGTCTTTCTATGTTTTGTATACTTTGAAAAGGCATTTGATCGCGTAAACCATAATAAAATGTTAAATTCCTTGCAGAGCATCAACTTGGAAAGTAAAGATCTCCGATTAATTACGAACTTATATTGGAGGCAGAGTGCCAAGATTAGGATCGACGATCATACATCTAGAAATATTAGTATAAATAAAGGAATAAGGCAAGGATGCATACTATCCCCTATGCTGTTCAATCTTTACTCGGAACTACTATTCAAGCAAGCCTTGGAAAACCTTTCCACAGGAATAAAAATTAATGGAGAACCAATATCTAGCATAAGATATGCAGATGACACTGTCCTACTGGCTGATACAGACACAAACTTACAGAGGGTTATAGACCACCTTAAGGATGCTTGTCGAGAGTTTGGAATGAATATCAACGAAAAAAAACAAAAGTAATGGTGATCCAAAGAAAACAGAATATCCCCTTACCTATAAAAATAAATGGGAATATTTTAGAACAGGTAAACCAATACAAATACCTTGGCTGTTGGATTAATTGCAAGCTGGACCCAGAACAAGAAATTAAAGCGAGAATTGCTCAAGCTAGGGATAGTTTCTATAAGATGCGCGTTCTATTCTGCGATACACATATAAATATTAAATTGAGATTAAAACTTGTAAAATGTTTTATCTGGTCTGTTCTTCTCTACGGAGTCGAAACGTGGACTTTAAAATAAAGAGCCTGAATAGAATCGAGGCATTTGAAATGTGGGTGTACCGTAGAATTTTAAAAATTCCTTGGACAGCACGAAAAACAAATGAAGAAGTACTAGCTAGACTCAATTTAGAAAAAGAACTATTGAGAACAGTCAAAAGAAGAAAAACCAGTTATTTAGGGCATTTGTTGCGCAACGAGAAATACTACATCCCTCAGTTGATAATAAAAGGCAAAATAGAAGGAAAGCAAGGAATTGGAAGAAAAAAATTGTCCTGGTTACGTAATATCAGAAACTGGACAGGACTTGGATTTGAGGAACTCTTAAGAGCAGCTGAAGATAGACAAACGTTTGCCACCATAACCGCTAACCTCCATTGATGGAGACGGCACTTGAAGAAGAAGATCGCAAGGTGTACAATGTGTTGTCAACTATTTTGGTGGATACGCACACTTGATGCTGCAATAGTTTGTCCTGAGTGATAGAAGAATAAACATATCGACGAAAAAATATAAGGATATTGAAAGAAAACAGTTACTTGTATATAAAAAATTAAATTCCTTTACGTACACGAGGTTTTTTGTCAAGAAAAAACAACAGTATTTATATGTGGGAAGGATGTAACAATATATCACTTGTGACATGAGACCATCAATATTTATATTTTCTCTAAGAAATTCACGTACTTACCTGAGGTGTCTGTGTTTCTGAAATTTTTATAACAAAGACGATTTAAAATTCAAGGGATACGTGCTCTTTGTACAAAAGAACAACAATAAAATGAGCCCGTAAATAAAATATTTCCTATAAAATTGTATATATGCTCTGAGAATAAGTAATGGGAGCTTTTTGTTGGCTAAAATTGTTAAAATTTTCATTTATTAGCACTTAAACTAATCAGACTAATTTGTAAAACCATAGATTGGAATGAAAAGGGCATCAATGTAGATAGAAAATTTTTAAATAACCTTAAATTTGCAGATGATATCGTTCTTATTGCAGACAGCTTTGATCAGGCACAGATAATGCTCCAAGAACTCCATACTGCCACAAAAAGAGTTGGTCTTAAAATAAATTTTTCAAAAAACACAATTTATGACAAATTTAGTCCACAACAAAAACATCTCAGTAGAAGATGAAGATATTGAGCCAGTTGACTCCTATAATACTTAGGCCATGAGATCAGAATAAGTCGAGACAACCAAACAATCGAGCTGAAAAGAAGAATAAACCTCGCTTAGGCTGCATTTGGAAGGATGAAGGATATTTTTAGATCTAAGATTCCAATGTGTCTGAAAATAAAAGTATTTAATCAATGTATTTTGCCAGTGATGACCTACGGTGCAGAAACCCTAACGCTCACAAGAACAACAGCGAGTAAACTACAAGTTGCGGAAAGAGCAATGGAGAGAATTATGTTAGGGATTTCTCTACGTGATAGAATACCCAATGCTACTATACGCAAAAGATCAGGAGTAGCAGACGTTATTGAAAGGATAACAACACTAAAGTGGAACTGGGCAGGTCATGTAGCAAGATCAGTTGATGACCGGTGGACAAAAAGAATTTTGGAATGGAGACCCCGAATACAAGCTTACAGAAATAGAGGTCGACCCCCAACGAGATGGACAGATGACATAAAAAGAGTGACTACAAATTGGATTCAGATGGCGCAAAATCGGACTAAGTGGAAAAGCATGCGAGAGGCCTATGTTCAGCAGTGGACGTTAGAGGCTAGTTGATGATGATGAAACTAATCAGAAAACAAAAAAAATAGGGTAACGACATATTAGGCTTTTTTGGCACGACCAACATCATAAATCCAAAGGGCTTTTAACGTCAATCACCTGGAGCCAAAAAGTATTAAATAAAACAAACAAGTTATGTGCATAGTACAAGTAAATATGGATCATAAATATATGAAGTTTAAAAGAAACATAAAGACAGCCCTAGAAATTAAATACTTGTGATCAAGCGACAAGATTTCAAGGCTAGACGTAGATGTAAATACATATAATAGAAACAATATAAAAGAGAAGACTGATGTGGTTTGTCCATTTAGAACGAACAAATGATACTAAATGGTCAAGAAATATGGAGTTAGGTCCTAATAGAAAAAAGAAAACGAAGTCGACCAACCAGAAGTTAAAAAACACGTGTCAAATAAGCAATGGAGAAGATGGGTCTCCATAAAGGTTACTGGCAAGACCGACGATTACAAAAGTTCTTTTTCTTCCTATGCCGTCCCCATTAACGGAGGTTGGCGACCACATTTTTAAAAGCTTCTCTGTCTTTTGCAACGTGGAATAATTCGTCTACAGTCATGTTTGTCCAGTCTCGAATATTTCGCAGCCATGACTTCCTCTTTCTACCTATTCCCTTTTTGCCATCGACTCTACCCTGCATGATGACCTGCAGAAGACTATATTTATTATTTCTTAGTATGTGTCCAAGGTATGCAGTCTTGCGTACTTTTATCGTTCTCAACAATTTTTTGACTCGACCCATTCTTCTCAGCACTTCCTCATTGGTGACCCTGGCAGTCCATGGGATTCTCAACATTCTCCGGTATATCCAAAGTTCAAAGGCTTCAATATTTTTAACTATTTGCACTTTTAGTGTCCATGTTTCTACCCCGTACAATAATTGCCACCAGACGTAACATTCAACAAACCTCAGTCTCAGCGCAATATTCAGATTTTTGTCACAGAACAATTGTTTGAATTTTAAGAACGCTGTCCTTGCCATTTCTATTCGTACCCGGATCTCTTGGTCTGGATCTAATTCTGTGTTGATGTAAGCTCCCAGATATTTATATTTTGTCACTCTCTCTATTTGCTGTCCACCAAGAGTTAGTTGTTCATTATTTATTGGACTCCTTGATACTATCATAAATTTGGTCTTATCTGTATTGATGTCAAGTCCCATTTGAATGCATTCACTATTTATTGCATCTAGTAAAGTTTGTAGATTTTCTATACTCTCAGCCATAATAACCGTGTCATCTGCAAATCTCATGGTGTTTATGATTTCTCCACCAATTCTTATTCCCTCTTTTCTTTCCCATAAGGCTTTTCTAAATATGACCTGTGAGTACACGTTGAAAAGCGTCGGAGACAAGACGCATCCTTGCCTAACCCCTCTCGCAATCGGTATATTATTTGTTTCTATATCGTTCACCTTTACTACTGCTTTCTGGTTCCAGTATATAGCCTTAATAAACTCAATGTCTTTTTTGTCTAAATTGATGTTTTTTAATTCATCTATTAACTTCATATGCTGCACTCGGTCAAAGGCCTTCCTAAAGTCTATGAAGCATACATATACACTCTTGTTATATTCCCGACATTTCTGCAAGAGTACCGTCAACGCAAATAATGCCTCTCTTGTACCCCTGCCTCCTCTGAAACCAAACTGAGTTTCATCTATCTGTTCCTCACATTTCTTATAAATTCGGTTTTGAACAATTTATATATTAATCTATAGTCATTACATGATTTGGGATTGTTGTTTTTTGGTAGAGGTAAAAATATCGATTTAAGCCATTCTTCCGGGATGTTGCCCTCTACATATATGTGGTTGAGAATTCGGGTGAGTCTCTTTATATTACCGTCATCTAAGGCTTTTAACAGTTCAACTGGAATTTGATCAGGACCCGGTGCTTTTCCTTGTTTTGCATTCTGTAGGGCATTCTTTACTTCTGAGGGTAAAATTTGTAGGTATTGTTTTTCTTCACCTATATCTTGTTCATTTTCTTTATTATAAAAGTTAGGTATAAGGTAGGTTAGGTATATTATAAAAGTTAGGTTCATTATAAAAGTTAGGTATTTGGAATATATATGGCGCTACAGTACAATTCGTCAAACGTTATGTGTATGAATCGGTATCATTAGGACCTTATAACGTTATTTTCGCATATTCCCTGCTTCATCAGAGATCCGGGAAAGATACAACTTCATACACAGACTGTCGGCGAATGCCACTGCTTGTTTCGCAGAAGCCGTGAAAGCTACAAGAAGTGCTACCTATTTTGCTGACGATAAACGAAACACGATTTAACAACATCGGTTGTTAAATCACTCACAGTGTTGTTTACACTTCAAACAAAATTAATGTGAGAATAAGGATGCGGTTTTGATTTGCAAATTTCAATTGCATGTTTATCTGAGACTACATTTATCTTTTCCCCTGTATTTTTGTTATCATTCAAATCGCTAGGATGAATTGAAAGGCCATATATATGGCCCAACAGTAAAATTCGTCAAACACTCCGTGTGTGAATTAGTATCATTAGATCTTATAAAGTTATTTTCGCATATTCTGTACTCCATCCTAATAGCTCAAAATAATAGCCCAAAAATAGGTGACTTCTCTTGTAGCTTCCACGACATGTGCGAAATAGGCAGAGTGACATTCGCTGACCATCTGTGTATGAGTTTGTATCTTTCCGGGATCTCTTTTACCAATTTGTTAGTCAGTCAGAAGTTTTATCAAAGGTTTTCGATACTATTTGGGCATTTATTTTATTCGATTAATCGCTAATGACAATTTGTTATAACTTGTAACTGACTATTAGACAGATCTAAAAGACCTGTAACGCATACGGGATTTGTTTAGGGTTGATGGAAAATATCGAACTTAGTAGTGAAGTTAGTTTCGGTTCGTAAATGCCCCTTTGTCCGCTTCTCGTCGATCGTTGATGATAGGGTTAATAAATGTTGAAGTGGTGGACTAAAAGTGATGATTTATTGACAGCAACTCGTAATTACACAATATGGTGTTCGTTCGGTAACTACTCAATATTGACTGTGTTCATTTGAACTCAAATCCCCAATTTATAATCTCACACATAATAAATACATAAGCACCTTAGGTCATTGCTTGGTTCATATCACACCACCTAACTTTGCTTATAATACAATTTAATCTACGCCTTAATTGCGACACTTAGGAAGTTCAATTAGAAAATATTATTATTCGGCAATTTATTTAGTTGTAGGTAAATGAAAAAATTATTAAATTATCATACGATATGGTTTTGCAATATATATAATGCAAACTTATACACGGTGAATCTATAAAAGATTAAGAAGTTAAGAATAATGTGAGATTACAAATTAAGGGGTTAATTTGTGATTGAACAGTTGATTAGAGACATAGATACTTGTAAAAATGTCTTTGGACTGTTTTATGATGTAGTAAAAGTTGTAGACCGTTTAGAAAAATATGTTTAGAATTAAAAATCGAAAAAAGTGGATCAAAAGAGCATCTATGATAAAAATGAATAAAAAAATTGTTCTTTTAAGTTTATATCTTGAGTTTATACCAATATTACTTTCCTAACAAGCCTTTTTACCATGTACTTGCCTACTCCTTCCATGGAGTTGACCTTCTCTCTGTTTTCCTCTTCTTTCATATCTTCACATTTTTGTCAGTTTTTTCCTAAAGAACTAGTGGGGTATGTTTTAAATTAACAGTGAGTTGATAATAATAAAGCACTAAAACCTTTCAGTAAATATTGAAAAAAAAAAGCACGAATTAATAGAGACAGTTGATAATTAATAAAAACCAGTTCTTCACTTTCCGGTATTTCCAGAATTGTTTCATGTTAAAGTGACCCAAGTATAAATTACTGTTTTGAAGGTATTTTCTCTCCAAGAATCTCGAAATATATTGCAATCTACAGACTAATTCGTGTGACGTTTATTAATTTTAGTACCTCAACATCCATTAATAACAAACTTTTCCACACCGTACTAACATTTCAGCCCCATTCCGCATGCTTATCATCCATTTCATTTCTGTCGACGTCGAAACAAACCCTAAACATTCCGTAATTCTATGAGCGATGTTGTCAGAGAATGGAACAGAATACAGCAATCCAGAAAGTCAATCCGAATTCTGTAAACTAATGTACGATGCTCCAGCGAGCGATCCGAACGGTTACAATTGTGTCATAGCATTCATCATAATATTATCAAGCTGCAGTTTCTGATTCGGTCTGGCTCGTACTCACCCACTCTTGGTTACAAGTGATTTCGTGTGTCACGCCGTGATAATGGGGTTCGATTTAGGATTTGCAACAAAGGCGTACGTGGACGTAATTTACAAGAGGAAAGGGTAACAGTTAAGCCATAATATGTCTAGGAGAAGTTTTTAAATGCCTCATATTATTTGTTGTCAAAAGTGAAAATCGAAATTTCATTGTATGTATAAGTATTGAAGAGGCTCTAAAAATGTAAATTTTACCATGACCCGTCCAATGGAAGTAATACATTTTATTGATCTCAAGAAAATCGTAAAAAATGGCAAAAATTGCGAGATGTTTATTTATTGAAGAGATTTATAGAAACACTTCGTTTGCAGCAAAATACAAAAATTGCCTACGAAAGCTGCACTCTTGCCGTTAAAACGCATGTTGATTTTTGTCCGTAGGACACTTGGATCTTTAATCAAGAGATATCGAATTTTTACCGTCGAATTGATAAAATTTTTTTTAAATTGATTTCGCGCCCGAAAATGACATTTAATATCACCGGTTGGTTTAAGCGTTGTTTCTGCTAGAACGGTCATTCTACACAAAAAGTGTTAATAAACATTCTCATGCAAAAAATTATCACAGCTACATTTTTTATTTAAAATATTTTTTTCTAGAGCATACAAATTCTTGGTAAATCGATCTTTTTAAAACAATACAAGGAGTTAAATATCTTATTTGCATTGATGACACTGTTCAAAGTACTCTGCGATGGAAGTACAATCGGCGAAGTACAAAACTATTTATAAGAATAATTATTGACTTCCATTAATGAAATTCAATTGTCAGATGGGGTATTTACATTTCAACAAGAATGTGCAGTCTGCCATACAGCGAAATTCTCAACATTATGGCTGGAGGAATCTTTCTGTTTTAAAATGATCTGCAAGCAGTCCGGATATATCCCCCATTGAGATTTTTTAACAGAAAAACTATACCAGTTCGCAAGACACCTGAATTAAGATAAAGATCAGGAAATTTGGAATAACTTTTCAATTAGAATCAGGCTGGGAAATAATAAAGCAGGAATAGTTACGGATATGTTGAAGAAGAAGTACGACAGCAAATCTTAAAAGCCAATAAAGCGCCGGGATCTCTTATTGACACAATTTGAAAGAACAAACACCTAAGACAAGACATAAAAACAAAATTCTGTCAAGCTCTAATTAAGCCTATATAAACATAATGAGAATGACTATTTGCCATCAATATATTGATTCAGCGATCTCGGGATGTAAATGTTGATCTACACTTGTGCTTTGTTGACTACGAAAAAGCTTTCGATAAAGTAAGATATAAAAAACTAATATCAATACTTATGAACAAGCGCAATGACAGTAAAATCATAAATAAAGTGCAAATATTATATTGGAACCAAACTGTCATAGTTCAAATTGATGGGCAACACTCAGAAGAAATGAAGATCTGTAGAGGAGTTAGACAGGGATCCGTTTTATCGTTATTAAAAGCTTAAGTATGAATAGTGCTGAGATGGGAATTACTATAAACGCTAAAAAAAACGAAGTACATGCTAATTGCAAAAAGATCACAAAATATACATCACATATTGACAATCAATGGTAACGTGATCGAACAAGTGGAAAAATAGCTTGAAATTTTGAGACTCATAATACAGGGAATGATTTAAGGAAGAAGATCTGTTGGCCGAAGGCAGAACTCATAGTTGAGGAATCTACGTGATTGGTATCAATGATGAATTCTACCTGATTTGTTTTGAGCAGCAAGTTCAAATATAAAAATTGCCATTATGATTGCCGACCTTCGTAGGGAGACGGCATTCTAAGCAGAAGAAATATACACGGCGCAGACAAGACCTGGCACATCTAAAACAAGATGACTACTAAAAACAACAGAGATGAAAATACTTAGACGGATATCAGGGAAAAGTCTGTTGGACAGGGCGAAAAACAGGAGTGAAACGAACATATTAGTAGAATGGTAGAGGATAGAATAATCCGAATAGGACGAGACAAGTCACCAAATGGACGAAGAAGAATTTAAATAATTTAGGAGGCTAATATTGAAGAAGAAACAAACTTTACATCCTACATACAAATAGGAAGAAGAAGAAGACTGGCCAAAGATTAGTAGGCACTGTGCCAAAAAGATTGGTGTGGTTTTAAAACGTAAGGTTAACTTCACACAGTGGTAACGCTGTGTAACAAATGCATGTATGTCAGAATACTAAACAGATCTAAAGTTGATAAGATTTTGTATAAATAACAAAATAGAACTGTCAGTGTGATCATCGGCATAGTTTATATAAAATTAAAAAGTAAGATATAAAATTCTATATTTGGAAACATCGAGAGTTTCTTCTGATAAAACCTAGATTACGGTATGCTTTACTTGACCAATTGTTTATGTGAGAGGTAAATGACAAAGAACTGTCAAATAAATTTATTTTATAAATTATAATTTATTTGTACTATTTTACTTCTACTACACAGAAACGAAAACTGACAAATATAGCTGTAGCAAGCACATTGCATATTGCAACGACCAATCTCTCATTAGCAATTCTTATCAAAAGCCATACATTATTCCTGGTCTCAATCCTACTATGTATCAACTTCATTATCTTTAGTATTGGCTGCTCGGCCAATTATACTTCTTTTTATCATTTTCTAAGAGTTACTACCTCCATTGACTTGATAAATGGTCCTTATCTGGACGCGAAATAACAATCGTCTTTTTTAATTAATCACATTTATGTTAATGAATTGGAATGTATCGAGATAGTCGTGTTTTTGTAACTCTGACATCGGCTATTTGGAAAAGTTATCTACGTAGATAAGGAATATGCAAATAGATTTACAAGGGACTTTAATTCATGCTGATTATAACTGCTTTAATTAAAAGTAAATTATGTTATTTCATGCAATAAGTAATAACTTGTTGATATGCCGTTAGTGACATGTAATAAAAAAAGGGTAATTTACCTCCACACAAGAAGAGGACAAATTTTAATTTATGAAAAACAAAGAAGGGTGCAACAAGGGTATACATATATGACCAAACGTTTGCAATATTAGAATATTTTATCTTTTTATTGATTTTTATATATAAACTCTTCTGAATAGTTAAACATCATTTTGTTTCAATTCTCAACAATACTAACTTAATAAATCTCAAAACCAGATAAACGATGTGCAAAAAATTATTTATTCTCTTGTAATGAAAAACTAATTTATATTGGAATCAAACTGCCAAGGTAAGAGTTGACAGCCGGTACACCGAAAATATCAAAATACGAGAGGAGTCCGTCAGGGTTGCGTGCTGTCCCCACTACTTTTCAATGTCTACAGTGAAGCGGTATTTCAAGAAGCGCTCTCAGACTCAATAGAAGGTATATCTATCAATGGAGAAGTTTTGAATAACTTACGTTTTGCAGACGATACAGTAATAATTACGGATAACAACAATGATTTACAGAACGTAATGCAACGCCCTAATGAACGCTGTCATGAGTACGGACTGAAGATAAATTTAAAGAAAACTAAATGCATGATCATGACTAAATCTGCACATGCAAATATCCAATTGACTATTGAAGATACTGCAATTGAGAGTGTTAATAACTATAAATACTAAGGAACATGGATAACATCAGATGTAGACCAAACCAAAGAAATTAAGACACGTATTGAAATAGCACGTACATCATTTATTAAACTTAAAAAGTTTCTTTGTTGTCGGGACATAAGGTTAGAACTGCGCCTGAGAATGCTTCGATGTTACGTGTTCTCTACTCTTCTTTATGGTTTGGAAGCTTGGACACTGAAACAAGTTCATCTGAATAAGTTGGCCGCCTTTGAATTTTGGTGTTACAGAAGAATCCTACGAATATCATGGATTCAAAAAATGTCAAACATGGAAGTAACTAGAAAGATAGGAAATGAGGCGGAAATAATATTAACTGTTAAAAGACGAAAAATTGAGTACTTGGGACATGTGATGAGAGGGCAAAAATACGCATTATTACAACTTATTATGCAGGGCAAAATCCGAGGAAAGCGAAATGTGGAAAGACGAAGAATATCCTGGCTTAAGAACTTAAGGGAATGGTTTGAATGCAGTAGTGCAGAACTTTTTAGAACGGCAGTCAACAGAGTCCGCATAGCCATGATGATTTCCAACCTTCGATAGAAGATGGAACTTAAAGAAGAAGAATGAAAAACTTACAATGTACAACTTAACTTAAAAATAAAATAGTATAGAAAAAAATAATTTTTAATAAAACTAATAATTAGTAGTTCCCCCATTAGCCTGTATGCATGCCTGTAGGCGATTTGGCATGCTGCCGATTAATTGGTCGAGCTGTGCTTGCGGATTTCTCTCCCACTCTTCACAAGCAGCATCTTTTAGTTCTCGAAGTGTAATAGGGGGATTGTTTCGCTTCTTGATGCGTGTTTTGAGAATGCCCCAAGCATGTTCAATAACATTCATGTCGGGGGAATTCGAGGGCCGCTGTAATGTAGATATTCCTTCTTCTTCCAGAAAATTTTGTACTGCTGCTACACAAATTCATCACCTACTGCCCCTCGGAATAGACGTACGACAGGATTTAAAACTTCCTCGATGTACACAGCACCAGTGACTCTTCCCCCCAGAACCAGCAGTGGCGTCCGTCTATCACTCGTAATACCACCCCAAATCATAATAGTGCCACCCTCAAATGGGACACGCGGTTGGGCTGTTTTTAGTCGGGCTTTTCATCATGGGGTCCTCCAAACCAGTGTTCCTCGCGAATCGGATACCAAGCCAATTTTTGACTCATCAGAGAACATCCCGTTATTCCAGTTAGGACCATGATGCACCATTTCTCTAGCCCATTGCATTGCAACTATTTTGTGTTGGTAGGTTAGTTCAGGAACACGTAGCTGTCTTCTACGATACAAACTTATTGCATTTAGTCTGCGTGTTATTGTTTGCCGTGAAATATTCAGTCCTTGAAGCCCAGAAATTTCTCTGGATATACCATTTGTAGATTCCAGATGATTTCTACGAGCTATCAATGTTATTTGCCGGTCTTGTGCTGCTGTTGTACATCGACTTCTACCACTTCTCCTTAACGCCATTTGTATCTTGGACTTTTTTTTAATTTTCGATACAACACTCTGAGTAATATCAACAATATTCGCGATATAACTTTGAATAAATCCCTGTTGTAACAAAGCAATTACTATAGATCTTTCAAAATGATATATCACGTTTCTAGACATTTTTAAACGGCTCAATTCAAATTTAAACAAAGACTGAAATAATGTGTAAATACGCTAATCAGTTTAATGTGGCCAAAATCATACAAAAACAATTCAAATTTTTTATCATTTTGATTTGAAAACGCTCTAGAATGAATATCAACAACAGTTTTAAAACTATCATAGGTGTAGATATATTATCTGTACGTATTCCAAACTTTTGGACATGTATGTATATTGCATTAAATAAAGGTTGTCAAGGTAAATAAATTGATTCTGGGGTAATAAAGTTTTACCAAATTTTGCTATTGCCGATGACTTTAAGCTATACTTCAAATGTTCAAACCTATCTGATGGATCCAAGGAGACCTGACTTTCCTATATAATTGGTATATTTCCAATGGTCTTCAGTTGAATAAAGATAATATTGGTATATTTTAGTAAATCTAACATGAGAAACGATAAGTACCGTCTGCTGCAATTGATTAATTGATTGTCCAGGGAAAAATAGACAGTAAGCGAGGGCCAGGCAGGAAAAGACACTCGTGGCTCCAAAATCTGCGGAAGTGATTCGGGCTCATATCGGTCGAACTATTCAGAAGTGCCGCAAACACCATTAGAATAGCCATGTTATTAGCCGACGTTAGCAACGGACAGGGCACTTGTAGAAGAAGAAGAACAATAATATTGTGTTTGTAAGCCTTCTATCAAGAAGCTTCATCTGCCGCATTGAATATTTTTCTAAAGTAACGTACAACCTCAGACCTTAAAACTTCCCAGATGAAATAAATTAAAAGAAACTAACAAGCAAACACAAATAAATAAGCACAAACATTTTATTCTTTCATTGATTTATTCCTGCCGGCCTTTGTAGTCTGGAAAGTGAGTTATATCAGTGCGATTCGCATTTTAAAACCGATAAACTTTATTACCGACAGTAAATCCGTTTTCAGATGTTTTAATTAGGAAACTGCTGTAAACGTAAATTATGATTGGAGTTACGCAATTATGAGCGTTATAAATTGATATTAACGTCTCGCAGAACAAATTCTGTGCAAGTTTGTAATCGTTTATGTTTTTGCTAGCTCGGACTTGTTGCGTTTTAAACATCTCGGTGTTTATTTAAATCGAGCTTTTTCTATTTGAGCTTGTTTGTGGTTCTAGCCGTTTAATATCAAGAAATGTTGATTAAACAAACCATTTGGTAAGACATTTACAAACATTGGTGAACCCGATTTACGAAATACTGATGAGAAGTTTATATGAAAATCAACATGAAAAAACTGACACAATTGCAATTTTATATACGTTAAGACTCTTATTTGTAGTTTAGTAAGGATTTTTGATATTTTTCTTATTTGTTCTTTCGCGCGGTTTTTTTTTGGCATAATAAACGAGACAATACGGTTTTTAGCTTTTTTATTCCGCCAGAAATGCATGATTTTTGATATTTTTCTTATTTGTTCTTTCACGCGGTTTTTTTTGGCATAATAAACGGGACAATATGGTTTTTAGCTTTTTTATTCCGCCACAAATGTATGTGAACTATTGTCTTAACATTATTTTGTAGTATTATATCTGTTCCGTCACTCTACACATATTTTTCTATTTGTTATATTTGTCATTAAGTATGTGCTTAGTTTATGTCAACCTCACCTTCTTGTGTGATGATCTTCATTATGGTCATTCGGTGCATCCTGCTAGATAACAAATGAGGCTATGACGTCCGAATGATTGCCGGTATAAGCAATCCCGCACTTACTGACCAACGGCTTAGGGCGGATGAGTTGGTGAATGGTAGGGTATTCTTTTGTCCTGGGGTTGAGAAAACGGCCCTGAAGGCGAATGAATCAACAAAGGATCAACTGCATAAGGATGCAGAAGGCAAAGGGGAACCACTGCATTAACGGCTCATAGAGCACCTCCAGGAAAATCACCATAGAATTAACACTGCAATTACAAACCGCTACTAATCATGGAAAGCGGAGATTAAGATTCGGCAGGAGAGAAGAAATATTTTTATATCATAGGGCCACTCAGGTTGTAATTTATTCAAACAGTAAATAAATACAGTAATTCTGTCAGATAATATTGAAGGTCTGCAAATTCTGCTTAATCGTATTCACGAGGTAGGAGAGGAAATGGGCATTGAAATAAACTTAAACAAAACCAAAGTTTTAGTGTTTAGTCGTGACCCACATTCCGATGCAAAGCTTCAATTAAACGGAGTCCAAGTTGAGAAACTTCATAAAATGACATATTTGGGAACTGTGATAATGAACAACCTAGATCCAGACATAGAAATAAAACGTAGAATAGCAATGGCTAAAACTACTTTTATAAAAATGAAGTCATTTCTTTGTAATAATCATTTCAGTTTATAACTAAGACAAAGAATGGTTAAGTGCTATTTTTGGTCCATACTTTTGTATAGTGCAGAAGTTTGGACGCTAAAAGTATCGATCATGAACAAAATTTAACCATTGTAAACGTGGGTTCATAGCCGAATGCTAAAGATACCTTGGACAACAAGGAAAACTAATGAAGAAGTACTAAGGAGCGTCAATGAAGATCTCAGAGAACTGCTAAAGACTGTTACATCGAAAAATGTCTTATTTGGGACATATAGTAAGAGGAAGTCGATATAAAATATTACAACTGATCCTTAAATGCAAAATAGAGGGCCTAAGAGGTGTAGGAAGGAAACGGGATTCTTGGTTGAGCAACATTCGTGAATGGACTCATGGAATATCAAATGCGGGACAATTATTCCATTCTGCAGAAAAACGGGAAGCCTTCGCAAAAGTAATAGCCAATGTAGGATAACTCTCATATAGCAAGCGAAGAAGAAGTGTATTGATATTCTAATAAAAAGATCTTATCTGAAGACAGTTATAAGGACTCTATTCGACGTGTGTACGGTATTCGGCACATCAGTATTTGTATAACCAAAGTGGCAGTAACACTTCGGTGTTTTTATATAACGTACCACTGTCTAAAAACTGTTATCGACAATCTACGGAGACATCTATGAAGATCGTAATACCGTCGAATTACATAACAGGTAAATGGTCAATGATTTATAAACAAAGCTATAAGTAAAAGGTTTAATGTGGGAAATATAAATATTTTTATAAAATACATAAGTTTACTTAGAACTAGAATAAAATCGTGGGTCAAATAGTCAAGCAGGTTGGACTTCACTGTGAATGATCTGGTGGATCCATGGTTCAAACCCAGGCCAGAAAATAAAAAGGCTATTGTAACAGTCTAAGTCGATCTGCTACTTAGACTATAATAAGTTGGTGTATTGGATATACCTATGACATTACGACAAGAGATAGGGGTTTTTACGTCTCGGTGTTACTCACTTCATAGATTCCTATTGATAGAGTGGTTATGTTTGAAAAACCAGAATATAAATATTTAATTCGATGGGATGACGAATTCTGTATAGTCATCACATCCAACACAACATAAACTGGCAGCATATCATAGTATGTTACATAGATTAACAGAAATTCCGATGTCAAAATACAACTTTGAGACAGAATTAAATATAATTAAGCAAATAGCAGTAAACAACGTTAAAACGCAAAAATGTTAAATCAAAAACTACACAAGAAAGCCCTGAAATTAGTATTTTCACCACAAGAGAAAAACCCAGTACCTTCTGTTCGATTACATATACAGGCAAAATTACAACAAAACTAGCCAAACACATAAAAAAGAAAGGAATAGCACCAGCTTTCCGAACAAATAACAACCTAGGCAAATATATAAAAAACAACAAGAGCCAAAATAAAAAAAACATAGTGGTGCGTACAAACTTAAATGTGGCGACTGCCCAAAAACTTACATCGGTCAAACAGGTAGAAACTTTAACAAACGAATATCAGAACATAAAAGGGCTTTCAATAATAGAAAAACAGATTCTACATACGCACTTCACCTTCTAGATCACAATCATTCTTTTAACGACGAATTTAAAATTCTTCACATTCAAAATAAAGGCCTTAAGCTATATATCCTTACATATTATACCGCATATTATTAAAAAATGGTATTATTTTGATTGTTTTATTAGTAAACAGAGTATTTGATTTGCAACTCGTACAATTAGTATGTCATGTTCCATATACACGTCACCCTCCCCAATTTGTTGTTGAAGTGAGTCATAGTACAAACATACAATATAAGTCTCTTGTATGACAATAACTACTACCAGCATAGTTAAATTCTTAACATTAATATTCTTATTCTAAAATACCGGAGACCCTATACTCCGTTGATCTGTATCTTTGATAGAATACGATAATCAGAAAGCACATTATGCTATATTTAATTCCATGAAACCTGGTCGTGTATAAAATACTCTTGTTGAATCAATCTAAGACCACTAATAAAAAGATCTTATCTGAAAACCACAGATAGCGACGTAACAATTCAATCTAACATAAAGGGTAATTTGAAAAACCTACTTTAACCATCACCTCACGAATACAGCCATTATCAACAGCCATCGTATAATTACGGAAGAGATTTTTATCGGGCGACACGTCGAATAGTCCGAAATAATTATATCGTACAAAACGCCCTGTAATTGGAGACTGTAACCCTTCGGAGGGACAAAAAATCGTACTCGAATACCATTTTTCGGAGATCGAATGGGTAATGGCTCGAGAGAAATTGCTTTGTCCTCAGTGCCGTAGAAAACTTACCTTGAAGAGGCATAATAATTATATAATTTATAAGTTCTTGTTGAAGTTATAGCGTCGCCTCAATAGAAAAATAATATAAGAATATTAAAAAAGTGTTTAAAATTGCCAGTATTCCGATTGTTGTAAAAACAACATAGTTATATTAATGTTAGTTAATCATTGTAGCTTAATATCGACTTGAATTGAATTTTATGTGACAAACTGTATTTCTTTAAATTCACAATCAAGTAGCAATAAATTCATATTAGAAATATTTCAACAGTTACTAAAACTATCAGATCTATATGGTACTAAATTTCTATGGGTTAAGGGACACTCAGATATTGTTGGCAATACCATTGCTGATTTTATAGCTAAAAATCTATTACAGCACTTACATATGGCGATAGAAGAATTTAACACATGTGACCTACACTTGCCTATTTTAAAGAACATATTAAATTTAAAAGGGACAGACAATGGATTCAGTTTGGTGAAAGCAGGGGCACCAATTTATACAAATTACAACCAACAATAGATGTAAAACAATTTTACAAAGATGTTACACTAAGCAGAAACACAGTTTCAACTGTCTTAAGATTAAAAGTAGACCATGGATGTTTTCCGAAACATCTACACAAAATAGGAGTTTTTTCAACAGACCGATGTGAGTGTGGAACTAGTATAGCTGATTTAAATCACATATTCTTCAACTGCCCACTACATCGTAATACAAGCACGTGGATGATAAAATAATTGATAAGCCTTCCTAAGTCTTCCTTTCCATTGTTTTTTATTGTACGCTACTTGTAGCCAATTTTTGCCAGCAGTCCTTTTCAGATAATCTGTCCAGATGATCTTTGATGATCATCAGATCGCTCCGAGCTACATGTCCAGCGTATTCCCATTTCAACGTTAATGATTTGTGCACCACATCGGTGACTTTGATTTTCTGTCTTATCCATGTGTTTGTTTTCTTGTTCTTAAGTGATATACCTAGCATAGCTCTTTCCATCGCGTGTTAAGTGACTCTAAGTACATATATATTTATATTCTTTTTTGTGATTGTCCATGTTTGTGCCGCATAAGTTAATATCGGAATAATGCATGCATCAAAAACTTTAGATCTAAGATGTAATTGAATTTGTTGATTTCTAAGTATATAGTTCAGTTTACCGAATGCTGCCCAAGCCAACTTTCTTCTTCTTTTTATTTCTTCAGTTTGAATTTCCCTATTTAGGATTATTTTTTGTTCTAAGTATATATATTCTTCAACTTTTTCTATAACTTTATCGTTTATTATTGTCACGGTGTCTTCGGAGTGCATGACTTTTGTTTTGTTTAAATTCATTTTCAGTCCTATTTTAGAAGATTCGATATGTAGTTCTAAAAGCATGGTTTGCATTTCTTGTAGATCAGTAGCTATCAGGATTATGTCATCTGCAAATCGTAGATTACTGAGGTAGCGGCCATTGATGTTTATTCCCTTATATTTCCAATTTATGTTTTTAAAAACGTCCTCCAAAACTAAGGTGAAGAGTTTGGGTGATAATCTCCCTGTTTGACTCCCCTGTTTAATGGTACAGGGTTCGTGTGTTCATTTTCATTTAGGTAGTATGTAGCTGTAGATTGGTTCATAGTTTCTTTTATTAAGTTAATATATCTGCTGTCTATTCTACAATTTTGCATTGCGTTTATTACGGCCGTGTGTTCTATGGTATCGAAAGCTTTTTCGTAGTCTACAAATGCTAGGAAAACTGGAAACTTGTATTCGTTACATTTTTCTATTAATATCTTTGTGGTTAACAGGTGATCGGAAGTTGAATAGCCTTTTCTAAAACCTGCCTGTTTATATGGTTGGTATTCGTCTAATTTCCTTGTTAGTCGAGTAGTTATGACTTTGGTGAGTATTTTAAACAGGTGTGACAGTAAGCTGATGGGTCTGTAGTTTTCCAATTTTCGACTATCACCTTTCTTGTGTAATAAGATTACTTTAGAGTTGTTCCAGCTCTTAGGGACTTTGCCGTGATGTAAACAACTGTCCACAAGCTTAGTTACAATTGCAATTAGTTCCTTACCTCCTTCTAATATCTAAAAGAGGGTTTAGGTACATCATTAAACGTAAATCGTCTATTAAGTGAGCACAATATAAAAATCTTTAAAATAATTATGATATTTCTTGTAAAAATTAAATTAAAGGTATGAGTGTAAAATTGATCGTATGCTTGAACATTTCCTTTGTATGTTTACCATATAATTATGTTGCCCACCTACCTAACCGTGGTTTATGTCTTGTTTGTTACAATAAAGCCGCTCTGATGAATCCCTAGCCAGATCCATATTCACTAAAATGAAGGGAGTGTTCTGTGGAAGAGATTTGAGCCTTGAAATGAAACTTCGCCTGATGAGATGTTACATACTTTCTGTGCTGTTCTACGGAATGGAGTCATGGACGTTGAAAAAGATTGATACCAAAAAATTAGAGGCATTGTGGATGTATCTCAGAATCCTGAGAATATCATGGACCGAGAGAGTCACAAATGTCGAGGTCTTGAGAAGAATGAATAAAGAAAAGGAAGTCATATTTACGATCAAAAAACGAAAACTACAATACTTGGGACACATTACAAGAGGCGAAAGATATGAACTGCTTTGAATAATTATGCAAGGGAAAATAGCAGGAAAAATGTCCATAGGAAGAAGACGAAACTCCTGGCTAAAGAATCTACGGGAATGGTATAGCTGTAGCAACAACTAATTGTTTCGGTCAGCAGTTTCGAAAATACGTATAGCCCTGATGATCGCCAACCTTCGGAACGAAGATGGCACTTGAAGAAGAAGAAGAAGATGAATCCCTGAGCGTGAAAAGTGTCCTCCTTGTACAATCCTGTATGAATGAATATTAATATTTATTTGTAATTACGTGGCTAAAGGTTTCAAGCCAAAGCCAATAAAAAAAACTGTATTTCTTGCTTACAAAAATATTCGTTTTAAAATGTCATATGGACACATTGACGACGCTTTGTAGGACCCTTAGATAGGGTCGTGCGTAACTTGAGTCTGGCAAAAATTAGTAGTAGTTGGCCTGAAGTCGCTAACCCAAATGTGTGTGTGTTACTTTCTCTCCAAAATGCAGTGAACAGTGTAATATATTTCGCGCTAATATAGCTATTTCGCGCAATATTCAAACGCCAGTATATAAACGAACAATTTTGTAAAACAAACTTTGTTTTGTCTCGTAATAGTTGTTGTATAAAATATTCTCTTGTTATTGAATGTGCTATATCAATCGATTACTTTTTACTTTTCTCTTAAACAACACTTGATGAAACCAAAAAAAAATATATACTAGCTGGGTCATTTTGTTCCATCCACATTACATGTCCGTGAAAGAAGCCATACAACGTTTTAGTGCTAAATACTATGAACGAGCGCTAGTGCATCCTAATACGTTTGCTCGACAACTAAATGTGCGGAACGTCTTTGAACTGCGTAGACTAAAACGGTAATTGCCGTCGGACTTGTTCAACTGAACATAATAAGTTTATACAAGCTAATAAAATTTTAATTTTTAGAATTGTAATGAGGTTACTCACTTTAGTAACTCTACATGTCTGCATTCTTTTTGCCATACCAAATGCTTAATGCCCAATGGGCAGATTGTTATACTTAACGGAGTTAATAAAAAAAAATTACATGTCCTATCCATCTCAGACGTCATATCTTAACCCGTAACCACAGACGTCCAACTAACTGAACATTACCACAGACGTTGAGTCAAAATGACTCCTATATTTAAATAACTGAAAAAAATTTATGGGGAAAACTAAGCTTACCTCTACCTTATATTGCTTAAGTAGGGTATAAGTATTACTGTTTAATATAATTATGGATGTATTTTAATGAAACGCAATCAAGTTGTAGAGAAATAAATGTAATGCATACATTTTTTGAAAAATTTTGATACATTATTTTTCGCAATATTTTTAACTAAAAAAAAAACTTGCTAAGCAGTTTTTATTCAAAATTTGTTAAAAACATACAACATAACAATTACATTAATTAGAAATTAACATAAAAATAATATTATGGAAACGTGCAGTAAGTTTTCCCAACGTATATTTTCATTGTGCACACTCCACACAAACCCTTTTGGTACAATCCATACATATTGGAATTTTACAAATTATGCAAAAATGTGCTGTTTTTCGTCTTCTTTTAGCTGGGCAACGCTTGCAGTATTTTCTGACTTCAAATTTTTCTTCCTGGTTAGCACTAGAGCATTCTATTTCTATTTTTAAAACACGACCAATACACATTCTGACTTCCCGACTGATGTGCATATTTTGAAAACGACGTCTCATTTCTGGTTCTACTAGCTGCATTGCAAGTTGTTTATTGAATTCGAAACGTTTCAGCTCCACATTGTCTCGGCACGACTGATGAACCAAAAAAGAATTAACAGTCGAAATATCCAGCATTCTATAAAAAATTGCCATTGGCCAACGCCTCGTTCTTCGACCCGTTGAATAGACACTACACTTTTCATCCAAGCTATCCACTCCCCCTTTTGTTAGATTGTAGAAGTCGATTATTTCCGGTTTGCCCGATTCTCCTATGTTTCCTTCATCATGGTGCATTGATGAGACTAACAAAACGGCCTTGTGCTTCTTTGGAACGTGAGAAAGTAGGGTAATGTCACTGGTAAAACCGTACAAATTAGAACCTGCAGATCTTTCTTTTTTTGGTAAAAAGCTAACTGGAATTTCACGCTTATTTTTTTTCAATGTTCCAACATATGTTAGACCTTTTGATTTTAATAAATTCACTAACTCTATGGAACTAAACCAATTATCAGCGGTTATGTTCCTGTGCGTGCCGAAAATTGGCTTAGCAAGTTTGAGAACGGCTTGCGTAGGCTTAGAATATTTTTTTTCATTTTCTGGCAAATCGAACCCATCTGAATCTTTACCACAATATATATATATATATATATATATGCATTATATAAATATCCAGTTCTAGCATCTGTCAACGCCATCATTTTCAACCCATATTTACAAGGCTTTGCTGGCATGTACATCTTAAACCTTGACCGTCCTCGGAATGAAATTAACATTTCATCAATACATGTGTTTGTACCTAGAGTGTAAGCGCTTTGGGAATTCTTAACGAAAGCGTTGAATATCTCGGATATTGGAGCTAAAGGATCATCCTTTTTTCGTGCGAGTCTAGTTTCTGGGTCATCGAATCGTAAGCATGAGAGTATGACAGCAAAACGATTCGAGTTCATCACACATCTAAATATATCTCTGCCCGATCCATCAGTAGCAAAAATTGAACGAATATCTTCGTGATTAGATTTGAAGATAGCTGTAAGCAAAAGCATTCCAATAAAAGCCTTCAGCTCAACAATATCTAAATCCCGAATATCACTTGAATTTTTGTTTTGATATTTCTCCCTCAATTTTGCCAGGCGTAAATTTGAGTATTCAAGAATAATGTGAATAATGCGGTTATCAAAAAACACATTCCAAATTTCTTCTGGATCAGCTTTATGAATTTTTGTAATTTTTATACCCGGACACTTAATTACAATATTATGTTGCAAAGTGCGTGTATTTTTAGAATACGGGGATATCTTGGACCATTTGAAACGGTTTTTTCCGTAAAAATAGTTTTCCACAGAAACTTCATGCGATGGCTCACCTTTTTCTATTACGCCTTCATCTTCACTAGAAAGTCTTTCACAATTATCCTCCATTTCTTGCTCCGAATCGCTTTCATGACCGCTATAAATAAATTCGGAATCTGAATCAGCATCGCTCTCGTTTTCATCGACCTCATCCGCCCATTTCAGCAAAGTTTCTTCATAGTTTGCATCGCCATATCTGATTCTTTTTGATGGACCACCTTTACTTTCGAAATCCATTACTGAAACCTAAAATAAACCGAGCAGATTTATAAAATATGGAAACAAGAAATATAACGTTATCACAGACCTGTAGTCTTTTTGACTCCGTCGAAAACTGAAGTCGTAATAAAATGCAAATAACATATACAAACGACACAGCCGTCTCACTAACCGTTGAATACTGATCGTTGAAAAGGTACATCTACGCCTGGCCATATAGAGTGGGGGGAAATCTCGAAACTCATCACTACGTACTTGCAATGAGTCAAATTGACTCCGCGTCTGTGGTTACGGGTTAATATGATTTACGATATCCGGTTCCTGGTATATTCTATTAAGTTCGAAGTTATATCGTGTTCCCCACACTCCATTGTCATTCACTGCTCCATAGATTCTTCTTAGTATTTTTTTTGCAAAACATTTTAACATGTTTTCATTATCTTTTGTTAGAATCCAGGTCTCTGAACTATATGTTAAGATTGAGCGTATTATTGTTTTGTACAGTTTTATTTTTATATTTATATATTTGTTAAACTTACCAACTGATTTGGTATTCCTAGCTCTTTCATTGCTTTGAACATTTCTCTTCTATTTACAGAGTCTTAGACTGCTTTGTAGTCTATAAATATATGATGAGTATCAATGCCATATTCCAGTGTTTTTTTAAATTTGTTTCAGGGTTGCAGTCTGATGAATTGTACATTTACCACCTCTGAAACCAGCCTGGTATTTTTTTACAATTCGTTCTGCATATGGTGCCATACAGTGACATAGTACTGTGGAAAATATTTTATACGCTGCATTTACAAGGATAATTCCTCTGTGGTCAGAGCATTCACAGATATCTCCTTTTTTGTGTATGGTAGGTGTTCCAATATTCCTATTATTGGGGAGGGCTTTCTGTGTCCATATTTCGTTTATAAGATGCTGTAATGCCATAATGGTATCATGGCCATCTTCTTTATTTAGTTCAACTGGGAGATTATCTATTCCGGGTGATTTGTTTCTAGCTAATTTTTTAATTGCATCTTTAACTTCAAGAATCGTTTGTGATTCCTCTTCCATCTCGTCTGCTCCCCTTACGGCATCTATTTCGTCTTCCAGGTTTTCTTCTTTTTCCTCCTTATTAACGGCATGGTTAAAGTATTCCACCCATCTATTCAATACATCTTTCCTTGTTATTATCAGGGCGCCATTCTGACTTCTGCATTGCCCTGTGGTTGCTTAGAATTAGTTTCTGTTGATGCTAACTTTCTTATAGAATGCTCTCAATTCTTTCCCCCTGTTAAGATTTTCTATAAATTTACAATTCTTGTAAATATTATAGAATAGAATAGAAATATGCTTTATTGTCACTGAAAATTATTGAACAATTTTATGGACAAAGCTAAAAAATAAATCAGTCAAATAGTTCAAAAAGTATAAAACAAAAACAAATATAGTAAAAAACAGAATAACACAATTTTAAATTAGTAAAATTATTGTATAACCTACATAATTTGTACAGACAACAACAAATGAGACAAATTGTAGCCACTGCTTGAGACACCCAAATGTAATTATAAACAATACTAATTTTGTTTCTTTGTTATACATTAAGAAACTCGTCAACTGAATAATATGGTCTTTCTGAGAGATAGATTTTTGTCACCTTACGAAACTTAATGAAGGATGTTGCGGATTTAATTTCTCTTGGAAGGTGATTATAAAGTTTCTTGCACGATATAGAATAGAATTCTTTACTAGCTGAGTGGACGGGATCGACAAATAAACGTTACAATCCGAATTTCTAATGGAGTAGCCATGGTCAGGTCTATCGGGAAAAATGTTTAGATGCTTTCGAATCAAACAAACCGTTTCCAAAATAAAGAGGGAAGCGTCAAAATTCCGTGATTTTTGAAGTAGGTCTTGCAATGAGTTGTTTGTTTGGGACCAAATAGATAACGGATTGCTCTTTTTTGCAACTTAAAAATAGTATCAAATTGGGCCGCTGTAATAGAACCACAAAATGGAAGCCCATATCGAAGATGGGACTCGAACAATGAGAAATATGCCATTTTGGCAGAAGATAAATTTAGTTCCTTCGAAACAGATCTTATTGCAAAGCAAGCTGAGGCTAGTTTCTTCCTTAAGGAGTCAGTATGCAAGGACCATTTGAGATCACTGTCAATGAGAATACCTAGAAATTTCACGGAATTTACGATATTGATTTGGCTCTCATTCACAAGCAAGGGTTGCATGACTCCTTTATAAGATAATGCTACAGTCTTATCCACGTTAAAGCTAAGTAAGTTGGAGTCTGACCAAGCCTTGATTATAAGTAAATCAGCGGTTATAATTGAATGAAGCGATAAAATATTATATTTAAGGAGAAAGGGCATAAGTCTAACTTTTATAAGTCTTTCAATAATTTTTGATAGTGCTGGTAACAAGGCAGTAGGTCTATAGTTGCAGGCATCAGATTTTTCTCCACCTTTATGAATGTACCTTTTTCAAGGGAATCATTTACTAGCGAGACCATGACCTCCAAAACATTATGCGGTAGATTTGAGAAAATTTTAATAGATAATCCATCTGTACTACAGGACGATGTGCTTTTTATACTACGAATTGTTGAAATTAGTTCCGTCTTATCAACTGGTCTTAAAAAGAAGGTATCAGCAATGTTTTTTGAATTAGAGAAATAGGAAACTGGATCTTGTTGTGGCGAAATAGTTGAGGTTATATTTTTACTCACATTAACAAAGTAATCATTTAGATTTTCGGGGTTAGGAAAAGAAAAGGTTTGATTCGCTGTACTGGTTTTATTTCGAAAATCGTTTATTATTGACAAAGTTGCTTTTGAAATATTTTTGGAGCTTGTTAAGCGATTATGAAAGTAGGATTTTTTGGCTACTTTGAGTAGTTTTATATAGCATTTTCTGTACTTATTGATATAATCAGAGATGGGGATACTGTCATTAAATTTTTTAATATATAGCAGAGAACGCATATTTTTCGCAGATATGCGAATGCCTTTGGTAATCCAAGGTTTGTTATGTTTTGGCCTGATATTTAATAGAGGAAATGCTTTATTAAAAATAGATACAAGTCTATTTAGAAAATCACTAACATTACAGTCAATGTCCCCAGAAGAAAAACTCCAGTCAGAAGTCAAGCATTCTGTATCGGGAGTCTATCCTGCAGTTGTTTATAGCTCTCTCTATTGCCCAAAGTTCTATGGAGTCGAATACCTCTTCATAATCAATGAAGCCAATGTATAAGTTCAAGTGATCTTCGCTGAACAAGAAGATGATCGGCTGTACTGTAACTCTTTCGAAATCTGCCTGCTCTATCGTTTGATAGCTATCGAGCCTCGACGTTAACCTGTTAGTTATTACTACAGGGACAACTAAAGAGCAATAAAGCTCCGGGCCCAGATGGAATACTTGTAGAAATGTTGAAGGAGAGGAGTTAAATTATTCTCGAAGAAATTTTTTTAACGAATGTCTTCACAGAGGAGAAGTCCCAGATGATCGGAATGCAAGTTTGGCAATACTTCCCTTCAAAAAAGGAGGCGGGGGATCTAAAGAACCAATCTTCCCACTGTTCCAAATATACAATAAATAGTTAAGATCTAATAAAGGTACTTTACATAATTAAACAGCCAAGGAAAAATGAATTTTCGTCATCGCTCTTACAGACAAAAAACCCCAAATTTCGCTCCTCAATTTATACAAACTTGTTTAAAGTGACGTATAAAACACAGCGAATTACTTTTGGAACAAAAATAAACTTAATAAAACCGAATCAAGTTGCCCAATTAATTAAAACACATTTATCTAACGAAGCGTTCAGGTAACACGAGAAATTTTCGAGTTCCGCGAAAAAAAGCCCTACGTTTCCCGTATTTTCCCACGTTTACCCTCCTATATCAATTTCCTTTCCGAGTCGTCCGTACCGATAATTTAAATAATTGTGTGGAAAAATTCGAATCCAACCCTTTTTTGTCCGCGTTCTCTTAAAATTTCTCCAATTCCTGCTGCGAGTTGAAATCCCGTTACGGTATAATAAGATTCATTTGAATTGTAAAATGTTACTCGGCCAAAAAGAAAATAAAACCAACGCAAATATTTTTAATTGAGTGAAAATCAAATTTGCAGTCGGAAAATCTAGCTTTCTAGGGAATGTTCAACGGCGCTATTTCCATTTTCCGGATTTTACCGCATGGAGTCGTAGACATCCTTAATAGTCCGTCGACTCTTTTCATATTAGTAGAAAGAATAATAGAAAGAGGGAAGCAAAAACATTTGTATTGCAAAAAATGGTGAACGTTGGAGTCGGAGTGAGGCAGTCGTTATTTAAAAAAGGATTTAGTTTAGTTTCTGTCAAGATATTTAACTGCTTCCGCTTCAAGCATAGATGTATAGGTTAAATAAAAAATTAAAGATCCGACAACCAGGCTCGTTTCTTTTAAACCACAAATTACTAGATTATAATGCCATCAATATGCAGTGAATTTCAGTAGATGTTGGCGACAATTCAGATATTTGTGAAATTTTAACATAAACAACTTTATTGATATTTTTTATTAGAGTAATATTTTCTACAAATAAATTAGATACATAATTGTTGATATGGATATTATAGTTACCAATAAATACAAACTACGAGTAAACAAAATTTAGAACTATCAAGAAGGAATTATGCATATTCTTTCCTCTCGGATTCCTTATTCCTTACAACAGCTTATTCTCTTTCTTATATTTTAACCATGTCTTCCGATCTCCTGCCATTCCATCATTAGGTGCAATGTTTTCCCTCTCGTGATCTCGATTTCCTGGTTGAGCCATTCACCTCGTTCGACATCTACCTCTTCTTTTTCTCTGTTTGTTTGGCCTTTATAACTTTCGTTAATAGCTGTTTTCGTCCATTTCTCCAAGTATCTGGACGACGTGCCGGACGATTTAATTTAGATTGGAGTAAGGAGATGGAGAAGACTTACACTCGACTGGAAAGGATGGAAGAATGTTTTGAAGCAGGAGGGCTCACGAACCGCTGTAGCGCCAACAAGTAATGATGATGATGATATTGACCGAGTTATCAGTAGAAATAGAAAGAAAACCATGTACCTAAATGTGTTACGTCCAGTAGTGATGTAAGCAAAAACCAAAGGAAAATTCCCAGAAAGATTTCTGAGAAGAATATTGTAACAGAATATTGTTTTTTTTTAATCGAAGAACGGAATTTAAAGGCAGTGTTGCTGTTTGGCGAGCAATTATCTGTGATTTATTAAATCGTTTGTCCATCGATTACGTGTAGTGTTTACAGAGAAAACAAAGTAAAAGCGGATAAACATGACTGAAAATATTATATGACCAAAACAAAAAAATGCGGGAACTGATGAATGATCAACTCTTCTGCCAAGATCGGATTTATTAAACTGTTCTATGTACATCTAAAATTTTAATCCATTTTTTGTGTGTTCTATAGTTACTGAAGACAACTATGGAAGGATAATATCTAAAAAGCAAAACTAATCTATTTTGTGGAGATTCCCAATTCCAAAACGACAACGAAGTTTTCCTCTTCCATTATCGTACGACATCAAACTACACAAGCCGCAAGGGCATTCCGCTACCTCTTCACAACTCCCAAACTTTCGCAACTCCACCGTCGACTTGGAGTTATCGAAGGGAACATACTCGCTACGCGCGTTGCTAACTTGGCATGAAGTTACTCTTGCATAAACCATTTAACATACATATCTATATGACAAAGTTATCGAGTCTGTTATGTGTGTATGTTCTACCGCACGGCGCACTGGCATGCTCAATGCTCATGCTTCTGCTCGCGAAAGCGTTACGAGCATTCTCCTGAACGGTTTAAACTATTTGCAGTAACGGACTGGACTTAGAAGATGCTTCAATTCTTGTAGTGAATAATTAACGAGTCCATTTATCCACTGAGTTTGAAACATAAAAAAAATTAACACAACTCAGAATGATAGTTTCATCCAGCTTTTAAATAGTGTATTATACAAGTATTTATTTACGAGCATATTAGATGCACTTTGTTATGAGTTTGGGAGGTACTAGAAATATAGATAAAAGACTGGTTATGGTTGTACTGGAAATTTTTTTAAAATTTTTGTTTTTATTTTTACCCAACATACGCTGCTACTGAGTGTCCCATGCCGATTTGAAATATTGTCTTACTGCTCTTCGTTAATTTACAGTGTAACATATTTTCCTCCTTTAGAACCGTGGTTGGTAATTTCAAAAATGCTCCATACTTTTACATAATTTCTCCCACAAATTTTAGTACCCTTTTTGACCAAGCTTTGACCAATTTTTTGAACAGGAAAAGAGATGCACTTCCATGTGGGTTTTCTTGGGGACGGTCATCTCTACTTTATGGGATTTGTTCGATTTTGATTTAAGTGCTTGATCTTAGTATAAGTATTTCTAGTAAAAAATATGTAATGTCTTCTTCTTGTGCAGCCTGCAACAGCTTCACAAGAAGAAGACATGAACAAGTTCTATAGTCGTCTATAAGAAAGTGTTAGCGCTATTCCGACTCGTGAACTAATCATAATTTTAGGAGACTTCAACGCCAAAGTAGGGTCATCTAATAAAAATATTGAAGGAGTGCTGGGCAAAATGGGCTGGGACAGATAAAAAAGAATGGCGACCGTCTAGTGGAGTTCTGTGAAGAACAACATCTTACAATTACAAACACGTTCTATGAACATCATCCACGGACATCCATGCACATGGCTGTCAAATGAACCGAGAGATTTATTTCAGAAGATCAAACTCCTTACCAGAGAATTTAAATCTCAAACTTGGTCTGTAATAGATAAGAAAGGTAATCTAAAGACCAATATTGACGAAATATGGGAAACATGGCGAAACTACTGTGGCAAGCTATATAAAAATAACTAGGTACCAGCAGAAAATCACTGGCCTTCTTACTACCCTAGAGAATCTACTGTCTTACTCGCTAAAGTCAAAGATGCAATTAAACCGCTAAAGAGAAATAAATCTATAAATGATTCACTACCAGGTGAAATACTACAGTAGCTAGGTAACAAAGGATTACATATCATCCATTCTATCTGTGTCACTGTTTGGAATTCAGAAAGAATCTGATTGGTGTACCTCAATTTATATCCCGCTACACAAAAAAGGAACTACTACCGGGTAAGAAACCTAACGCACACTGTCACTAATAACACATGCTAGTAAAATCTTGTTGCATATCATCAAAATCAGATTAAAAACATATCTTCATTACCAAATACCCCAGGAACAAGCGGGGTTTGTAAAGGGTAAAGGTACACGGGAACAAATCCCGAACCTGAGACAACTCATTGAAAAGTCTAGAGAATTCAAGTACCTATAATTATCTGCTTCGTTGACTACCACAAGGCATTTGATTGTACAGGTTGGGTAAATCTGTGGTTCATTTTAATAGAAATGGTCACACCAATGCACCTGGTGACACTTATCAAAAATCTGTACCAGTCCAATATAGCAATAGTACGACTATATCAGAAGTTCTCAAACCAATTCAAGGCCGAAAGAGGTGTTAGACAACGATGCATGTTGTCACCTGACTTATTCAACATTTATAGTGACTATTATGAGGATGGCTTTAGATGGATACTCCAAGATTTGCTGATGACACTACACGACACTGCAGCAAATAAGCAAGAAATGTTTAATCTCCTGTGTATGTTGAGTATGAAAGCAATTTGGTCCGAAAATTAATAAAGCTAAGATAAAAATAATGATGGTCGACATATTCCACACTATTTAATTAATTAACATGTTAAAAGAATACCAGATAGTGGACCAGACAGACCATCAAACAGACTGTCAACATCTGTAAAATATATTATGTTACACCTGTATATTACCTTGGACAGCTTGAAAATTAATGTAGCTTTGGCAAATTCAAGATCATAGCTACATAGTAAGTACCAAAGTAATTACAGACGGTTACATGAACTTAAATTTACCAGAATCACTTGATAAACATAGTGCGAATTTAATTTGATAAACTACTGATCCAGTTTGTTTTTTGTTTTGTCTGTTTTTGTGTGCTACAAAGAGTTTTTTATTTTTGGTTTTTGTTTAGAGTTATCGCTTAAACATTTTAAATTGTTAATAGGGTTTAAGATTTGGACACATAGGACGTAGTGGTTGAACAATTACTCATTTAAAGAATTGAAGAACGAAGGACCACCAGCGAATGACTGGAATGAAAAACAGATTAAACACTAACTTATATTTAATGCTAAGATTAAACAGCAATTTCTGATAGCTGTCTGAAAACACTGTGTTATGGGATACTTCACTACTTCACTACACGTTTCACTTAGGCTATGTTCACTATTATATATAATTACAAGTAGAATTGCTTAGCGGAATGTCGTTTCTATGTTTAAAGCAAACTACTGGCAACACTGCTGGATTACTATAAATGATTGGCTTAATAATATTTATGAATAATAATGCGATGCGAACTACTTAGTTACAAATTTAATATCTTCTAGCGACATCAGCTTACGAGATATTGCGATCGACTTTGGTAATAGATTTTTCTCGACTGATTGTGATAATATCCAAATTATGTAGGCAGGCATTAAATATCTTCCTTTATTCCTTCTAAGAAGGCTTAGCAATATCGGCATGGGAAAATTTATATCAAGTGGAATGGAATCAAGAGTTACAATATCGGCATGGTTGAAAATTTATCGAGTTATCGAGTGGAATGGAATTTCGTCACGTAGTGCGGACAGGTATGGGAATTGCAGCCTCTTTGAAATTTTATTAAATTTTTTATACACAACACACCTTAGGCACAAAACCAGATAATTTCTTGTAATTTAAAAATGTACTCTGTCGGGACCGTAAGAGCAAATAGATAATTCCATGAGAGCTACTACGTGCCTGTGCGCAAATTTTCAAATATTATAGTGTGGAGTTATCTCTCGGATAGAGCCGGGAGTTGTAAAGTTTGAAATGTGAGTTGATATATGTATGTGTATACACTAGCTCGAATTAGCGAAATAGGTAGATTTCCAGATTGATGCGGAAGTAATTGATAGTAAACTAAACTAAACGGAAATTGTGGAAACTGAAATAATGAGCCGAAGAGAGACGGGAAAACAAGTAAACACTACTGCGGTTAACCTAGCTGCTGAAGTGGAGATATCGCTGCTTTAATAATAAAGTGGTGTAACTCAAAAAACACGATTTTTGGCAAACAGCCAAAAACTGTGTTTTAAATAAAATAGTAAAATTCAGTTGCCCATTTTATCTTTGTTTGTTAACGTACTTTAATTTCAAATGGTTTAGTACCTTAATTGTTCAATCTGCTTAATATCTATCTGTAAAATATGTATTATTGCAAATTTATATTTAAAAATAATGATCTTTTAAAAAGGCAGTTCACTTTTACTTCTCTTTATTACTAAAAAATAAAACAGAAAATGGTGAATTTAGTTTTAATTCAGTTTATTACTAAAAATAACTTATATTGAACTGATACATTTAGATTTGCTTTAGTGTTCTTCTGAATAAATACAGATTACGAATAGAAAGTTTAATTTTGTTTCAATCTAGTACTAAAAAATGTAAACGGAAAAAGAATTATTAGTTTTTATTTCAGTTTACAACTAAAGTTAAGTAAATTATCTGCAATTAAGTAGTAAAATATCAGTTTAATACAAAAGTGAACCATGTTTCATATCGAAATTAAAAATCAAATATTGAAAAACTATTGGTTAATGTAATTAAAAAAGGTTATTGAAAATAATAAAGCCAGCTTTTGCAAATGTTGAATCTTTATTTCATTACATTTATAATCAGAAAACTGAATATTTAAATCAAACATAACTTAAATCCTAACTTATCATAAAACACAAGTTACATTCCATAGAAATAGTAATTATTTGACTAATGCGTCATAGAAGGAAGCATAAAACGAAGGAATTAAATTTTTGCTTATTAGCTCTTTAATGTGCCTCTTTTTAATTTCACTGATTTCAGCTTTTTGAGTGTACGCCTTTTTTAAATAAATTTCATTTATGGTTAATACCTTTTTCCTTGGTTTATTTCTTACATTTATACTAAGAAATTGATGGTCTTTGTATGATAATTTGTAGAAAAGTGTGAAAGGCTGATCTTTTCTACATTCAATAACTTTAATGTTATTCCATACTACACTTTCACCTAAAGTATTTATGTTGAAATTATAGCCCCACTCTTCTTGCAGTGCTTTAACATCAGTAAAAAAATCGTAGTTCAGTTCATGAACTTCAAAATAAGGAGGAGTTTTTTTAGCACCTTTAATAATCGTAACATATTGTGCTGGTATGTAGATGGGTCCTGATTTTAAATTTCTTTTAATATCTTTTTCAATGAGACTATGAACGTTGTCTCCTTCATTCTGGCTATGCCCCTTAATTAAGAATTTGTGGGTAATTTTATTGATGTTTAAATTGGTCACAGCATATAAATAAATGGATGCAACATACTTATTTTTCTGTTGACCGCAGCAGTTATCAGAGAAAAATATCACGTCTGAACCTCCACTTAATTGGGAAAGATAATTTAAAATACATGATCCAATTTCTACTGCACCTCGCTTTGCATCACATTCACTCCAGAAATAACAATGAACTTTTTCGTAACTCAAATTTTTGCCCCTCTCTTCTTTTTTTGTCAATTCTGCCATGGTAAAATTATATGAATTTAATTTTGATTTGTAATAAAATGCCGACGTACTACCCTGAGGACTCTGAAGAGTAGCCTGCAAATCAAAAACTACAACTTTGTTATTCTCATTTATAAGCTTTCGATCTTCCTTTTTCTCATTCCTGCACAAAATTTTCTCCTCGTGATGAAGATCGTAAAATTCTTGCAGTGATTTCTTTTGTTCATTATTAGAATTTGCATACTGTAAACATTGGTCACACTGATCTTTTTTTGGTTGGTGAAACCCTATATTAAATTCTTTTGTAAAAATATCATAGTATGTACAGTATTTACCTGTATCCTTGCTTAGTGCCTGTTGTGTTTCTGTAAAATCTCGATAAAGTTCGGCAATAGTTTTGCTCCCTTCAATATATTCTCGAGACGAGTCTGATCTGATATAGTGAGATTCGATTCGAGGAATTGAATTAATATGATCTTTAATACTTTGAATCAATTCCTCAGAGAGCTTAGGGTGGTTTGAGTGTCTACCTCTTAAATCCGGTTGGACAAAACCATGTTCATCAGTCTTTTGTAAAGAAGTGTTCACAAATCGTTCTGAAATATCCAATGTATTTTTAAAAAACAATTTACAGACTCTAATTTTTTCACCAACCATAAAATAGAAAGCCTTGTTAGGATTTCTGGGGTGTTCGGCGTTGGTGTATTTGTATTTTGGGGTAACATCAACGGTACACGAGCTCACAAAGGTTCTTTGTGCGTGAAGGTCCCCTATCCCCCAAAATGAATTAAGCAACTTAAGCCTTTGCTCTTGATTGATTTTTTGATTGCATTTTAATCTGCAATTATCTGAACAAGAAGGCTTTAATGATCTATCAGGTATTACTCTACCTTTTTTAGATACGTAACTTTTTCCAGAATTTCTTGAAGTTTGAGCTTTATTTTGTTTCCACTTGGACGGCTCCCTACATCTTTTCTTACCTTTGTGACGACTTTCTGTGATATTTTCTTTCTCAGACAAAGATGGTGACGACGACGGTGAGGAACTTCTTACGGTAGTATCTAAAGCATTCGAAGTGTCTTGCATGGGTGAACTTTCATAGATATAATCAGGATCAATGTCACTGCAATCCACATCACTTTCATCTGTGTTGACTGGAGAAATTGTATAATTTTTCCTTGAACTACGATTCTGGCTAGTACTTTGTTGAAACTAAAAAAAAAATATTGAAATTTTATAACACATTATTACCTGCTAAAAAGTAAGAATTAGCTATAGATAAATTATTTTTATTCCTTTTTATAGTTGAAGCCTGAAATGCTATTTTGCATTATATTTTTAACTTACCATCTCTTGATCGTTGTCAGGTCTAAGATTTTTAAACCTGCTGGTTGATTTATCTGAGCCATCGTCAGGTATGATATTGTCAGATCTACTGGTAGAGTTATCTACGCTATCGTCAGGCATTAAATTTTCAAAGCTGCCTATATCGATAAAATTTCCTAGGGAACTCGGATTTGTATCTGTTTGTTGCACCTGAAAACAATTAATAAAATTGATGTTGAACAATGCGGTACTGCTATCTTATAATTACTAATAAAATATAATTTAACTTACATTTTGAACTTCGTTCCCTATTGCCTCCAACATTGTGAATATCTTTATCGTTCTAGTATTTTGCATCCTAAATAAAATCTAAAATTACAAAACATTTTGGTAATAAAGTGAAACAAAATAAAATGTGTCTTAGAAAAAATGATTTTTTTTATAAAATAAAGGTTAATAATCAAAAACTGCAAAAGTCAAATCGAAAAAGGAACATATTTTACTAGTAAAACGATACATCCAGAATTAAGTTACCTCATCTACCATTCTTTTAGTAATATAGTGAAACAAATTAAAATAATTTGTAGCAAGCGATGTTAAATTTAGTAATACAAAGATGCAACTACTAAAAGAGTTCTTTATCACTAAAATTAAGTAAAAACTTACCTTTAAGATCAAAACTAAACTGGTGTATGCAGTAATTACCCAAAAAACACAACTGTACGTTTAATAGTAAATTGAATAAATTTGATTTACGTTTAAAGACACGTGTATGTCAATGGTGCAATTCGTTTTAACTCTAGGTACTACTAAAACGTCGCGGCCAAAGCGCCAGTGGGAAAAGGATGTAATAATTTAAAATAAGGGTTCCGCGTTAAATTAGAGTATGATTTTACTACTCACCGATAGGTGGCGATGCAGTTTATTAGTTTCATTATTAAAGTGAAAATAGAGAAATTTTGTGTTACACCTGTTTATTACTAAAGCAGCGATATGTTGTAAACATATTTTGTTTGGGGGAACTTTTAATTGCTAGACTTTTTTTGTTGGGGATTACAGGAGCAATTTAAAGCAACCTATATACAAAACGGATTAAAATGTTATTCTTTATTTTCAGCTGTTAACATTCAGTGCTGACTTTACGACAGTTTTATCGAGTTTATATTCTATCCAAGTATAATTGGAACTTTTGTTACAGTTCTTTGCATTTTATATATCGCAAATAAATTTTTACCGGGACCAGACGGTATCCCCTTAACATTTCTACTACATCTACGAGACAATGAGAAAAATTTATTGCTAGACCTTTATAATTTTATCTGGAGTAACCAGGTTTTCCCATCAACTTGATCCGAAGCAATAATACTACCACTTCCTAAACCTGAGAAATCCCGGACATCACCTGAATCATATCGACCAATATTTTTAACCAATATTGTATGTAAGTGTTAGAGAAAATGGTAAATAAAAGGCTGAGATGGTATTTCGAACAACAAAAACTCCTTATTCCACAACAAAGCCAATTTAGGTAAAATCGATCCAGTATAGATAACCTTATAGACTTAGGGTCAGAAACACTTGAAGCATTTGCAAATAAGCAAGATTGTATAGCAGTCTTTTTTGATATTAATAAAGCTTATGATACTGTCTGGTGATTCAATATAATATCAAAATTGCATAATTGGAATATCATGTTCAAATTCATTTCAAATTTTCTTCAATCTCGCAGCTTCATAGTTTGATCAGACAACGTTAACTCAGATAAAAAAGTTCAAGTGAACAGAATACCACAAGGATCAGTTATAAGCTCAACCCTTTTTCTAATAGCCATAAACGACATACTTCAACAATGCTCACCGATGGTTAAAGGAAGATTATACGCTGATTACCTAGTTTTACTTGCCAAAGGAAAAAACTTTACATCTATACAAAAACATTTACAACAAACAATTAATCAGTTAGAATCATGGTCTAGGACTATCGGATTACAATTTTGACCGACAAAAACTAAATGTTTTACACGAAAACATAACACTCTAACTCCATATCTGAAGCCATGTAATCTAAATCTCAGCAACACAAATAATATCAGCTTTTTAGATATGGTTTTCGACCAAAAGCTCTCCTGGAAAAACATACAGAAGAACTTAAAAAATTAGGCAGGATTACATTATATGAAAACTATTTCCAGCACAAACTGGGGAGCAGATCAAAATACACTATTAAGTACATGTATATAAAGATTTAGATCCAAACTTGACTATGGTGCAATATAGTTTATTCATCAAGCAAAGTATCAGTATCAGTATAAACCTTAGAAACTCTTCAAAACACAGCTCTATGAATAGCTAAAGGTGCGTTTCGAACGACACCAATTGAAAGTTTACAATGCTTAATGGGAGAACCACCCCTAAGTTTACAATTCAAATACATTTCTTAATTTTACAATTCAAATTTTACGAAAGAGTTAGAAGAAACTTTCATGACCTACGTCTTGAATTTCCTGAAATTCTCCAAACAAATTTCCTAACATCTCCACCTTGGTTAATACCAATTCCCAAGATTAATACTAACTTTAGTATATATAAAAAAGTGAGGCTATAACAGACCTGATCAAACAATTATTCTTAAGAGAAATGGAAACTTATAAAAATCATTGTAAGAGATACACTGACGCATCCAAATAATCAGATGGTGTTAGCGCAGCCATCCCCACATCCAATACATCCTTAAAATTTAAATTCCTTTTACTACGTCATAGATTTTTTTGCAATATTACAAGCACTTATCGACATAAAACAGTCGAAACAGTCCCCGTCTGTCATAATAACCGATTCACTAAGCTCACTTCACACTATCAAACGTTTATATACCAATAATCCAATTGTCTCATATATCCAATCAGAAATAGAGATTCTAAATAATAATAATATCACCATTGGCTTCATGTTTGTTCCATCACAATCTGGTATACAAGGAAATGAAGAAGCAGATGGACTAGCCCGCTTAGCATTATTTCAGCCAAGACTCCATTCTTATTAATGAGGTTTCTTCAAGTCAGAAATAAAATATAAAGTGTTAAGTGCGTGGCAGAATAAGTGAAGTGCATCACAAAATAAACTCAAGGAAATCAAACGATTAGTGAAACCATGGCTCCAACCACAGCGAATAGACAACACCAAGTGAGAATAATAAATAATATAAAGGAAGCCTTAGGAAAGAATATGAACATTAAAAACACAATAAGTTATCTTAAAGACTCAGATTGTAATTTTTTCTAACTTTACCTGTACGTAAATTTTTTAGGTCGTTTATATTCCTTGTGGTTACAGCATAAATAAATAAACAAAAATTAAATTTTAAAAAAATGCTCTCTATTTCTTTTGTAAACAGAAATACTTAAAAATCGTACTTTTTTATAACTAATCTAAACAGAAGTGTTATTTTGAAGTGTCACTGCCTCCCTTCTCCTTGGACTACCGTCGTCCTGCTCTTCAAAGCTTGCGTGTATATTATTTCTTGTGATTCAATTCACACACAATTCCAAATCCCGAAAAACCAATTGACTGTTTACCTCGCGGCTCAAGTGCATGTCCTTGTCACTCAGCGGCGCGCAACCATTGAAGAACTCTTCTTTTTCTGTTCCTCTTGCCGTTTTGTGTACATACAAACGTACGTAGTGCGGCTCGGTGTGGGCGATTCAAATTAAAAGAAAGAAGCACGCAACCAGCGATTCAGCGAAGAGCAAAATGTAGGCCCTTAGGCATCCAGGATATTAAGCAATTTTTATATAACAGGGCTGGTCGGGCGTCAGCTGGAAGAATTGCCTCTTGGAGGCTTTCACACGAGCAATTAAGAACTCACGATGATGGGTGCATACGAGGGGAATTTGTAGGTTTCCTTCCTCAAACAATATTGCGTGTATTCACAAGATCTAGAAAAACCGTTCAGTGAATGAAGTTTTGATGATTTTTTTGGATACTATTGCATTATTTGGCTAAAATTAGAATACTTTTCCTAAAATGTATGTACTTTCCTAACAGAAAGATTCTGTGTATTTTACTCAATATTAAGATACTAAATTTTTTTATATTTATATTTTATTTATATTTTAAGAAGCCACTCCTATATACACATATACAAGGGTAATAAATTATATATTTTGGAATCTTATGAAATTAGTAGAGCTAAATCGAATAAAGGGTAGAGAGGAAAAACCAACGTAGTCCAAAAATGCAAAAAATCCACTTTATCTTTCCACACTTTATCTTTGCCATGAATATTATCTTGACACATCGTCAAGGGGAACAACCAACGGAGTTCTGAGATATTCAATGGTTATTCAACATCTATTTCAGGGAGAAAACCAACATAGTCAACATGAAACATAAGAATTATATGGACTGTTTTGCATGTAGCAAGTAGGAAAATGTCTTTTACTTGACTTCAGGAATGCCAAGTCATTCTTTGACGTCGACAAACGTCGACTTCATCGTTGAGGACAAAGTCTTTCAAAAAAAAATTTTGTTTAAAATCCTTTATAAAAGGTATATAAAAATGCCTCAAACGGGCTATCACAAACACATTGCAAAACGTTTTCGGATTAAACAATCCATCATCAGTGCAAACGGTTGTACATGCTAGTAGCCACCAAAATATATGGGTAAAAACCCTTTAAATGTTATAAATTTGAAGTTATTTTACATTATTAGTATTTCTAATTTGTGATGGTTAAGTTACCGTTGGATAGGTAACATGGCGGCGTATGACTCTACATGAGTAAAAAGGTCCTGAGACGAAGTGTCTACGAGGACCTGTTGATAACAACTCATTCGTTGTTATCAACAGGTATCAACAAATGATATTGAAATGATTTTAAATGAAAAGCTCCTGCCATCAGAGCCTTACATTGTCATCAACCAGTGTTGCTCCCGGACTTATTATAAGTAGTTACGTCATGGGATACGCAGGAGTATACAATGATTTAAAAGAAGGTTAATTCCCGTACCATATTTATCCTGGCAAACACTTTACGTCACCCCATTTAACCTTCGGAAGGACGACTTCCAATAATTGCTACCTCTCGTTTCTCCTGTACCAGTCTCTTTTATTTAAAAGTAAGATTGGTTGCCTATCTAAGTTTACAACTAAATTCTTTTCGAAAACCATCTAGCTGCACTTCTGGTTTTAACATTTTTTTTTAGTTATCTCACATATTATTAACATCCATTCTTCTTCAGGTTCCTTCTCCTATCGGAGGTTGGAAATCATCATCTCTATTTTAATTTTATTGGCCGCGCTTCTAAATAATTGTAATGAGCTGCAACCGAACCTCTCTTTCAAATTTATTAGCCAGATATTGAATCTTTCTAATTTTAACAGTTTTTATGACTTCACATCCATTAGATTTTATATAAATTTCCATAACCTTTCAAAAATCATAATTACCGATTGTTTAGACGAATAGTTTCCGATATGCGACTTGACAGTAGGTAAGTCAATACTGACACACGTCACAAATTCTGGTCCCATCTTCTCTTTCCAAAAGAGAACTATTGCAGTCTAGCGTTCTATTTACAGAAAGACCGACACAGAAATTCAAAACACTATGCATTTGAGAGCAGTATAAGATTTCCCAAGATCTTTCAAATTGTCTGTCTTTAATGATCTCTTATTTTGATTACGTCGCCTTTCCATTTTCCTGTTGAGTTGTCTTCTATTTGCTGTTGATCTCCAGATAGTCACCTCTCCATTACTTCGTTTGTCTCCTTTTATAAGGATTAAAATAGGGTTCCTATTGTTCAGCTTAATAGAACATAAATCAGAGGCTAAAAAACACTGGATGACAGAAAAAATACTATTACTGATGGAAGAAAGAAGGAAATGTAAAGGAAAAGATCTACAGAAGTGTAAAGAAATACAACGAATAATTAAGGAAAAAATCAAAACAGCTAAGGAAATCTATTTGATGAAGCAATGTAAAGAGATAGAAGAACTAGAAACAAAATATGATATGAGAAATATGCACAAAAAAATTAGAGAAGTGACTGGAATGGGTCGAAATCGACAGCAAGGACACATAAAAGACAAAAAAGGAGTACTACTAGTAGATTTACCAGAGAAGTTAAGGCGATGGGAGGAGTACGTTAGAGAACTTTTCCAAGATGAAAGAGGTGAAATGCAGAAAATACAAGAATTAAATCCTTTAGAGATACAGAAGATCACGATAGATGAAATCAAATATGCTATCAAAAACTCTAAAGACAATAAGGCAGCTAGATTAGATGAAATAACAGTAGAACTCTTATAACTAGTGGAAGAGGACAACTTGGAAGTATTGGCAGATTTATTCAACACGGTGTACGATACGGGAATAATACCACAGGAGTGGCTAAAGTCAGCATTTATAACCATCCCTAAAAAACAAGCAGCAAAAGAGTGCTCTGATTATCGAACACTAAGCCTCATGAGTCATACTTTAAAAGTTCTGCTAAAAATAATACATAAGAGAATATACGAAAGGCTAGGAGGATATTAGCGAGACGCAGTTCGGGTTCCGAAATGGAATGGGTACTCGAGAAGGACTATTTGCCATCAACATATTAATTCAGCGATGTCGGAATGTAAATGTTGATCTACACTTGTGCTTCGTTGACTACGAAAAAGCTTTCGATAAAGTAAGACATGAAAAACTAATATCAATACTTATGAACAAGCGCATTGACAGTAAACTCATAAATATAGTGCAAACATTATATTGGAACCAAAGTGCCATAGTTCAAATTGATGGGCAACACTCAGAAGAAATGAGGATCTGTAGAGGAGTTAGACAGGGATGTGTGTTATTACCACTTTTGTTTAACTTATATTCTGAAGAAATTTTCCAAAACACGCTCAATAATATCGAAGCGGGAGTCACCGTTAACGGAAAATTAATTAATAATTTAAGATATGCAGACGACACTGTGATCAAAGAATATAGACGCTTAAGCATCTATATTCTTTGCTGTGATCATAGCAACGAGTATAGAGGATCAACAACATCTTATCGAAAGCTTGAGTATAAATAGTGCTGAGATGGGAATTACTATAAACACTACAAAAACGAAGTACATGCTGATTACAAAAAGGCCACAAAATATACATCACCTATTGACAATAAATGGTAACGTGATAGAACAAGTAGAAAAATATCAGTATTTGGTCAACTTTGATCAATGAAACCAATGATCATACTGTAGAAATAAACAGACGAATAGAGATTGCCAGATCAGCATTTATACGAATGAAGCCACTCCTAACGTGCAAAAATCTAAATTTGGAGATGAGACTACGTACCATTCGCTGTTATATATTTTCAATATTATTATATGGAGCTGAGACTTGGACATTAAAAAAATGTAATTTAAAAAGAATCGAGGCCTTCGAACTCTAGTTATACCGCAGAGTATTGAAAATATCATGGACTGATAGAATTACAAATAAAGAAGTACTGAAGAGGGTTGGTAAAGAAACAGAATTAATCACCACTATACAAACCAGAAAACTGGAATACCTAGGCCACGTGATGAGGGGACCAAAATATGAAATTTTGAGACTGATAATACAGGGAAAGATTCAAGGAAAAAGATCTGTTGGCCGAAGGCAGAACTCATGGTTAAAGAATCTACGTGATTGGTACCAATGCAGATCGATTGATTTGTTTAGAGCAGCAAGTTCTAAAATAAAAATAGCCATTATGATTGCCAACCTCCGTAGGGAGACGGCACTCTAAGAAGAAGATTGTTCAGCCTTATTTTTCTTATTCCAAGCATATACAGTTTTCCCGTGCTAGGTTTTGTAGGATATCAATCGGTATACGGTTGCGTATTTTCTTAGAGCGTAAATCTTCTTAAAAAGATACAAACCTCTGAGGAAATTGAGTTAACCATCAAGAGCGATATTCTTTGACACCCCTGGTAGCATAAACGTTTATTAAATTCCGTGAGCATTCTACCTCGGGGTGTGGTGCGTCGTGAAAAGTGTTTCGACAGTAATTATCATTACTTTTGGTGGAATTACCATCCGGACAGGAAAATTAGCGGTTGTAAACGGCTCGCCGTCATCGTACGAATATTTTTAGAGGGGAAAATATTAATAAATCGTGTGCGGTTACATATACGGGTCCAAATTGAGGCTGAATATGATTTTAATGAAACTACACGTGACGGGTTTTTAAAAATTTTAAATCCCCATTCATCATGCACTCGATCGGTAATCGAGAAAGTTTAAGTTACAGTCTGCTGCATAAGTTATACGATTATAAATTACCTTTGGTTGATTAGAATGTGAACTATCAAACTTTTAAAAAAGTAGCATCACAGCCTGGAACACATTTTTGTCAAGATTTTAGGCGTATTGGAGGTTAGCATGTGACGGTTTGGTGTGGCTCGCTGCAATCGAGTGAAATATTTAGATGATTTGTTATTCTCTGCATGTGGCGTTTGGAGATCAAAAACAGATCAGTTTTGATTTTAGAGCATTGGGATATAAGATAGGGGTGTTTTTATAGGCGATTGGTATTGCATTTTAAAATGAATTTTTATTCGTTTTGACTCTATCACATGTATTACGCTTAAAAATCGGTTCATTGTCATATAAAATTATTAAACAGACAAATTTAGATACTAGAAAAACAAGATCAATAGTTTTTAACCCTTAACTACCATGGCCAAAAATAGTAACATTTTTACCATGACAGGGTCAAATTTGACCCCCCATTGTTTTTTGTATCAAAAAATATTCTTTTTTTAACTTGTTTTATTTTAAATTAATTTGTTTACAGCTACTTTTACATTTATATAAAAATAAACGTATTTATTTAATTAGATATAACTTTATTTAAAAAAAACTTTTGTATTCAGCCAAATTAACATAGCTATGCACTTTCTCGAATTATAAGAAAAATAATAAAAATGTGCAGTTTTTTTATATCCAATGGTGAAATCTACGTATCATAGCTCCTACCTAAAATAAAAAAAATCAATTTAGATTTCGTATCTCAAAAATGACAAGCATGATTTTACCTTAATTTTCAACACAGCTTATGCATAAAGTCTATATGCGGGAATGACTTTTGCAAATAAAATCTCGACATTTATCGCACGATGAGCTTTCTTTCTTTTGGTTTTTGGAATATGGACATATTTTACACCTTCCCATCTTTTTTCGTCGTTGTGGCTCTGGATTTGCGGCAGGCACTGGTTCCTCAAGTCCGGAAACTTTAAAAATGGCACTACTAATTTCTCTCGGTAAACAAGTTTGCTGAGCTCTACGAGTTAAATGGGCCTTAATAAGTTCTTGACCTAAAGTGGTTAGAAACAATCTTCTTACCATTATTTGATTTTGCTGAACTCCATTAAAAATTACGTTAGCATTTAATCCTGCAATGTCCAAAATGCGAAACCATATTACTTGAGGCCATCTACGAGTTTTTCTGCCAGTTTTATAGCATGCACATTTCTTATCCAACGAATCCACCCCACCTTTTGTCTCGTTGTAAAAATTTATAATCTCTGGCTTTCCATTAACCATTGTATTGGAATGATGCATAGTTGACACTAACAACACTGCACGATTTTTCTTACGAACAAAAGATACAAGGCTTTCGCTTCCTGTAAAACCAAATAAGGCAGAATTAGGTGGCCTGTTTTTTTGGGGTTGAAATTCAGCAGGAACATCTATTTTATGTCTTTTTAGAGTTCCAACATATGGAATGTTATGGCTTCTAAGTTCTAAAGGTTCTCAGACTAAATGCAATAATCATTTCATCTATTGTGAGATATTCACCACAGCTATAATTGGACAGGCAATTAATTATAAACATATTCTTGTCTAGTAGTTGGGTCGTCAAAACAAAGGCTTCCAAGCAAAAAATGAAATCGGTTTAGTGACATGGTTGCTCGCAATATATCATGGCCAGTACCATTCGTAGCAAATAAAGACCTTAAATCTTCATTATTGGATTTAAATACCCCAGCTAAATATAATAAGCCTAAGAAGGCCTTTAATTCAATTATGTCAAGATGATTGGTATATTGACACTATAAATTGTGTAAATAATATTTAGAAGCCATATTAGTTATTCGTTCATTGGTTTTCTCAAGAATTTCTTGCAATATATCGTGGCTAATAATGCATTCCCAAGCATCAACTGGTTTCTCTGGCATACTAGCTCGAGCTTTTCCAATAACACCAGGTAAATGACTAATTAAGTTATGCTTACGTGTACGAGAAAAGGTGGGAGAAGTTTTAGACCACTTGTACCTATTTTTGCCATAAAACACATCCCTTGAGTCAGCTATATCACTTTCTTCACCCGAATATTCACTACCAGTTTCGGAATTATTAATTTGCCAATTTTTTTCGTCATCATCGTCCCATTCCTCTTCACTCGCCTGGTCTAAAAACTCACTGTCACTATCTAGTCCATTGTCCATAATTTTTTGTCCCTCCTCTTCAAGTTCTTTCTGTGTCAGAGGACGTTTATTGCGACTACACCCCGCCATTTCAAATTACTCGTTAATTGCACTAGAAACACATACCATAAGCGGGTCAAAATTGACCCTATGCGTGCCTAACTCTACAGTAGTAACAGACAAACTAACAGAATTTTCGTAGATCGATAAATCACCAATCGGTCGAAGATTAGCAGAAAGCGCGCAATGCTCAATCTATGTTTCGGTAGCGAAACTTGGCATTAAAAACACGGGGGGTCAATTTTGACCCCGCCATGGGTTTTTAAGGGTTAAAATGAATTATACCAATATTTTGAAAACAAGGCAAAATATAAACAAAATATGAAAACTTAGAAATAAATCTAAAATTTGTCAAAAAATTTGCTATATACAAATTCATCTTGTCTTACTGCTTACCAAAAATTTATAAAAAAAAGGGATACAACGTACGCCATCTATTGTAAGTACAATAAATTCGGTAACATATGACTTATCCAAATTTCTTGCTAACACTCTTAAAGACGTTAAAGACACTCTTAAAGGAACAAATAGAAAAACGACTAAAAGTTATACCAAGGCTTAGATATATAGAGCAGGTAGAATAAGTCTTAAACACCTTAAAATTTATTAACTAGAAGCACTGACCAGGTCAGATTGGAGAAAAGATCTTAGAACAGGCCAAGATCTACAAAGGATTGTCGTGCTACTGATGATGATGATGATGATGAATGTTAGGAAGACGTTTCGGCAGGGTCACACTTGTCATTGTCAAGTCAGATTAGTTCTGCTTCTTCTAGATGTTCGAAGAGAACTGTTACCCTTACAATTATAAATCAGAGGAGAGGTCAGACAGCACCTCATTTCAAAAGCCGTGTTATTTTCTCTCCAATGCCTATGTAATATTTTTTTATCAGATGTTGCCAAAAAATTCGCCAAGCCTTAGATTTAACTTTATTACCTTCTCTTTGTCCTACATAGGAAGTGCTGTCTCTTGTTACGGGTTATGTCCATCTTGCATGCAAGTTTCACACAGATCGTCAATTTTACCAGTTTCTTCAAACTTTTTTGAGTGGATCAGCAGACTGCCCCTGCATCACTTTGCATTATCAACAATTTTGTATTTGCAAATAGGAAACTTATCGTTGAAAAAATTGTCTGCACTTACACTAGCATGTTTGTTGGCTGCCATCTTTGTAAACGTATCTAAATCAATTTTCGACCCCATATTTACAACGTACCTCCCAAGAACAAACATCGAAATCACTCAGTATTCTCCCCAAGGTAAGCAAGAGTTAAAAGTTGGTAAACTTTAAGGAGTTATAACTTGTTTACTGAAATATCGCGACCGAATATAAGAGCAGGAACATTTCCAGATGCCGTTAGTAAACGTGAATATATTATAGAGCCTTTATATTGACCTACCCTCAATCCTTCTGCGAGTTTCTAACTTTTGTATATTAAATTAAGGAAGAAGGGGATTGTATTTTTCAGGTGTTTATGCAATCTGTTATAGTTTGGTTTTGGTATACAGATCTATAAAGTTTACGAATAGGAGTGGAAGATTCGGGGCCTGTTCAGACAATAAAATATTTTTACAAAGCTATTTATATTAATATTCTCACTCTATGTTATTTGGATATTACTTTCTCGATCAATCAATAAAGTAAACAACAAAAATGGTTGTTTGACTTCCTAGTAAAAAGAAGTTACCTATTTAAAAAGCCAGTACGAAGAGTCAAGGGTAATTAGCGATCATGAAGCCAAGAAGACGAATGTTTGCTTTATGTTTATCAATTAACAAGTACTTCCTGTTCAACCTAATGAAGCGGACATATCTCTAAGCACATATCATTTTTACAAAGCATATGCACTGGCTTTAATTACCCGATCTACCCCGTCATGCGTTCAGAAACCGCACGTTGGCTGAAGCGAAGCCCTTAACCCTGTCAAATCTGAAATTACACAACTTAGACCATTATCTCGGAATATCCATCATATAATTAACGCGATGCCAAGAGCACACACGTACATTACATACGTACCTACACACATCAATTCACGCGGTGTTCATATACGTGACGGTAACCACCCCTCGTACGGAATCCTAGCCACGACCGGCCTAGCCGCTAATGAAGCTGTAAGTCCATCAGCAATCGAAAGGCAAATAGTAGACTTAAATTTGATAGTCTAGGCAATAACATCAATATCATATCTTTATCTAAAACCTATTCATTTTCACAAATTGGAAACAAATTAATTATATCCGGTGTCAACAAAATAGTACATAACATATACTGAGGTTTGTCTTCACCTAGAACTTATGGCCTTCAAAGCGATCATATCTACATCTACTCACATTATTTAAAAAAATGTATTTTTAAAATACAAATTTTAAGTGTTTTGAAAACGATATTTAACTGGTAGGTTGGGACGTCAAAAATCAAGTTTTTCTAATTAAATTTATGGTTTCTTCCCAGGGCATTTATAGTAGTTAATACAATATAATATATAGGTCACACAAAGAAAGGTATAACAGAACGGCTTCAAGTTACCATGCAAGAAAAATGTTGAGGTAAAAGCCATATAAAAATACCAGTTAGTAATTAAGCAATGATCAGTGGGCATCAAAATTTTATTCCAGTCACTTGAAAAGTAAATTATTTATTTTCATATATTTTATGTTCAGTAAAAATGTTTGACATTGTTAAATTAATTACTGTACTATACTATACCTCTCTATATAATTTAATCTCTCTTCTATGGCGCTACAGCCCACGCCATTGTCCTATTCTTCAGTCCGTTCTTCGTCAGTACTCTTCTTCAGTTTTCCACCCTCATTATCTGTTTAGCATCGGTTTTTACTTCGTCTATCCACCGATTTCTTGGTTTTTCTACTTCCCGACATCTCACCATACTTTCACTAAGTGTTCTAAGCTTCTACTAGGTGTTATATTACTATCCATTCTTATAAGATGGCCTGCCCAGTGCAATCATTGTATTTTTACATAATTTTCTATAGAGGATTCTTTGTTATAGAGGATATTGATATGGTTGAACCCTATTCTTTACACATCATTGTTGTAGATGGACACCAATATTCTTCTCAATAACTTTCTTTCAATGGTATTAATGCGATTTATTCTTCTTTTGTATGATGAGCATCTTATGTTGCTCTTGGTCGTATAATGATTTTATATATTCTGAACTTCACTTCCCTATGGATCTCTTTGATATTTTCTTTAAGCTCCACTTTTTTACGGAACTACTTCTCTCTTCCTCGTCGGCCTTGACCCTACTTTCCACTGGGGTTGTTTACCCAAACTCGGGTAAGTTTGCTCGGATTTTCCGGGGTTCATCCGTTAACCATGACATAAGAAATATAACCGAAGGAGAAGACCTTGACAAATTTATTAAGGCATGAAGATTGAGATGATTTGGACACACACAAAGAAGATAAGAAGATGCACTAATTAGGAAGATAACAAACAGGAAACAAGTAATAAACAGACCAAGGGGAAGACGAAAAATAGGATGAAAAAACTAGAGGATATATCAAAGACAAGCAAAGAGATATCAAAACACGATAAGAGTTATTGATCCATATTATATCATATAACAACGATAAGTTAAACACTGATGTTACAAAAACTGTTCGTCTGTTTTAAATAACATTTTTGATGATTGACCATTTATCCAAATGTAATTCTCACTAAGATATTAAATAATACCAGTTCATTTAATTTTTAACCATCAACAAAAATGTAATATATGATGACAAGTATGAATTTGATTGTAATCTTCTTCTTTAAGTTCCATCTTCTATCGAAGGTTGGAAATCATCATGGCTATGCGGACTCTGTTGACTGCCGCTCTAAAATCTCTTGATTGTAATACGGTCTTATAAATATCGCCCCCAACATTAATTACTTGGTAAACATACATTATGCGTCACAAAAAACAAAAATCTTAAAATAAAATAAATGGAAAACTTGTTGAGCAGCGCTAATTGACACAATTCGCTTACTTGGTCTACTAGTAATAAAAATATTAGCTTCTTCTTCTTCGGGTTCCTTCTCCTAGCGGAGGTTGGAAATCATCATCGCTATTTTAACTTTGTTGGCCGCATTTCTGAATAATTCTAATGAGCTGCAGCCGAACCACTCTCTCAAATTTCTTAGCCAGGACATTTTGCGTCGTCCTGGGTTTCTCTTCCCTTGTATCTTCCCTTGTATAATCAACCTCAGTAATACGTACTTCTCACCCCTCATTAAATGTCCCAGATATTGAATCTTTCTAATTTTAACAGTTTTTATGACTTCACATTCTTTCTTCATTCTTTGTAACACCTCTATATTAGTTACTTTTTCAATCCACGATATTTTATGCATTCTCCTGTAGCACCACATCTCAAAGGAGTTTAATTTTTTGATTTCAGACTGCTTTATTGTCCAAGCTTCCATGCCATATAGTAAAGTAGAGAAGACGTAACAACGTAGCATTCTTGTGCGAATCTCTAGATTAAGGTTACGGTTGCAAAGTAATTTCTTCAATTTTATGAACGTGTTTCTTGCCATTTCTATTCTAGATCTGATCTCCTCTACTTGATCTCCATCTTCGGTTAGCCACGTTCCTAAATATTTATATGTTTTTACTCTTTCTATCGTTGTATTATTGATGATCAGGTTATTTACATTTTGTGGTTTTTTTGAGAATATCATTGATTTCGTTTTCTTGAGATTCATTTGCAGTCCGTAACTTTCGCAAGCATTGTATATTAAAAATATTAGCATTAAATGGCAAAAAGGTCTTTGTACGTAGCTTTAACTTAAGTAAAACTTTTACAATGTAAATTCGAGATAAGTCGAAACATATATAATTTTTTATCGATGGTCAACTGAACAAAATGCTCTTGCGTATTAATCATGTTCAAAAATTTGTCTTATGTGTTTTTATTTTCAAAAATAATCGTAATTAAATAAAGTATCAAAAAAATACAACTCTCTTTGACTGGTCTAATATTTGCTATTAATCTGGACGTGCAGGGGAACGATTTTGCAAAGGGAATTATGGTTTGTTTCGATGGTGGGGCAAAGGGTGGTTATTGTTCGAAATGATGCTGATGACGCGGTGGTAAATTTGGTACATTCATCGTCTAGGAAACGGCTTCTGTGATCTTTGAGCTAGTTAATTTGGTAACGCAGCCTTGCGTAATTACAAAAGTATTGATGTTAGATCATCAAACGACATTGATACTCCGACACTCTTGGCGTTGTATTTTTAATCGTATAAAACTGTCGTGTAAGTATCAATTACATGTGAGGTGGAGATGCCGGACATGCAAATATAGAGACATGTTTCTGAAAAACGAATTTTGATTTTGAAATGAAACTAAATTAATATTTTTAACAATAAAGCGCTGAAAACTTGTTTTCAAAACTTTCACAAATTTTGCTATAAATTATTATCACTACAGCTGTTTTGGTAGAATGCTTTTCTCAAGTGGTCTATTTTTGGTATGCGTTTACACTTTACAGTATTTATTGCCTGTATATGTGATATAGCAGAAGGTATTGAGTCATTTTAAGGCTCTCTTATGAAGGTTTTTGTTTAAAATTTTGTTTATTGTTTGTTCGTTAAAACAATTGTTTACTACTATTTACTTATTGATACTCAATTCTCGAAGTTGTTTTGTGTCATAGGAATGTCTGTTAATCTATGTAACAAGCTATAGTACAATTTATGTTGTGTAGGATGAAATGGTACAGTCTCGTTCGTTATCTTGTCCATCCATGATTCTTCTGTATAGCCACATCTCGAAGGCTTCAAGTTTTTCCTCGATCGTTTCAGTGAGTGTCCAGGATTCAACTCCGTAGTTTAGTATCGAGAAGATATAACATCGTAAAAGCCTTACTATCTCCAGATTAAGGTTGTGGCATTTAAAGAGTTTGGCCATGTTGTTGAATGAACTCATAGCCTTCTCTATTCTATATATTACTTCTTGTGAGTGACCCCAATGTTTGTTTACTATTGTTTTGCTGTTTTGCTCGGTCTACTGGTGTATTCTTGATAAGCAGTTGGAAGTTTCTAATTTTATTTTTGCTGATGACCATAAATTTATTTTTTGATATGTTTACTTGTAGTCCAAATCGTTCACGATCGGATATAAGGACGATGGCAACTGCAAATCTCAATTAACTGAGCTTCTCTTCATTTATGTTGATACCATGCTCGTTTGGATGTGCTTTCTTACAAAGATGTTCTAAAAGCGTCATGAATAGCTTTGGAGAGACGGTGTTTCCTTGCCGTACTCTTCGCTGTACTTAAGACCATAATGTAAAAGTAAAAACCCACATAGAGAGTAATGTTATGGATATAAATATATACGGACCAACAAATCATTAATACATTTTCTTCCTTATAAACATTTTTGCACCATTCAATTACTGTCGCATGATCATTTACTACTTTTATTTCTCGTATAAATTGTCTATTGTGTGCCAAACCTCAGCTGCCAAAAACTGGATAACAGCATACATTCCATATTTGGACAGATTTTCGATCAAAAGATAAGTAATAATGAAAAGATATTATTTTGTTACAGGAATTGTTTTCCTTGTGGATTTTATTATATTATTTTGTGTCTAATAACAAAGGGAAAATATCATTCATGATATCGTCGTCTAAAAAATTGAGTTAACCTTTGCAACGAAATGCTAAAGGTGTTAAAAAGCAAATACGTTAACAAATAACAGTGGCATACTGATTTATAACTTTTCAACAGTTATTAAAGATTTTATCGTGTATGTGGCTTAATAACTTAATTTCAGAAAACCTTGGAAGCGTAAAAATGAACTTCTTGTACGAGAATGGTGAATGCGGACAATCAATTGGTGACAGACTGCTGCTGGCAGTAGATAGCGATCGAGTTCATTATTATAATAGCGATACGGAGTGTTTTCATAATTTTGAAATTGATCTACAGAGAGATTAAATTTATCGGTAGTGCATGCACATTTTTACCATTTCGAAGACTGTTTATAATAGCTATTTTAATCGTTTTAAGAGAAGAGTTGTTTGTTTTGACCTCGGTGGTTGTAATAATTCCATTATGGGCATATGTAGATCATCGCTGCTTAATCGATTTAGATTTTTTGGGATTTTCCCTTGTCATACTATTACCTTGTTTTAATGATGATTTTGTTTCGTTTGATTTTTTTTCTGATTTGTGATCGAAGCTTTTCTCTTTTTTACATGATTGAAAGTAGTTTTTATCGGACTGATGTGAAAAGAAGTCTCTAGTCACAAACCTCTATACTTCTCTTAAATGATGTTTCAGTGATCGGTTTCGGAGTTCATAATTTGTGCACCATCGTCAGGCATATGAAACTAAGAAAGTATTACAGTATAAGGAACATAATAATATCAACCTATTGTTGTTTTGGCGCAGCCCAGATGAAGAAACAAAAAATCAAATAGACTACATCCTAATAAGACAAAGATGAAAGTCGTCGGCCATTATATGTAAAGGATACGTAAAACATATCCTGGTGCAGATCAACTCATGGTATTGAACGTTCGTCCCCAAGAGAAACCCCCTTAGAAAAGTCATGTCTCTACATTGAAGAAGATCTTTCTTTAGAATAAGTACATAGATAGTGACCCTGAGAGTACCTGAATCTATCTGAAACATAAGTTAATCGAGACTGCAGAAGACTGTGAGGCAGCGGCTTCCACGGGTCGTAAGCCGTGGATATCCGATAATACGTGGACTGTGATTCAACACAGAAAACAACATAAAACTAGATACAGAACAAACAATGAATACAGAGCATTATCGAAAGAAATCAGAAAACAGAAATCTATGGTAAATATATCATGAGGATGGCTTTAGATGGATTTTCCGGTGGAGTAACAGTGGCTGGTAGGAAGATTTGCTGATAACACTACACTTATAGCAGCAAATGAGCAAGAAATGTTCTGAAGAGAAATGTTCTGAGAAATACTTTCTACGAAGAGTTGAGTACAAAAGCAATAAAGTTGGTCTGAAAATCAATAAAGCTAAGACAAAAATAATGATGTCGACTTTGACCACAAACAAAGTAACTGTGAATATTCTCTTTATAAAAAGGTATATTTTTTATCTAAATTCATTTTCCGGTGATCAATGTATGTAGTCAAATCCGATATTGTGTGTTTGGAGACCCCTGTCAAGGGTAAGATACTTTTTGATATTCCTTTATTTTCTGTTATTCTTCTGTTTATTATAATCTAGGTACAAAGTTGATTCCAATGTGAGTCTTAAGTGTGTAAACTTCACACGACCCATCATAAACCATATGTGCGAATGGGTAACAATAAAACTCTATAACTTTCCTTGGAAGCCAATTGTTAGGCTTCGTCTAGCTTAATCTCTCAGGTGTGAGAATATCTTATCTTAAAATTAAAATCTGAAAAATGAGTTTGGCTGGGACAAATAAATCGATATATTAACTAATAATTTGTTGATTGACGACAAGTTAACGAATCAAGCTGAGAATTCTTTCAATATTATTTTACTAATAAGCTACACTAAACACGTTAATCTAATATTATTAATATTTGTTAAATGTATGTAGGTGTTTTCCTTTTTTTTTACCACTAAGTATAATTTCACTAGTTTGCTACCAATTTGCGACTCGAATGAAAAATGGTGTTTTTTGTTAATTTCGGCTCTCTGAACATGAATATGATAATAAAAATTTCCTAACACGTAAAAGTTAATAAGATGACAAAAGTAGCTTCCCATAAGTTTTTTGGATATGTTATTGGTAGATGGATATATAGTAGTGGATATTTTAGAATTATGTTAATTGGTTAAATAGTAAACGCTTTTCTTTGCCATTTGCAGTTCCGATGATTTGGCACGAACCAACAAATCATTTTAACGACTGTTACTTCTGCATGGCAACAGTGTCTGGGTTTTAAAGGAAGAATAAGCATAAAATTGAATATCCAGATATTCCCTCAGCAATAAAACCGGTTGTTCATAGAGAAGATTTACCAGTTGTAGGACCCCTGGCAAATTGTGAGGAAGATTTGAAAATGTATGACGATAGTAAACCCGATTATGTATCAGAAACGGACGATTCTTATTTTCACGAAAGCAATTATAAAGCACCTCATCTCATCCAACAAACTGAATTAAATGATTTAGTTCGAGACCTTTACTTGTCCAAAGAACATGCTGAACTTTTAGGTTCTCGATTACAACAATGGAATTTACTAGCCAGTGGAAGCAAAGTTACAATTTTTATTAAAAAAACTTTAAAAAAGGTATATATGTAAAAACTTTAATGGGCTTATTAAACAAAACGTTTTCGGAATCCATATTCCATCATCAGTGTCCTAGAAAATATAACCACTTAATTAAAAAGAACATGAGGTTAAAATTTTTGACTAAGGTATTAACAACACTTACTTTAGTCAAAATTTCAACCTCATGTTCTTTTTAATTAAGTGGTTATATTTTCTAGGACACTGATGATGGAATATGGATTCCGAAAACGTTTTGATTAATTAGCCCGTTAGGGTTTTTACATATATACCTTTTATAAAGGTTTTTTAATAAATTTTTTTTAATATATGGTATACAGCCAACTACAGGAACGTAGATTCCTTTTGGATTTTCAAAGTTACAATATTTACGAACCGTAACCAGGAGCTATCCTTTTTTACTAAGCAGGATAAGATGTGTTTTTGTGTTAATTCAAATAGTGTTATAGAAAAATTAGGATTTACACATAACCCAGAAGAATGGAGTTTGTTTATAGATTCTTCTAAATTAAGTCTAAAAGCAGTTCTGCTCCATAACGGCAACAAAAAACCATCTGTTTCTCTTGCTCATGCAGTTGATATGAAAGGAACACACGAAATTATGTCGCTGATCCTAAATGCAGTAAGCTATGATACATATAAGTGGCAAATATGTGGTGACTTAAAAGTCATCGGATTATTACTGCGTCTTCAGGGAAGATTTACAAAATTTTGCTGTTTTCTTTGCCTTTGGGACAGTAGAGCAACACAGAACCATTACGAAGTTAAAGCATGGTTACCAAGAGATCATTACATTCCAGGTTAAGCTAACGTATAATTATTATAGAGGTTATAATATAGAGGTTAATATAGCTATGGGATGTTGGCACCTCATTGATCGAATTTCGTAAAAATAATTATACCGTCTGAATGGTCACGTTTTAGTCAGAAATGGTCAGTTGGTTTCAGCTTTTGAAAAAATTAATTAGAACTGACCAATTTCTGGATATATCTGACCATTGGAGATTAATTTGTGATCTTTCAGGTGGTATAATTATATTTCAGAAATACTAGCTGTAACATAGTGATTTAGGAAAACGCGGGAACCTACTGTTCTCCTAGTATTTTTAAAATGTTTATTGCGGCGAGGCACTGCAATGCTGGTATTTTTAAAATTTTTAATGGACTGCACTTGCGTGCTAAGGTGATTGCAACTTTATTAATTATTTTCACCCCTAAAATTATTTTTTTTCATTATTTTTTTGTCCTTGAAAATTTTCAACCCTTAATAAAAAATTAACCAAACCTGACCAAAAGCTGAAACCAACTGACCATTTGTGACCAAAACGTGACCATTCAGACGGTATAATTATTTTTACGAAATTCGGTCAATGAGGTGCCAACATCCCATAGCTGGTTAATATATCTCTTGTTGACCACAAAAACGTTCTGTTACCTCCGTTACATATTAAACTGGGATTGATTAAAAGTTTCGTTAAAGCATTAGATAAAGATTTGATGAAAAATTAGGCAATGTTGAGTTAGCTGCATCGATTTCTTTCAAAAGAATTGTTTTCGAGATTTTTGGAAACGAAAAACCAGAAACTTACCAAAATATTGTAGAAGAACTACTTAAACATTACTGCAAAATGGGCTGTCACATGTCTCTAAAAATACACTTGACTAGAAAGCGATACAGAGAGATACACAAGATTTCTTGAGAGAAAGAAAGTGGTACAGAGTATAAAAGTAAATCAGCATTTGCAAAGAATTTGTATGTAAAGGATTTACCAAAGTTTTTGTTTCTAGTTCTCGACTTATCTATATATAGTATATAAGAATTTTTATAGTAAATAACATTATTGGTTGCATTCTATTACTCAAAATATAACGTGATGAGAAATTTTGGTGTTTGAGTTCGCAATTAGGATGCTTTAAACCCCTTTAAACTTATTTTTTTAATTTGTTGACTAGTGTTTTCGGATGTTTTAGTTTCATGTATCCAACGATATTTTAATGGTGTCACTAACTAGTTTTAGAAGCCTCTAGGTTGTGCACTGTTTAACATCTCATTTATTTCTGTACACAAGTACTAAGATGCTGCTTTCATATTTCTAATAATAAAAGTTATTACTACTTTCTGTAAAGATTTAGCACCTGATAATTGGTCCACGCGTCTCCAACACCTCGTACGTTCAACCAAAATAAAATTCAACTTCTCTAATAATCACCGCTTAATATTAGACCGTCTTTATGCAATCAACATAAATTCTTCTCGTCGGTTTTTCAGTAGGCGTTCTGAAACTAGTTTGGGACTTTGTGGTCGCGTTTGTACATCAGTTACAAACAACTTTAGAAAAAAATTGTAACTATAAACTTTCTACATGATAATAAAGTGAGCTTCAATATTCATGTTTACTTTAAATAATAAATTAGACGTTTCGGTCGTAAGCAGCGGTACCGCTATTGTATGGTTGTTAGAAAATCGTAAATTTTATTATGGAAAATACTAAACATCATAATGAATTTTATTGGTTAAGTGGAAATATATACATACTACATTGAAAACGAGGAAGCGGAGCTGAATACAGTAAATTACTAACAAATACCTCGATGGACTAAAAGTTTGAATTACTTCACAAAACAAAAGCAATGTCGTAAAACCGATAAATGAACATCTACAGAGTGAGTTTTCAGGATGGAATTCGTCAATTATCAAAACGGCTTCCAATATTTCGTGGGCTTAAAGCTAAAACTGACCAAGTCTAAAATATCAATTTTCAGTAAATGCACTTTTAAGCGGACTCGAAATTAATAAATTATAATTACCAAAAATATGTTTGTTTAATACAAGTTTAATTTATATTATTATTTGTTTTATAATTTGATCTTTTAATTTAACCGTTAAATAAAATAAAAAAATAGCCATTGTTCTTTTCTTTTGTCAAAAAAAGTGACTTAATCATTTTATACTGATTTTTGAAATCTTTAAATCGTATTTGGTCAAACAATAAAATTACTAATTATTAGTGCCAACAAGGACCAGGTGCTTAAAACATCTTTAATTATTTAGTTATGGGGGATCTGTAAATCAGACAAATACTTTTGTTACAAAAACTGTATTAATCATAAATAAGCTGGGGCGACAGAGTTAGAAATGAGGAGGTCCCTAGACGGCTGAGCCAAACAACACAACTGGTCAATATAATAAAGAAACGCAAGCTGGAATACTTCGGTCACATTATGAGACACCCTGAAAAATATCTTTTACATCTGATCATTCAGGGAAAGATCCAAGGTAATCGTGGTCCTGGTAGACGAAGAACAACATGGCTGAAAAATCTAAGGCAATGGTATGGAAAATCAACTACATCGTTATTTAGAGCTGTTGTCAATAAAGTCACGATAGCGAATATGGTAGCCAACATGATATCCAACGATCGATAACGGTCATGGAACTAGAAAAAGAAGAATCATAAAGAAGACTTTCAAAGAACAAAAAATTAATAAATAACATGAACCGCTTAATCCGAGTTTGATTCTATGTCACTTTCACCTACTGTGGGTTCCGGGACGGCATTTTCCTTTTTGTTGCCAACTGGTAGGGCTTGGTATCAAGCGTGATATTCTGCAGGAACATCGTTTTTAGTGCAAAGCCTCACGAGGCTATTTTTTTCTTCTCGGAAATGCCTAACTGTCCTGTATATAATTTTGGTATATTCTTCGGAATTTCTTGTAGTCGTCCTCTTCCAGAAGCATTAATCCTTTTAAATGCTATTTGTCTATAGTTATATTTAAAGAGAATTCTTTCCAGATTTTTCTTCTCATAACGCATAACTTTTATTTTCATCCACGATACCTTATTTCCATCCTCGTCTTTGAATCTGTTCTTCTAAGTCGCTTAGAGCGAGCCAACCGGAACACATTAAGTAGATCATTCATAGTAAAAATAGACTCATAGATTTTTTCTAGCAGACTCTGGCGCTGTGCATTGAGTCTACCTACATGTAGGAGTGTCCTTTTTATAAAAAGTAATGTTGTATGCTTGATAAATGCGTATCTTTTACCAACTATGTATTGATTGCGGTTTTGACCGCTGCAGGTATCTGAATACAAGATTATTTCTGTCACGTCCCTTAAAATTGTTTTTACCCATTCAAATAATGCGGTTCCAATTTGAGAACTCCCTGTTATTTGGTGTCCCTGCTTCGTAGACAGTCAAGTTATATGCACATAATTTCATACTATAATAAAACGGGGGTGTATCGGAGAAAGGAATTTGCAACACGCTTTGTAGATCAAAATTAATACATCATTTAAGGATAGTAACTTATCCTGCATCTTGGCAGCATTTGCTTCATCGCGCCGACGACGTATGTGTTCTTGGTAATCTTCTATGGTTATGAGTTTATTTTTATATTGTGCACAAGTAGAACATTGATCCTTTTTAGGCTTGAAAAAAGCAAAATTATATTTACTACAAAAAATGCGTCGATACCTCACTTCAGACACCTTTGCTTCGATCTTGCTGTCACATATTTCGGCGTATAAATAATACATTTTTGTGATTGATAATCTAGAATCTAAGTATTTCCGGTTGTTAGATTTCCTACAATAATGGGATTCAAGGGTAGGGAAACTGTCGATATGGTTTTTAATTTTCTCTTCTAGCTCCTGGGGTGTTTTATGGCCTGGTGTTTTACGACCTCGTCGGCCTGGTAAGTTAAATGAACCATGTTCGTTTATTCCAGCAAAGGCATGGTTAACGGGTCCATGACTTATACTTAGAGTTTTCAAATAAAAATTTTTGCAGACACGGACTTCTTGATCATCTTTTTTAAAAATATATAAACCTGGTAGCTAGTTTTGCAGGCCTTGTTTCTGTGCGAGGCTTTAGGTTTAACTGATTTCACACTAGCCAATATGAAGTCTTTATGTCTATCATACTTTTTTAATTGCCAGTAGTTAGCACACAATTTTTTTTTATCTTTCAAACTAGATATGTGTGTACATTGATACTTTAGGAGTTTTCGCCGGCCTCATTTTGTTGTGGATTTGATAAGGTTCGACCAAAGACTTTTTCCTTTTATTTATGCTTTTTGCCATTGATCCGGTCATGATTTTCTCCATCTGGCTTTTTGTCTAGTTGAAATAGTTGTAGTGGTAAGTGCATTGTTGATTTCATCATCCTCTTCGTCACTAGGATTATACTCATCTGAACTGCCTCCTTCAAAATCTATTACGCTTGTTGGTGAGTGCGTATTCTCAAGATTTTTAGTGCGAACAATATGTTGTGTACCCGATGTTGATTGTAGATTATTGGTAACTGGAGTGCTGCAAAGCGCGTTTTTGTTCCTTTTACCAAGAGGTCACATTTTATAACAGTAAGAAAAAAAGTAAAAGTACCTAATTCATGCAAACCATTTAACTAGCACGCTTTTAACGCACTAAAGTATTTTATTTACCTTGCGATTCTGTTAAGGGAGAAGCCGAAATATTATAAGGTGCATCATTATATACTGGCCCTAGAATAAAATAATTTTGCTTCTAGCACTCATTGTAATAAGCTTATTTCAAATAACTATAGACTAAGTATGGCAATGTCATCTGTCAAAACTAAATCCTCGTCTGCCAAAAAGGGACCAAGTCTACTTGGTCAGATTTAAATCCGATGTGATATAACTAACAGTGACTAAGTAGAAATGGTCAATTTGGGCTGACGTTAATTTCTCTTTTTGGAAACTTGGTCATTAAAAACATAATTAAAGGCACCTATTTTCGTGGCGTTGAGGACTTGGTCAGTTTTTGCTTACAAAGATATTTGATTTCTAAGTTGATTGGTCCCAAAAACACAAAATATCAATTTTGGACTTGATCAGTTTTAGCTGATCAAGCCCACTATTTATTTACAGGGTGGTCCTTAAGTAATTGTACAAAAAGAAACCGTAGATTCTGCACTTTAAATACGATTTAAACTTATTACGACGTAAGCCAACTTGCTTTAATAAAATGTTGATATTAAGAAAGTTGCAGGGTGTTGAAGTGGAAATTTAAAATTTTATTTTTCGCTATAACTTTCACGATTTTAAACATTTATAAATAAAAATTTACAATTGGATGCTTTTGAGTAGGAGAAATCATAATTTTATACATACTTCGACGTAGCTGATAGAGGGCGCTGTATATGCCACATATTTGGCATAAATTTGCGCCTAACTTTTCGGATCTTTAAGTTAGCGCTGTTTGTGTTAAAACATATTAAAGATACACTATTGTTATAAAGAAAAGGTATACTTTTCCTAAACGTCGGGTTTAGAGGATTATTTGTACTTAAGTGTTCTTTGTTTGGACTAATCCATGTTAAGAGCCATCTTGAGTGGCCATCTTGAGAGCCATCACTAGATTGTTTTCACTAACAAACTGTACAAAACGTTCTTCTCTGTTGTTTCTAAGTTTCAGTTTTTCCCACCTTGTCGATAAAGTCTCCAATACTATATACCGGCTCATTTTGTGGGATTTTCTTCAAAATGTTTTTTTTTTATGTTGTTATAAACGTCCATTTGGACAACTCGTTTTATTAAAATGTAGTTTTATATCTTATATATTGATTTCTTGGCATAAAGTGCTACCGGAGAAAATTTTATTAGTGAAAAAAGTACTTACATGCAACTTCTACAGTAGCAGGCTGGCTCTTGATACTACCCCTTCCACTCCACGCATAACATTCGCACTTAAATTTCTCTTTACCGAAAAACTCCTCGACCATATCACGAGTAACGTTCGCATCCGCTTCGAAGATTCGCACGCCGGTCTGAGGGTCCACGAACCAATTTTCGACAGTTTCTACTTTTTTAGCTCCATTGCACTTAAAGTATAGACTAAGAGCATGTGCAGCACGACACTGTAGCGTCGCCGGGCGATTTTTGACGACGAAGGCGTTTTGGGGTTCCGCTAGGAAGATTGGGAGATCGGTGTTGAGGAGCAGCGACTCGTCTTGTTCTGGAGTGGGTTTCGGGGTGGATTGTTCTTCGAGAAGGGCACCATCTGAAATAAATAAAGTAAAGTTACTATTTTGGCCGTGTTATTTTTTATTCATATGATTTACGATCTCTTATTAAATAAAGATCATTTGACCTATTGGTATAGTTTGTATTATGTTGGATAACCGCAGCCGCCCGTAAGGACTCCAGAAAAACGTCCAAAATAATCTATATTGTTCAAACGTGTCTTCGATGGGAATAAGAATGTTTTCAATCATACCTAATGCTTGAATTATAGGAAAATTGCCTTTTTTGCTTATTTTAGTTCTTTATTTCGCCTTTGATTTTTGCACAATTGCTCGTAAATTCCGCCTATTTGTGCCTTTTTTTAAGAAATAGTTTTTTTTTTTCCTGAAAAATGGCTTTTTCAGAGCCAATTAGCCAGACTTGTTTGTGTTGATTGTTAAAATCGACTGAATTTTAATTATTATATATTGCAGATTCATAGTCAAAATTTTCTTATCAGTTATCAATGTTATTACTACATATACCTAATATTTTTATAGATACATTAATTTTGTTTTGATATATTTTTATTTTGTTTTTTTATTCTTTTGTTTTCTTGTTTTTTTTGTTTTGGTTTCTCTTTTTTTTGTTTTTTTTTTGTTTAATTTTTTTGTTTTTTGTATTGTTTTTTTCTTTTTTTTTGTTATTTTTTTTGTATTTATCTTTTGTTTTTGTTCTATTTCTATTTTCTTAATTCTTTTTTTTTTATTAATTTGTGGTATACGTTTTTTTGTTTTTTTTTTTCGCAAACCATATTAACAGATTATGACTATATACTATTTACAACTTGTATTTACATATTTTAACATGTTTGTAAATGCAATGAAGAATTTCCATATTATTGGAAAATAGTAAAATATTAAGGTTTATTGGAAAACAACACTTGGAATTTATTAATTCCTTATAAAGTTCGTTTATATTATTCATTTGTAAATCACATTCTAATATAATATGTGTTAGATCGCCTATTTTGCCGCAAGTACAATTGGGAGTATTTGATAAGCCGATTCCATTCATGTAAGATGGCGTAAGAGCATGATTTGCTCTCAGCCGATTAATGGTCTTTATAAAATGTCGATTAGATTCTGTGTAAAACCATCTTCTTGAGGGTATCCTAGTGTTACAATGATAAAAGTTTAAGCCCGTCTTACATTCTCTGTAATGTAAATGCCAATTATTTTTAAGTTTTTGTCTACTAACGGTGTCAATATCTGTCGCTGGAATTAAATTTTTGTTTACTTTTTCTCCAAGCATATATGCTGATTTAGCCAAATTGTCAACGATCTCATTGCCTTTTATTCCCGAATGGCCCTTGATCCATGTAATTATTACATTTAGTCCTAATTGTATAGTTTCAGAAAGAATTTGTAGAATTTTCAGTTCAATGTGGTTTATATGTTTGGCTGTTTGAATGTTGTTGAATCTGTCGACCACACTTTTACTGTCAGTAAATATAACATAGTTGCTAGACGGCTTCAGTACTACATACTGAAGAGCAAACATTATTGCCATCATTTCTGCTGTGTATATTGAGCATTCACTGGGTAAGCTATACTGGTGATGGTAATTTTTATTTTCGTGGAACATTGCACAGCCCGTTCCATTTGCATCTTTTGACCCATCAGTAAAAATGTACTGATAGTTTGTCCATTTTTCTTTAATAATTATATCAAACATATTTGAGAGTAAATGTGAGTTTAAGTAACATATTTTAACCTTTTTAGAAAATAGTGTTTTTGCCATTTCACCGTAGTAGGGCGGAATTTGGCTTGTATAGAGAATATCGTTATATTTAATCGTACTTAGATAGCTTTCTACCAAAGGTATAGATTTTTTAGTTCTTCAGTATCTATGAGTAAGGTCTAAAACTGATAGCTCATTAAGATCTTGCAGGTATTTACAATTTTTGGACATAATTCGGACTGTAAATTTGTCGCTAAGGAATTGGCGGCGTAAATGCAATGGAGGTTCCACCGCTTCAATTTCCATTATTTGGACTGGAGTGGATTTTAAATAACCTAGGCATAATCTCAGGCATTTATTTTTTTGAACTTCAAGTTTGTTTAGATGTGTATTGGTCGCTGATCTAAATAAATGACAGTTATAGTCGAAAATTGGCCTGATCATGTTACGGTAAAACATCAAAGCAATATTTGGGTCTGCTCCCCAATTTGTTTTACAGAATGCTCTTAAAATGTTTAATGAGTTTTCTGATTTTTTAACAATTTGATGAATGTGATCTTTCCATAATAATTTTCTGTCTAGATAGGTACCAAGATACTTAATACAGTTTTTTATAGGAAAATAAATTTTCCCACATTAAGATTGCCTTGTGGAACTCTATGTTTTTGTGAAAAGTAACACACCTCAGTTTTTGTGTCAGAAATTGATAATCCTATTTCTTCATAGTACTGATTTACGATTTCTAATGTGGCTTTCAATTTATCCTCACAGGTACTTAACAATTTTCCTGCTGTATATAAAACAACATCATCAGCATATTGAAGAATTTTTGTATGGTTGGGTATACTAACTTCAAGATCTATGTTGTACAGGATATATAAAATCGGGCTTAAGAAATAGTTAAAAAGCAAAAATATTTCTTTACTGAAAAAAAATTTATGTACATTTTCATGAAAAACAATATTTCAAGCTAATATAAACATTTTGTTGTCAAGTCAGCTAAATGTCCTTTTATAATCGTTGGAAGGCTAATACCACAATCATCACGATTGATTCCATCTCGAACCATGACCAGTGACTCATTAAAAAATGCCAAAACTATAAATCTGTCTGTCAATGGAGCTAATAATAAATGGTTCGAGGAGTGCACACGCAGTTATCTTTTTAATTAGAATATCTTGCTATCATTTCCGCAGTCAATCGATGATGTTTTTATGAATTGTATATCAAGGCTATGTGCATTCTACTTTATTGTCTTTCTTAGACTATAAATCCCGAAACGCAGTCCGTTATTCACCACCGACTACCTCGTTTACGTCATTGGCGTACCTACACATAACCGAGTAGAAGAAATGTTATCGTTGTTGAAGAATGTTAACCTGTTAACTCCATTATTTACCAAAAATGATATTTGAACGGATTCTATATTTATATACCTGACACTATCCCACAAATCCCCTGATCCAATTTAGTTTAGAAATAACTAAATTTTAAGTGAACAATACACTGCTTTCTCCATAACGATATTTTTCATACTACAAAATTGATATTTCCTTCTTAACGTGCCCTATCAAGTCCCCTTGACGTTGGCGATTATTAACATGGCGAAACTGTCTCTGTCTCGAGCTAATCTAAATAGTTGCTCAGCTTTCTTTATTCCTGTCCACTCCCTGATATTCTTCAACCAAGAGGCCTTCTTTCTACCAATTCCTCTGCGTCCTTCGATTTTACCCATCATAATAAGTTGAAGAATATTATATCGGTCTCCCCTTACTACTTGTCCAAAATAGGCCATCTTTCTACATTTGATGTTATCAAGCAGCTCGCGAGCCGCATTTGCTCTCTCAAAGACTGCCACATTTGTCAGCATAGCCGTCCATGGAATTTTGAGTATACGTCTGTGCAGCTACATTTCAAAGGCCTCCAGACGATTAATTGTGGATATTTTTAATGTCCATGCTTCGACACCGTATAAGAGGACTGACCAAATGTAGCATTTAACCATGCGCTTTCGAAGTTGAAGTTGCAAGTTATCATTACAGAAGAATGACCTCATTTTTAAAAATGTCGTGCGGGCTATCTCGATTCTACATTTTATCTCTTGATCTGGATCTAGTTGTTCAGTAATATGGCAACTAAGATATTTAAAACTAGACACTCTTTGAATTATGTGACCATCAACATTATAATCGTGCATCTTGATGTGCTAAACGGCTAAACACCATGTGTTTTATTTTTGCGCAGTTTATGTTTAGGCCAAACTCTCTTCCCACTGTATCAATGGCATTTAAAAGGCATTGTAATCCATTCATGTCATCACTTAAAATAACTGTATCGTCTGCATATCTGATTGTATTTATCAGAATTCCATTAACTTTCACGCCCCACTCCAAATTATGCAGCGCTTCTTTAACTATTCTATCTGAATATAAATTAAAAAACAGTGGGGATAGTAAACAACCCTGCCTGACACATCTTTGTATTTTACATATTTCTGTTGATTTTCCGTTTATGCAAGCTGTCGCTGTTTGACGCCAGTATAACTTTTCTATGAATCGTATGTCTTGACTATCAACTCCTTTATCTTTTAATATTGTAATTAATTTGTGATGCTGTACTCCATCAAAGGCCTTTTCATAGTCAATAAATACAGCAAAGACGTCTTTTCTTTGATCTCGACATTTCTGCAGTAATACATTTAGTGCAAAGAGGGCGTCCCGAGTTCCCAGTCCATTTCTGAAGCCAAATTGTGTTTCATCCTGATCTTCTTCACATTTATCTCTGATTCTACTGTAGATGATGCGTAGAAATATTTTCAAAGTGTGGCTCATAATCATTCTATAATCGCTACAGTTTTTCGGACGTTGTTTTTTGGTAGTGTTATGAATTCGGACTTTAACCAATCTTCAGGGATATCACCAGTCGAATAAACATCATTGAAAAGTTTGACCAGTATTCCAATGTTTTCCTCATTTATAAGCTTTAACATCTCTGTCGGTACGTTATCAGGGCTAACGGCTTTCTTGTTCTTTGCTAACTTTATAGCATGCAGTATTTCTAATTTTCCAGTGATATTTCCAGTGTAACTAATACTCCAGTTACTGAGGCTTAAAATATGGTAATACCTCCGAATTTTTTATAACTACATCGATTTCTTTGAAAATTTCAAATAAAGCTTATCTTACCCTCCACTTCAAAAGTTATATGCACTCTAGGTGCGCTTTTTGTTTTAAGTGATAAAAACTACCCCTTATTGAAAAAACTGGGAAAAACACGGATTTAATTATTTTATGCACTTAAATCTTGTTTATTCGCATAAGGTAAATATTGTAATGTGTTTTCTAATATGCAAATTAATTATTCACAATTTTCAACCCTTAAAACTTAATACTTTTTATAAAAATAATATGTATTTAAATAAAAATAAAAATTAATACACAAGCTATCCAATATTTTATTTATTGGAAATTTTCAACCCTTACAACCACCCTTATGACAAAAATGAATTAAAAATTAATTAAAAAATATTTTTTATCGGTTTGAAACATTTCTTGAGTGCATTTTGTTTAACGAAAATTATTTTTTTGCATATAAAATAACTTTTTATTATAATTTCAACATTTCAACCCTCACAACCACCCCTTTTGTCAAAAATGAATTAAAAAATATTTTTAACGATTTGAAACATTTTTAGAGTGCATTGTTTGTAGACAAAAATCCTTCATGTTTAAAGGGTGAAGGGTCAAAGGGTCGGAGACCAGTGTTTCATGCGCTATAGAGGACACTTCAACCATCTATATCTCCGTTATTTTTTAAGCTACAAAAAAAATTGAAAAATGAAATTTTTTGTTGAAAAAAAACCTATTTGTTTGTATTGTGTCATCATTTACGTATCTTTTATAGTTTTGAAGTTATTATAAAAAAAAGATTTTTTTAATATTTACAAAAAAAATGTAATCACACTTTTTTCAAAAACTGGGCAATCTAAAATCGCTAAACTTTTGGACTATACAAAAAACACTAAAATAAAGTGAATTCTATAAGGAAACAATTTATTTCAATCCTAATGAACATGACGTTAGTTTTATTGCGTTTTTATTACAAAAATTTGAGAAACCCATCGTTTTTTTGATCGTATCTCACGTACAGGTGGTGCAAAGGACTTTTACCACCACTTATTTTAAAGGTATTTTCAAGCTCTTTTTGCAATGCAAGATGCAATGCAATTTTCTTCATTTTTTTTTGGCTAGTAAGAATATCGTAAAAACCACCCCCATATCTCTGCCGACTCTAAGCGGCCTCATTTATTTTGTGTTTTCTCCCACACTGTCTATCGTATTGTGTTACAAAATATTATACGTAACATATATGAGGGGCATAAGCAACGATGATTATCAAACATTCAAAAACATCACGAACGTTCAAAAGTAGACGTCACCAACCAAGGTTATACAATTTATCAACTTTTTGCTATACTAATATTAAGTAAAAGCATACATTTTCACATTACAAGGAATAAAGATATTAGTTTTCTAAACATCGACTGTCTGTGCCGCCTATGAATAATAATTCTGCTCCGACTACTTCTTCAAATCGCTCTCCGGCTACCAGCTTCTGTAGAATTGAAGCCCTCCAGTAATAAACTCGAGTTGTTCGCAATCGTGACTAATAATATCTCCGATTGTTCTATTATAACGCATCTCCAGGCGAAAGCTTCCGAAAAATGCGCAGAAAAAGTGGAAATGAACAACGGTATTGTTACAACGTTTGTCGAGAGGTGTAGCGTGGCAGGAGTAATAGGCAGGAAGAGGTGACCACGGGGCAAAAGCGTATTCTAACTGTTCGCTACTTACTTGGGCTGTTTTCCATTTGATTGACGTTTGAAAAAGCAGACATGTTAGTGTTTGCTATGGCCAGAGTACAGTAATGCTAATTAAACGCGCTATTGTTTGCTGGCTATTTGTTTGCAGTTACCAATAAGAAGACGAAGTGTGACAGATTTAATTTATGACTGTTTGTTTTCAAAATTAATTTTCTACCTTTAAGAATTGAGAAAATTACTTTGTAAAATTTTATATGCATTTGATAGACAGACAGCCAGCCACTAACACTTTGTAAAAACATTTATTTATACTACTTTAGCTAATATTATGCCAAAAAATAGTACCGATTTTAAATACCTATAAAATTTTACAAGCAACAGTGGATGAACAATGAGATTTTGAATCTAAAGCCGCGTTTTCACGATGACAATTGGCAAGACAATTGTCAGAAGACAACTTATTGGTATAAAATTATTGTCTTCGTCTAAACACTTCAGGCCTGTCTTGCCAACTGCCTTCACAATTGGTCCAAAATTCAGCTGTCTCCGGAAGTAGACTGAGGACAATGAGCTGCGCCCAGTGAGCCCCCACCGCTCGAAATCTCAATTGTCGCGACAATTAGCGCCGTGTGAACGGTGTTCTCTGGTGTCAGTCAAAACATACACGTGGTTTGTGTTATTTGTAGCTGTCTACTGGCATGGCAATAGTTGGCCCCGTATAAACATCTTCTCGTTCAACTGGACTGGCCGCCGACAATCCGCAAGCACGTGATGACAATTGTCCAATGACAATTGTCTCGCCAATTGTCATTGTGAAAACGCGGCTTAACGGAAAAAAGAAGCAAGTTTAAGAATCAAGCTGCAAAAACATATACTTTGAAAACAATTTTAGGGAAAACATGATGCATTTAATATTTATAAAAAAATAAGAGAAGCAAGGGATCAGTACAAAAAACATACAAATAACATCGTTTATAGAGACGACAAACTGATTATCACTGATTTGGATAAACTAGACACACGAGAAGGTCATATTAAGGAACTTGATGAAAGGCCCAATCTTGAAAATAAAGACGTAGTGGCATGACCAAACATAACTATGGACGAAATTAAACGAGCAATCAGATTAGCAAAGACCAGAAAGCGTCAGAACCGGATGATATAACGAGTGAAATAATAAAGCTTTTCGAAAGTTCAGTAAAAGATCTCCTTCATATTGTAAAAAAGTTGATAATACTGGTAATATACCAACAAATTTACTGTTGTCGACAGTATAAAAGAGGGTAATATGTAATAAGGTTCTTTTTATCGTCTGCAGAAATCTCTTGGGTTTATTTATGGGGATAATTTCTGGAATGTTTTATGGAATATGTGGAATACCAAGCAAGAGAACAAGCGGGATTCAGAATGGGTTTTAGTACTAGCGACCATCTGCTAACAGTACAAATACTGATTGAAAAGTCGAACGAGTATCAAATCCCATTATATATGGCATTAATAGACTTCCGAAAGGCGTTTGACAGCATAGAACATTGGGCCATCAAAAACTCACTACAGAACGGCAGAATTGATTACAGGTACACGGACCTAATAACAAACATATACAAAAATGCGAGTACCACAATATAATTGACGAACGAACACGCTACAGAACCAATAAAATTCGAAAGAGGAATCAGGCAGGGACACACTATATCACTAAAATTGTTCAATCAGGCTATGGAATACATATTTAAAGAATTAGAATGGAATACATACGAAATAAGAATAAATGGAGAGCTCTTGAACCACTTGAGATATGCAGACGATATAGTCCTGATAACAGATAAGAAGGAAGAGTTACAGAAGATGGTTGAGGAACTAGATAGAAAAGCGACAGCGGTAGGTCTAGAGATGAACTATAGTAAAACCAAGACTATGACAAATCAAGAAGACCAATTAGAAATAGTAGTTAAACAGAATAAATTAGAGCAGGTGGCAGAATACATATACCTAGGACAGATAATAAAGCTGAACAGGGACAATCAAACAGAAGAAATAAAAAGAAGAACTAGACTAGCATGGGCCTCATTTGGTAAACTATCATATATTCTAAAAAATAAAAAGTTCACTCAATATATGCGAACAAAAGTATTCAATCAGTGCATTTTACCAGTTATCACATATGGCTCACAAACATGGACTTTCACAAAGGAGAACATCGACAGGATATCCAAAACACAAAGAGCAATGGAAAGACAGATGCTGGGTATCGGTCTTAAAGACAGGAAAAGAAACTCATGGATCAGAGAAAAAACAAAGGTGAACGATGTATCAAGACAGGTTGCAAAACTTAAATGGAACTTCGCCGGTCACACTCTCCGGCAAAAAGATGAAAGATGGAATAAGCGAATTCTACACTGGAGACCATGGGAAAAGAAAAGAAAAAGAGGAAGACCACAGATGAGATGGACTGACGACCTTAAGAGAACGGCAGGAAAGGACTGGATGCAGATCGCCCAAAATAGAGACCAATGGAGATTACAGGGGAGGCCTATGCCCAAGAGTGGGCGTTTAAGGCTGATTAGATAGATAGATATGGAATAACTGCAGCTATCTGTAAGACCTACCCATATGCTCTAGAGGCAGCAACAGGACCTACCCACATAATCTGGAGGCAACATTGTAACAGGAGCAAGCGACCAAATATATTCCATAAGTATCAGTTCTCGATTTATTTATTGTAAAGCTTTAGGCAGGATTGTTTTTGCTTTGATTTATTTTGAAGAAATAAGATTAGTTCAATCATTGTTTTATTTGTTACCAGCTACATTTTCATTGTTTAATTCATCGGATGACGGATTCACACTTGAGAGACTGAGCTAGGCATGGTATAGACGATAAGTTTCCATGGTTGATTGAGGTATTATTTTATAATAGTACTTCAATTCTCTTTGGTAGTCTTATCGTTACAATTTTGCAAGTATAAATTAGACTGAGGATGAAATTTATTACCAAATTGAACCTTCTTTCTATTTCGCACCAAATCTAACGTTTAATCTCATTCTTCGTATTTGCTACCCCCTTTGTTAGGTTTACTAACTCGTCGATACATTCCTTCCTCAGTTTCACTTCTTTCTAAATTTATTTTAGTTGTATTCTTATTTCCTCGAGCTCTTATGTCTTTGTCTCCATGCGTTTTTCTTTTCTTTCTTCTATTTATATTAGTCGCCCATTCACTCTCATCATTACTATTTACCATTTCCTATCCACCGCCATTCTCTGATAGGTCATTGTCGACTAACAAATAGACTAAATCATTGAAAATAGTAGATTACAAATTTTATGAGTTATAAAACGACACCTCTGTACATAGTATCTAATTGATGCAGCTTAAAGACTCCAAGAGAAGGATTTAATCGATAGTAAGGCAGTGTGATCAATTCTCTGAAAGTAGTAATAAATTTTCTTCTTCGCGTGCCATATCAGAATTATCCTGCGTTGGCGCTCACCATTGCGAAGGCTTCTCGATATTCTGCATTATCCTACAATTGTCCTACATTTGATATCTGATACCATTCAAGAATGTTTTTTAACCAAGAAACTTGTTTTCTTCCTACACCTCTACGGCCCTCTATTTTGCCTTTAATTATCAGTTGTATTATTTTATATCGACTTCCCCTTACTATATGTTCCCTTACTATATAGACATTTTTCGATGTTTAACAGTAGTTCTCTATCTCTGTGCACTCCTTAGTACTTCTTCATTAGTTTTTCTTGCTGTCCAAGGTATCTTCAGCATTCGTCTATAAACCCACATTTCCAATGCTTCAGTTTTGTTCATGATCGATATTTTTAGCGTCCACACTTCTGCACTATGCAAAAGTACGGACTAAACATAGTACTTAACCATTCTTTGTCTTAGTTTAAAACTGAGATGATTATTGCAAAGAAATGACTTCATTTTCATAAAAGTAGTTTTAGTCATTGCTATTCTACGTTTTATTTCTATGTCTGGATCAAGTTGGTCCGTTATCACAGTTCCCAAATATGTCATTTTGTAAATTTTCTCAACTTGGACTCCGTTCAATTGAAACTTTGCATCGGGATGTGGGTCACGACTAAACACCAAAAATTTGGTTTTGTTTCGAGTTTATTTTAATGTCCATTTCCTCTCCTACCTCGGAGACCTTCAATATTATCTAATAGAATTACTGTATCGTCTATATATCTAATCACATTAGGTAGTTCCCCGTTTATTTTTATTCCATATGGTTGTCTCTCAACTGCCTTTTTAAATAATTGGTCCGAGTAAACATTGAACAATGTTGGCGACAAAATGCAACCTTGTCTTACTCCTCGTTGTATGGAGATTCATCGGTGTAGTTATCTCCAGTTTTTACGATAGAAGTTATACATATTTTCTTTGGTCACGGCATTTTTGTAATAGAATGTTAAGCGCGAAAAGTGCCTCTCTGGTTCTCATAGCATTTCTAAAACCAAATTGGGTATCTTCGAGATCTTCTTCTCGTTTGCGTCTAATTCTGTTGTGAAGTATTCTGAGAAAAATTTTAAGAGTGTGGCTCGTTAGGCTAATTAATCGATATTTTGAGCATTTTCTCGCACTGTGTTTTTTAGGTATTGCGACAAAGATGGATTTGAGCAAATCTGTGGGAATCACTCCGGTGTTATATTGAATTAAAAAGTATTACTACTACTTTTATGTTATCATCCTCTATTAGTATCAGCAACTCAGTTGTATCAGGAGTATCATCTGGATCTAAAGTAAAAAATATTACTAACTAAATGACATATTTACGAGATATGCTGCAAATGCCATAATTCCAACTGAAAGAATGTCGTTTGCTAAAAACTAAATACTACTGTTTTATTCAAGCTTTACGAGACTTTCCGTGTCGAATCACATTATTCTCAAGCTTGTTTTTTATCTTTTTGCAATCAGTATAATAAAAATCCCTTGTCTTACATAAAAGGCGAAAAAGACACATCCATTCATCATCTTTTTAAAAATCAAAACGCAATTCTCTCTTACAAAGTAGTATTTCTCGAGAAGCCCGCGAGTAAAAAACAATTTTTCGTCCATTATTACCTGCAAAAAAACAGAATGAAACCGCAAAAAGATGACTAGGAAAACAAAAACGTCCCAAGGCTGTCGGGAAAACGCGCGAAATAAATTGTAAGCAAGAAAATATCCAGAAAAATTCGTTAGGGATCGTATCCAACGGGTACAATATCGCTGTCTTCTTGTCGTCTTTCATTTATGTCTTACTTTAAAATGATATATAGCTCTTGGTAATTGTTTTATATGACGAAACGTGTGACACATCGGCTGAGAAGGATTTTATTGTTTAAACGAAAGAAGCAAGCAGCTCATTTCTTCAGATGTTGGTGTAAAAGAAACAAAATTTTGGTATTTTTGAGACAATCTATAGAGCGCATCGAACTTTTTTGTTAATTAATCGATTAGCTGATGAAGTTATTTACATATGCACACACTGCATAAGAATTGATTATTGTGTAAAGAATTTTACAGACATTGTTGAAACACATACCTATGTGTTGCAGTTTCTCAACTGTGTCTAAACATTTGTAATATATTAACAGCCTTTTACTTAGTTTTGATTCTCCCCGTATATTTAAACAAGATTTTGTGCGCAACATAAACACAGCTATTTTAAAAACTAAATTTTACATGACGAGCCACCTGCAAAATGACATAGACGTATGTTTGATATAAGAGACGAGTTCTATATTACCGAACAATCCATATGCCAAGCAAAACGAGATAGTCGAATTTTATCTCCCAACCGACACAGATGTGCGTTTGGGTTAAGGTTACCTTATACAATTTTGCTTCGGTCTTATGAAAAAGACAGATCTAGTGCTTCACTGTTGGATGGTAAAGTACATATACACAATATATTATATACCATGATCTTGTTGCTACATCATCATTAACTAACTGTTTATCTTTGAGTTGTTAAATACTTTGTCGCTTTGTTTGAGCCATCAGTTTATTATCCTTAAAATGTATTTTTGGTGTCTCGTTTCGTATTTACGGATTAATTATTTCAAACAAATATTTAAGTTTACACATATTCTTGTTTATTTATAATTGTATGTTTGTTTATGTATATTTATGTTTGATTTTACTTCTTTTTAAATTAGTTTCATATAGTCCTCTGGCTTTCATTTTGTCTATTTAAATATACATACCCAATGCGAAAGGGAGAAACTAGCAAGTTCTAGGTTGAGCATAACATCTTCTCTTCCCTTTGTGATGACCTCAATCGTATGTGCAGAACGCAACACAATGTTCGAGGCTAATTACAAAACCTATTGTATATTGGTGTGTACATCCTATTTTGGAGAATTACAGAATTTGGAATGAAATTGAATACAAAGAAGACAAAAACGATGGTCATCAGCAAACACCAAAACAGAAGGATGAAGGTCAATGTCGACGGAACAGATCTGGAAAGAGTAACAAGAACAACGTACCTTGGAAGTAATCTTGATGAAACTTGGGACCACTCACTAGAGATAAGAATACGCCTGGAAAAGGCACGTACAATGTTTTACAAAATGCAAAATGTTCTATGCAACCGCCAGCTGGGCATCTCATTGAGAACTAGAATACTTAAGTGCTATGTTTTCTCCACCTTGCTCTATGATGTTGAAGCCTGTACAATGACAGAAGCAACACAAAAAAGAATCCAAGCATTCGAACTCTGGTGTTACCATAAAATGCTCAGAATATTCTACATAAGCTTATACGACAAATGCGGAAGTCTTGCGGAGGATGAATAAGGAAAGAGAGCGTATGCTTATAATAAAAGAACGGAAAACACAATATTTTGGTCACATCATAAGAAATCAAAAGTATGAACTACTCCAACTTATAATCAAAGGCAAAATCAATAGTAAAGGAGGACCAGGAAGAAGACGCAACTCTTGGCTTAAAAACCTACAACAATGGACGAACATGACCTCCATAGAACTATTCAGGGATGCTACAAATAAGATTAAATGGGCAAATGTAATGGCCAACGTCCTTAAGGATAAGGCACCGTAAGAAGAAGATAGCCTATTTTAAGTACAGAGAAAATCCATACAATCTTTGCCACTATACATAATTCATAAGTAAAAAGAAAGACTAATGCAAAATTTTTTACCTATATAGTCATAAGTAGGGGGAATGAAAGATCCAATATTTTCTTCTACATCAACTATGGGCTGTGGTTAAGAGTATGGTAGAAAAATTGAAGTAGAAGAGATGATCGCATCAATTAATCCGTCGTGGTCTACACAGAGGAATATGCTAGGTTGCTGGATGCCTACTGAACATTATAAAACTTTGTTAGAACTATGTACATATTATGAATATGGAGAACACGCAACAGTTAGGTATGTAGAGGTAACTAATATGTTAAAAATTATAAAACGTAATAAGTAACATTAACTATTTGCTAAACGGCAGTGTTCCAAAGAAAACCATATAAATGCTCATATTTACAATAAACATAATCATCATTGAATTCGGTATAGTGAAATTGAGTTGTCTCGATAAAAAAGATGCCGGTATACGGTTAGCTTCGACTTGGAGACGTCTTATAAAGAAAATATCGTCCGTCCACCTGTCAATCAAAATCCTTCTACCAGAAATGTTCGAGCCGACCCCCGCGCCAATCCCCAAAGTCCCCACACCAACCTCCATCCAAGCCACGGCACTATCGACGGTATAAATAACCCTTCATCTATTCCCAGCACCAGTAATGCATTGATTAGTGATTAGTGTAGTAGTGTCTGAGAATGAAAATGAAAACAAAATTCTCGGGAAAAAACGCGTTGATAATTTGAAACTCGACGTTTCGGCACCCATTTTGGAGTCATCACTCCTGATGTACCAGTATCCTTGTTCTGTAGAAATACAATAACTCAATATGTGTACTCAATACAAGTCTCAATCTGTGTACTCCTCAGTGTCGAGTGACGACCGATCGTATCCTGTGTAGCTGCTTTTAACTCTTAATATGCAAAAACAGTCTGAGCGGGATGGGTAGGAGCGAGGGGTCGCTGCAACAGCGGTCGCCATGTTGCCAGCTGCTTCGAAACGACTAAGAGTTTTTTGGTGTTATATTTATTATCATTTAAATCAGTGACAAGAAGTCTTTTTTGGCATTGATTGCGTTAGTATTTCTTTTTATTTTTATTGATTCGTATATTGTTTGTATTAAAATTATATATCAATATTCATATTCCACCGCGACTACATTTGTAGGAGCGAATGCGATGAACCCAATTTATACAAAATCCGCATTAATCTCACATCACATCACATCAATGACTTAACATAGTCCCACAAAAAATAATTCAACGGTGTTCAATCGCAGCTTCTTGGATGCAAAGCATCTGGTGGAAGTTGTTGAATTCTCCTAGGATCTCTGGCATCAAGAGAAATCAACGTTTCCGGGAACTTTTCTTTCGATAATTCAATGGTTGGGGCAGTAGTGTGACATTTGGCACCGTCTGTTAAAAAAACATGCCATCTAAATCCATTTCATCCAATTGAGGCCACAAAAAATCCATTATCATCGTTCGATACCTTTCACCGTTGACTGGTGACTTTTTCTGGATGTAAAGGCTTCTCAAGAATCTCATGTGGATCATTTCCACTCCAAAAACGACAATTTTGCTTATTCACAAAGCCGTTTAACCAAAAATGAGCTTCATCGGAAAAAATTATTTTTTTTTAAATCGGCATTATTGTTGAGTTTGTCTAGAGCACAATCAGCGAACAAACGACGCTTATGATGGTCAAGTGGCTTCAGTTCTTGAGTCAGAAAAATCTTGTAAGGGTGTAGGTCTAAATATTTTCTCAGAATTCGCCAAGTTGTCATTCTGGTGAGTCCAAGTTCTTGAGAACGACGATGTACGTACACATTTGCATTCTTCGCTACACTTGCTCTTGCAGCAGCAATATTTTCCTGAGTTCTTGCATTTCGGCGTCTAGTTGGTGGTTTCGTATCGTGCAGAGTAAATTCACGTTTCAAACTTTTCCTCGATTCGACGAATTACACGTACATCAGGACAATGATTTGGTCCATAACTTTCACGCAAGCTTTTTGAACTTTTGTTCAAGCGTATATCTTTCCATGGTAGTTTGTTAGAGTATACTAAATACAAACGTCAACAAGTGACAGTTCTATTATTTTCAAAATGGCCGCCATGACATTTCAAAAACAGGACGCCCCTATGACAGTAAACAATGAGATATCTCTTTCAATTTACTAATGTCAGTGTCTCGCTTTACGGTTTGGTAAGTTTTTATATGTTTTATTTACAATAACTTTTTGTTCTTATTTGTGTATATTTTAGAATCTTGACAAAGGCAAGGGTTACCTGCCAAAACGTTGACTTCAATGCCACAATAAGATCTAGTTTTAAATTTATTATTAGTTTAGTAAAGACGTGCTCAATACATGAAAATCTGAATTAAACAGAAAATATGGGAGCTCTTGTTTACGCTTCTAATCGATTTAGTGAAACGAAATCGTCATTTCACCAATCTATAAATATCTATTTACCCCGTTATAACCATTTTATTTGGAAGTTATTATTATTTCCGCCGCTATTTAGGGCACAAATGGTATATAAATTTGAACGGATAATTTGTTCATAGCTCACTGTACCCAAAAATAATGTCCGAGCCATCTGACAAAAGCGATAATGTCCAAAAATATCGCAAAACATGAATGAGTCCAGCGTACCGCAACTAACCCGCAATTTATTAGGAGAACCGATAAACCCCATCCCCGATATAAATAAACAAACAAAAGCTCCAGCCCATTGTTCGAATCGGATGCTAAACGACGCATTATCTGTCTATAGGCAGATAATTTTAAATTCAATTCCTACAGTCAAACTTTGTTCGTCGAAATTAAATCCAAACATTTGCTCAATTCTACACCCAATGCATTTTTAAGAGAGTTTAAAAATTTACGCGGCCTGACTGGAAGCACTTCTCGACGAGACCCGTTTCTGTTTTGCCAGCGATGAAGAGTTTGTTGTGCTTGAAGATTCAAGTAGATATGCTGAACAAATATCTCGGAGTTGACAATTCACTTGGTAAATTGTTTTATGAGAAAATCTGACAGAATTGCAGGGAGTTACTGAAAATACGAGGGGCTTACTTATATATTCAGCGCTAGTCATATTAGACTGTGCGGGATCTATAGAAATTCAGACCATAATGGACATTTCCATTTTTTTGCTGGAATCCCTTCAGGATGTGACCAATATCGATAATCACGATATGCGCCAGTCGCAAACCCTGTGCTTTTTTTTATTTTTATTTAACAAAATCTGAAAACAATTGCACAAAACCACGCAAGAAACTGCAGCCCACACTGCGAATTAGCCTAGAATGACTTTAGACTGTTTAGACGGACAAAATAAGAATGGAAGCTGTTCACTGGGACGCCAATTTTAGACTCGTCTTCTTAAAAAAACTGGAACACATGTGGTTATTCTTCAAAGTTGTTGTAAATGCCGTTTTACAAATATCTCAGATGAGAGACGGCATAGAAATAAAAACAGTTATTACTCTTTCAGAACTGACACATTTGATTAAGTATAAATCACTTTTTCTAACAAATTTGCCAGTTCACTCAAACTGTGAACACCGGTACACACGTTGCTGTGTGCTCTCCCTGACCTCTCTTCCAAACCTTATTTTAACTTCACATAAAACTTAACACTGCTACTATAGTACAAAATTTTCCATGATAAAAGACGAAAAACACAAAACATTACGAATTTGTAGCTAAGTTTGGACTGATACTGAAACCAACTACACGTTACAGCAGCCTAACTGAGAATGAGGTAATTATCTTTAAAATTGATTCGCCCAACTTGGTATAAACCAAACATAAATGGGAATATTTATTTACCGCGCAATATTATTATCAAATAATACTGAGGAAGTATGCATCTGTGATATATAAACAAATTTTAAAAATGTGTTTATTATCAACTCGTCGACGCAAATAGGATTAAAAGAACAGAATAGAATAGAATAGAATAGAATAGAATAGAATAGAATAGAATAGAATAGAATAGAATAGAATAGAATAGAACAGAATAGAATATTCTTTATTAATCCCATCAGATCACATGGTGATATAGGCCAATTACATAAAACAAAATCAGTAAAATATAGATTAATATAAAAATAAAAAAAAAAGATATGCAATATAGAGCGTCTCTGAACCCGTCGGTTCTTATTCTCTGTAGTCTTTTATTAAGTCAAAATATTCATTTAGGTTGTAAACGCATAATTGGATCAAGCATGCTTTTAATTTATTTTTGAATTTTTGAATATTGTTTTCATTTCTTATATTAAGTGGCAAACAATTATAAAATTTAGATCCTGCAAAATCAGGACTAGTTTCAACGAGAGTTGTGGAGTGTTTACACACGCTTATCAACCTCCCGTGTCTTGTCGGGTAATTATAAAAGTCAGAGTTGAGGGTAAAATTTTGAAATTTAGTTTTGACGTGAATAATACACTTATAAATATATAAAGCATGAAAAGTCAACAGCCTGTGTTCAATAAAATATTTACGACATGATTGTCTATTATTAATATTGAATATCAATCTAAGAATTCTCTTTTGAGTTATAAAAACTCTAGAAGAGTTTCTAGAGTTTCCCCACAAGATAACATTATAGGCCATATATGAATAAACAAATGCATAATACACACTTATCAATTGATTGGTGTTCAATAGAGTTTTCAACTGAAGGATCGCATAGTAACTCTTATTCATTGTTTTGCAGACTTTAGTGACAGTTTCATCCCATGTCATATTACTTTCTAGAATGCTACCAAGAAATAATGTTGTATCACTAAAAGGCATTTCCTCAGAACTAACTGTGATTTTATATCCATGGGATGGCTTAAAGCGCGAGTAGAACTGCATACAAATAGTTTTCTTTGCATTTACCATTAAAGAGTTCCTTTTACACCAGGTTGTAAATTCCTGTGCTAAGTTCATTTTTGATATGAGTTCGACTTCATTTGACTCGTCAACTGCAATTGTTGAATCATCTGCATAAAGAACTGTATGGTCTGCAGTTAAAATATGTGTCAAATATTAGGGGTCCCAATACGGAGCCTTGCGGTACACCTCGCTCAAGATTAAAAACAGATGACTTCTTTTTATCGACTTTTACTAGGAATTTACGATGTTGTAAATATGACCTTAACCAGTTCAATAAATAACCCCGAAAACCAAGGGCTTCTAATTTATGTAGTATAATTTCAATGTTAATAGAGTCAAAAGCCTTAGTTAAGTCAAAAAAGAGTGCACCCACATACCTTTTTCGATCCAAAGTAGCGTGGATATAATTAAATAATGAAATAGAAGCACTCTCTGTAGACTTATTAGGAAGAAACCCATGCTGGCATTGATTTAAGATATCATATTTATTCAGAAAATTTAACATTTTACTATAAATACACTTTTAGATAATCTTAGAGAGTACACTTGTTACGGTGATTGGCCTGTAATTATCAACCAAATATGGATCTACCTTTTTGAAAATTGGACTGACTACTCCCGTTTTAAGGTCGCTTGGAAACTTGCCATCCTTGACAGATAGGTTGATGATGTGAGACAAAACAGGAGATATATATGAAGAAATGTATTTAATTATTTTAGTGGGGATTTGATCAATACCTACTGAGCTGGTATAGTTTAAGGAAGATATAGCATTCTCCATATCAAATGGTGAGACTTCAGAAAAAAAGAATGTGTTGTAAATTGTCATAGTTGTGAAATTGTTAAAGTTATAGTTATTGAAATGTTTTAATAATGTGTGTTTGACTGATGTACAAAAATACTCACCAAATTTATTTGCTATGTGTTCTGGATGTATCAATAATTTATTATTATCAGTAATGCTCCACTCAAAATTGTTTTTATTTTTACCAGTTTGACGATTCACAGTTTTCCATATCTCCTTCCTTCTTTTATTATTATTTTGATTATGTAAATAACTTTGATATGAGGCTTTTTTTATATCCTTTACCTTACGAATAAAGTTGGCGTTTTGTATTTTATAGTTATACATTAAATCTGAATTACCACTAACATTTGCTAGCCAAAATAAATATTTCAGTTTTTTACTAATCTGAAGAAATTCAGTATTGATCCATTTTCTGTTGGTATTAGTAGTTATGCGTTTTGATATTAAAGGACATATTGTATCAATATGGTAGGAAACAGAGTTCAAAAAAGCTCTATACATCATCTACATCATTTGAATATGTATAAACGTTTTCGAAATTCTCAGAATCAAGACTCAGCAAAAGATTAGACAAACAATTCTTTGATAAGTTTCTATAAGTAGCTATCTGGGATGCAGCAGTATTGTTACTCTCAAATATGTTTAAACTAAAATGCAGTCCTAGATGATCACCTAAATTGTAGTTCACGACAACCTCATTGTATAATTGAGGAATATTGGTAAGAAAATAATCTAGTTTCGATCGTGAAATTACACCGTTTTTATTTGTAAATATTCTAGTTGGTTCAGTATTTTTACAGTTAAGTCCAAAACTAATCATAAAATCCTTCAATATAGATTTTTGCCTTGGCTCTTTAAGATAATCGATGTTAAGATCACCACAAAGAATAATACAATCATATTTAACGTAACAAATATTAAATATATAATATAATTGATGTATAAAAATATCCATATCTTCATTAGGGGAGCGATACACATTGAGTAAACAAAATTTTTTTGAGTCACATCTAAAACTAATACAACAGCACTCAAAGTTAAAATCTTGACAGATGTTCGTGAGAAAACTTGGAATAATAAATTTAAAATTAACCTTTACAAATATAAGTACACCACCATGTATATGATCACTTCGATTATAGTACGAACCTAAGAGATAATTTGGAAGATATAAGGAATTTATATTGTTGTCACTACACCATGTATCGGTTATACACAGCAAATCCGGACTTTCGGTTTTAATCAATAATTCGAAGACTTATTTTGTTTATAATAGATTGTGAATTAATACATACGATCTTGGTGCTGAATCCAAGCTTATTTGTAGCATCTAGATTGTCCAATTCGGGACTCGTAACAATCATTTCTGGTTTTGATGGGGACCGCGGCTGGTAAAATTCTTGTATTTGAAGTTAAAACGGCGGACCACTGAACCCTCAGGCCAGATGCTGGGGTTGAAGACTTCATCTTTGTAATCTAATGGATATGAAACTTTGAAATTAGCCTGGTACACGGTAACCTTTATCTTTTTGCAGTAGAAACTGACATTTGGAGCATTTACCTTTAGATAATTAGTCATGTCTTCGATTGTCGTTTCAGGATGGAGATGATAAACACTTAAAAATCCAAGTTTTGGAACTGTCTTCACTTCTGTAGATGAATTAGAGTTAGAAGCTGTTCCAGTAATGGGTTTGTTATACTTTTTCGCTGCTTTAACTGCACTTCGCACTTGTTCATTAGTAATTATGTTTACCTTTGTATTGAGGTTAGAGTTGTCACGATATCGTTCATATCTGCCACTGCCACTCTTATCATATACAGGTGTATTATTGTATACTAACGAGATACTAACGCGTTACTTTATGAGCACACACAAAACTATTGTATTTTTGTCCACCCTGTACCAATTTGAATCAACATGTGATACATTTTTGGAATCAGCTCAGCTAGAGTAATCCGAAAATTGAGACAAAATCGGGGTGTTCTATTAAAAAAAAATGACGGTGACGTCATTACTCGAAAGTAATTCACCCTGTATATTAGAACATTATTTTAAAATACGGTAAATTAAAATCAAAAATCGACGTGTTTCAGGATTATTTCTTAAAATGCTCTGTTTAGCTAAAAAAGAATTTGTTCCATACTTTACACGGACACAGTGTATACGAGGTGATTTCAATATATGTATACCAAAAAATTTAAAAATGTTACACTATCAATGCAAACAAAGTACCAGCTTACATTTTTCGGTACAGACTTAGTTTCTATTTTTTAAATGTTGCCTGTTTGCTTGATCATTTTTAGACAATGATCAAGCAAAACCTCCTTTATTAAATAATTCTAGACAAATATATATTCGTTGTTTATAGTGTAATAACTCTTCGTAATGTCATCGACCTGTTGCAGCTGAAGACTCTTTTATGCGCTTGCAAACAAAAAACTCAATGTATAATTAAAAACTAACAACCTACCTAATGTTTAAAAATCGTTTTTAAAATCAAATTTATATTCAATTACTCGTCTTGTTGATTTAATTGACTTTTAAGTAGAAAACAAACGAAGTGAGCGGTGAATTGTTAAGAACACCGGCTCACTTGATTATTTGCTTTTTCGAGAAATTGTTGTCAGTGCCTCCGGAGACATTATCTAGTATTTCTTGTCGTTATTCGTAAAATAGTTGATTAAGCCTTTGTTGCATTGTTAAATTAAAACAAATTGTCCCCTCGGGCTATGTTTGCATTGTAGAAAACGCATTCAGACTCTCAGATCTCTTTGTAAAGCTCCTTCCTAGGTTTTCTTTAATTAATGAGTAATGAGTTTTTTCTCCTACGGGAGAAGCACTAAGTAGTTTTTCTGCTGGCGATATTTTTTTGTAGACAAATGCTGGGCATGTATAAACCGTCGGTAATAGTAAATATTTATTAACCATTGAAGAAAATTAAACACATAAAGACGCATTCGAGGAGTGGTCATTTATTGTTAAGTGTGACTTAAAACCTATCGTGAGAACACAGTAACACTGGACGATCTTATAAACAAATACTACCAACAGTATGTTACAAATATATCTCAATTTTTGTGTTTTGATTTTATAATATAATTATGTTGCATACGCATCCAGTTGCCCTAATTCCCAAAGTTGCTCTGTAGTGTGCTGTTTCTCCTCCAAGTTCTCTAATCATCTAAACAAACTTTTATCAAAATGGTCGATTGTTGCAAATTGATTTCTCAATCAAATCCCTTGTTTGCTATTTTCCTTCCAATATTCGTAGTAGATGGCAAATCAGTTTCGTCCTCTGATCTTATACTTTCTTAAGCCTTAATATATCCATAATACAAACTAAAGAGATAATACCACCGAAGTATTACACAAGGTAGTGTCCAAAGTAAAGAGGGTGATTATTGTTCACACAGGCAGCGAAATGGGATTCATAAAAAAATGCATGTTTAAAATTTAAATCTAGTACTCGAAAAGTCGGGATGCTTTCACAGCGAAATAAATTTATAATTATGATAGAGAATGGATTCATGAAAAATATAATAGCGCGTAGTTAGTTGTAGACAATATCCTAGCGTATTGTGCATCTCCTTTCTTCTGAATGCGCTCTCACTTCATTTTCTACGCAGATGACAAAATAGTTTATCCAAGTCTCAAGCTGTATTTGACGAGCAGTTTATCGCCGCTTGCTTAATATCACCATAGGTCATACTAATCTGTATATTTAGGTAACGATTTAAATAGCCTAAATAGAGGCCGTATCTATCTATTTTATATCTGCGTTTGCATTTCAAACAAAGTTATAAATAACTCTTCAAAAGGAACACGATTCATCAAAAAATTTCCATATTCATACAAAATTCTGCTAGCAACGATTAACAATGTAAAATGAGCTATGGAAAATATCAAAACAAAAATTAATTCCACCAATTTACAAACAAAAATAGCACGTACCGAAATTAAAAACTGATATCTAAAATAAATAGCTAAATGCTACAACGATTCAAAGCGAATTTTCATTCAAAATTTAGATTAAACGGCAAAATAGCATTGTTGGTTTAACTGAAGTGGTTTATTTAAAAAAAAAATGGTAATAAATAACAGAATTATAATCTTTTATATGATAATTGGTTTTTCTATTTAACTGTACTAATATTTTTAACAACCTCATTTAAATAGAACATACACCAATATACATTTTTAGTTAAATTCAAATGTTTTATTTACAAAATAGAATAACCGATGTCCCAACCTTAATCTTCAGATAACAAGTCGAAGAAGGAATGAATTCCTCATTTTTTTATTTATTTTCACATCAAATAATCTATCTAATCTATCTAATTAGCCTTCTTCGGTCCATCTTTGGATATAGGCATCCCCAATCCTTTTCCATTCTTCTCTGTCTGTCGCTACAGTCATCCATCCAGAGCCCACGTGCTTCTTGATATCATCTGCCCATCTCATTTGGGGCCTTCCTCTGCTTCGTTTATATTCCCACGGTCTCCAACTTATAAGAATTTTGTTCCCATCATTCACATCAAATAAACTGCAGGAAATTCATGCAGAAAATACAGTTGCGTCACAACTAAAAAATAGATATACTTTTTTGATGTTATTTGAACTACTAAGTATTTAAAGCTTTCAGTTAATTTTATAGTTCCCATTTCAACTTGTAGGCTTTCTAGTTTTTCTCCTGCAACTAAATACTTGGTTTTTTTGCATATTTATTGTGACGCCCCACTTGATTTACTCCTTGTTGCTATCTGAACATACGATGAACTCTATATAACAACTAAGACCATCAGAAAGCGGGGAGGATGAGGTACAAAGCGGAGTTAGACAGGGTGACTCGTTAAGCCCACTTCTCTTTAATATATTAATGGACGAAATAATATTAGTAGTAAAGAACAAATACCTAAGACGAGATACAAAAACAAGAATCTATAAAGCAACAATTAGACCTATATTAACATACATGGCGGAGACAACACCTCACCTGGATAGGGAGAGAAGCGAAAATAAAAGAAGAGCATGCAATATAGAAGATATAAATGGATAAGTGACAAAACAGGAACAGGAGTGGAACGAACACATTAAGATGCAACGCAGAGGATAGGATAGTACAAATAGCACCAGATAAGTCACCAAATGGACGAAGAAGTATTGGCAGACCAAGAAAAAGATATTGTGATAATTTAAACAATTTAGGAAGCTAATATTGAAGAACAGACAGGCCTTAAAGTCTACATACAAGAAGAAAGAAGAAGAAGAAGTGGAGGAGAATGAAAGGTTCAATATAGAACTCGTTGGTGTCTCCCTTTCACTTGGGTTTGCATACTTTCACAGAAAATAAAAGCAAAAGTACTATATAAAACTCAATTTAAAAAGTAAAATCAATAAACAAATTATATATACATAAATCCTTAATTAGAAATTAAAATATGCACGATAAAGATACAAAAAACCATTATTCACTTATTCGTAACTTAGATTGCTTTAAAAAGGGTGAACGAATTAGTATACAAACACAGCTGTTTTCGAAAACTAGATATTATGCTATGAGAACTTTGGGTATCTGTATCACACACAAATCGCTTGTCTACAAATGAAATCAGAAGTATGCTAAAAACAAATGACTTTTGCAGCTGATTGTCACATAAAATTAGTAAAACGATAAATTTATTTTAAATAAATCAAATAATAATATTAAATGGTAAAAATGGTAAAACAAAATGGTACCTCTACAAATGGTAAAACAAAACTACAATTATTATACAAAATAAACCTAAAATGTTCTGATAAAAGTTAAAGTTAAACGTTTTAACTAAAGGTTAAAATGTCCCAATTTCACGCACAAGATTGACTAATGTCATCAACATCAATAAATTGCATATACCAGTAACCAGTAGAAGATATAGCAGCAATTAGTTTTGGTAGCAAATTGTGTAGGCTCTACTTTACCCCATTAGAATGATAGCACCTGCTATCGAAAACAATGTCTTCTTGGACATACGGCAACTACAAAAGTATTGATGAAGCGAGCATGTACCCATAACTTTGACACGACTGTCTTGTTCAGCCGATGGACCGACTCTTTGGTACTGAGTGCCAAACAGTGGTTGGTTCACTGGGGTGTATAATTACCCAAGCGATCTGTAACTTTAACGAAACCCACTAATTTTTTTGTGTCTCTTTGTTAACAACAATGTATGAAAGAACAGTCTTTTGTTTGCAACAATGTAGTAGTAGTAATAGTAATAGTAGTAATAGTATCTGTAATTTTTTTGAACGGGTTCTTGGCTAACTATACAGGGAGAATCAAAACGAACAAAAAGTCTGTCAATATTTTAACAATTTTTATGTATATTTCCGAAACTGCAACACTCCTAATCCAAATAATTTATTGATTTATATTTATTTCCTTGTACAAATAACAAATATTTTATTAGTTAGTTTATAAAGCTGTTGAATGAAGAAAGTGATTTTAGCTCAGTAAGTCGTAGCTAAAGTATTTTTTATTTAATAAATCTGAACGAACAAACTATGAACCATCTAATGTATATAAAATGTATATATCGACACCTGCTGATTTTAAATAATATTTCGATTAATATAAAACAGATTTTTTACAAAGAATATTGACATTACTTCCTAGAAAATAAGAATGTAAAGATGTACAACACGTCAACCACTAGTCATAATAGCTTCCTTTATAGCTTTTCATTTCAGTTCCCATAAAAATAATGTTCATTTGCAGGATTCCTACATTGAAGAATTCTCATTCCTGACATATCCGCATTAAACTTCTTTGTTGCCAGTGGAATGATAAAATAGAGATGAGCGATGAGGATTCTATCACCGGCCTGGAACTGTACGACTGCTTAGTTTCGGTTAGTTTTTAGAGATTTAAAATCATTTTTATATCAATTTCCAACGAATTATAAAACCAAATACTCGATTCCTTTGATGAAAGTCTAAGTATATTTCAAAAAATCGCAATTTTTAGTTTGTATTTGTGGCACATTTGCTATATTTTCGAACAGATGAGCCTATTTTTTAAATGCATATAATCTTCAGTACTTGAGTACATAAGACTCGATGATCCCGTGACAATTCTACTTAAATCCGGATCATCAAAATGGACTTACAAATGACACGATTATGCCACCTCTATACCGGGCATTTTTAATTTTACCGTCTTATTTAGTATTTCTGCAGCGCCGTCAATTAAAATTCAAAAATTACAATTGTAATGAATTTCCATGTCTCGTCCAGAGACGATACGTGTTTACATCTGGTCCCATGTACTGTAACAGTGGATTAATCCATAAATCTGGGATATATGGGAGTATCTGACCAGACACGGCCGGTGTCACTCCCACTTTATGTTAGTACACAGCGTCATCCGGCGAAGTTAATCTATTACGATATGTGACACAACAGATCAAGTAGGCAAATCATGTCTGCCATGGAAAAACAATGAATGGGATCGAGTTGTCAACTCCTACGTGTCGTCTGATACGGATGAAATTCGAGGTTAATACCTGCGTTTTATTGGTTGGCTTTAGTTAGTGATTTACTTATATCGTTGCGCCTGACAGCATAAAACTACCCGTGTGAGAGAACAAAACTGCAATACCCGTAAATCTAAAAGATTAATATTTATTTGATGAAAATTATTTGTGAAGACGAAGAAGAAGAAAAAATTCCTTCTCTTCGCCTTTATTTAGGGTATTGCTCAATATTCAGTTAAATACTAGGGCGATCCGATAAGTAGTTAGTTAGAAAAACGAAAATTTTGAAACAGTGGTGATTTATTTTTCAACATAGTCTCCTTTTAGCTCAATATGCTTGAGCCAGCGATGCTCCAACTTCTTTAACCCGTCTGAAAAATACGTTTTCTCGAGGTCTGCAAAGTAGGCTTCCGTGGCAGCGATGACCTCCTCATTAAACTTAAATTTTTGCCAGCGAGTACCCTTTTCATGTTTGGAAACAAAAAGGTCGCACGAGGCTAACTCTGGAGAATACGATGGATGGAGCAACAGTTTGACCAATCTCGCCATGGCATCGGCGGATGTATGAGCAGGGGCGATGTCACAGAGGAAGAGCACTATTTTCTTCGCTAAATGGGGTTGTTTTTTCTACATTTTGGCGTCGAATTGGCCCAATAATTAGGCGTAGTAATAATTCGGGGTAGTAGAACCCTGTGATCGTATTGCCTTTCTCCAGATAGTCGATGTGTAGCGTAGATGCTTAATAAACATTTAGCACACAAATTTAATTCAAGGCCAGAATCGCTCAATGTCGGAGAGAAATTGCGGGGTACGGTCAAATGTATAGAAACTACGTAGTATCTCAAAAATCCAAACACAATTAGATAATCTGAAATTAAAATTTATTATTGGACGCTACCCCCTGTTTATCCTCGTAGGGGACGAGAGAAAAAAATAAGATGTATAGAAAGTTTACAGCGAAATTACACTTTATTATTTCTCAGTAATAAAAGGAAACATTAAAAGTTATAGGTAAAGAAATAATAAATCAGACTTACTCACAATCAATTTAATTTAACTATCCGACGACCGGTTTCGCTTTCTACAATATGCAAAGCATCTTCAGGTCTCGGTACAAAGTTAAACAAATGCTGAAATGATAAAAACCCATATTAGGGTGTTGTCTAATAAAGATAAATAAATTAGATGTTACAAATTACAATAATTATGCCAATATTACCTGTCTGTGGTTTTTTTATTTAAATGATTGAGTTGAAAAAGGTATAAATATTTTTTTAAAAAAGTTTTAAAAAAGTTAAAAGGACAAGGTAAGGCCCACAAGTTGTCATAAAATCTCTTCTATTGGAATAAATTAATGAATGAGCAAATAAATAAATGAAATAAAATAAAATAAAATTACTTACATGCCGGTACTCTATTAATAGATGGATGGTAGAACATGTTTGAAACTACTGTATATTGTTGAATGGAGAACTCAATACTATTATTGCAGTTGTTTATTCTTATTTAAAAATAAATTTTTATTCTTATAAATAAGAATAACAATTTATCTGATACCGGTTTAAATAGACGATCATTCTACCTGTTCGTATAACAATTTCCGGTCCCAACTGTCGGATATTAGTACTACCAACTAATTATTGAATGCTTTATAATTCAGTCAATTTTTTGAACTCACAAATTATTTACCAACAACAATTATCCATTTGTTGCTTTGGATGTGTATTAGATATTAATATATCAGATTTTGAAAAATATCTCTTAATAATTAAAAAATACCCGGACAGATAACTCATACCTATATCAAATTTCAAATTAAAAATAAAAACCTTGCAAACTTATTATACATTTGATTATTGAATGTACATGTTCAGTTGCCAGAGAATTTATTTTAAATGGATCATTAAGTTAAACATTAGACTTAGTTAGGTATTTTGTAGGATGTATTTCAATTTCAATTAACCATATTTTTACACTAAATTTTGATTAATTAAAGATTGTTAAAGTATGCCAATATTAAACACATCAATTTACTTTTGATATATCTAAATTGAAACAGGCTCATAGACATTCATTATTAATAACAGCATATTTTATGAAACTAGATAACTTAACTTACAGTATTGAGAAACAGAAGAAGAACTGTCACATGCTAACCTACATCTGTCAAAATTTACCACTAAAATTTAATGATACAATAACAAAAAACTCATTGTGCCAAAGACTATGATGTAGTGATTTAAAGTCCTTCCCCCTTTTAAATTCAATGTTTGTTTCGTCCCTTCTAAGTGTTTTCTGTTTTTAGTGTGTTTAAATTATCCTTAAGTGTTTGTATTTTTACCATTTTATTCATTTTATTCACTTGACCATTCCAATAATTAACACATTGCCAATAGAACTTTATCAAAGTAATTTGATAACTACAAGTTTGGAAATAATTGCACACCCACACAATTTTACATCTACACTTATTCATTGTCATAAATGTCACCTTCATAAAACAATTACTCAATAAATAACACACATTTCAAAAAAATATATCTCTGGAATAAGTATAAATAACTTTCAATAACACAATAATATATTACACCACTTACATTTAACAAACAATCTCACACACATCTCAAATTCATTGGATCAAATCTACCTCCTCAAGAACTTCCCGTTTACTGTCAAACAACTGCAATAATAGTATTGAGTTCTCCATTCAACAATATACAGTAGTTTCAAACATGTTCTACCATCCATCTATTAATAGAGTACCGGCATGTAAGTAATTTTATTTTATTTTATTTCATTTATTTATTTGCTCATTCATTAATTTATTCCAATAGAAGAGATTTTATGACAACTTGTGGGCCTTACCTTGTCCTTTTAACTTTTTTAAAACTTTTTAAAAAAATATTTATACCTTTTTCAACTCAATCATTTAAATAAAAAAACCACAGACAGGTAATATTGGCATAATTATTGTAATTTGTAACATCTAATTTGTTTATCTTTATTAGACAACACCCTAATATGGGTTTTTATCATTTCAGCATTTGTTTAACTTTGTACCGAGACCTGAAGATGCTTTGCATATTGTAGAAAGCGAAACCGGTCGTCGGATAGTTAAATTAAATTGATTGTGAGTAAGTCTGATTTATTATTTCTTTACCTATTTGAAATGGACTCACACAAGCAACAAATTCATGAATTAAAAGTTATGTTATTCCCAAAGGATACTAAAATACCATTTCATAATTACATTACTATAAACAGAACAACTGTATATCGTATTAAATCAAGAATTGGTTATTAAAAACAAATGAATTTATATATTATTTCCAAATTTCGAAATTCGTTTACATTTAAAATACTATAGTAGTTATTTATTAACTATTCATAATAGAAAAGTTAGATCTTTAAACAAAATTAAAACACTGCTATATTTCCTTTCTCTGAGTCCATAATTATTTCTCGCTTTCTCGATAGGATATAATAAAAAAAGAATGGTACAACCTTAATCATCAAATAGCTGGCAACCATACAAAAAGGAGATGCTCTGTTTCTCCTCACCCTCCAAGCATTTCATTAAATTATTTATTAGGGGTCCATTTAGATCATAATGAAATATTGGGCTGCGTTTACGACAGCATATGACTTCTCAGTTAACTTCGAGCCAAATAAACATAATCAATGACCTTTATCCTCCCCGGTAAAGGTCTAAAAATAATTATTTATCTGAAAATATAGACAAAAAAGGCATTTTTTCTTTGGCTTAGGTCTATATAGAGACCCACTTCACAAAACACGTCCTAACAGTTGGATGTTTGTAAGAGAAAAGAGACAGACGCTATAACTTACCGGTTTGAATTGGGGCGTGATTGACAAGTTAATAATCGTTCTCATCTACCGGATAGGTTTAGAATTACAGTAGAAACCTTGAGTCGGCTACAAGTACCCGGCAGATAGATGGGGTTAGCAGTTTTATTTAAAAAATAATAATCGAATTTATAATGAATTTCCTAAAACTTTTGAAACAGTTACAGATGTAGATTACCCCTTTGTGAATTCCAGAAAATTATGGCCATTACCTTTCCTACAGATAGGATAGTCTTCGATTTCTGCAGAGTACGTTTCCTGGTGCCGTCCACTGTTTTGACTGTTGTTTCCTGTTTATTTTTCTCTTTCTCAGAACCTCTTTTTCTGTTTAATTCATAACCAAATTATAATACTACTTGACATAATATTAAGTTTTCTATTCAACTAACTCAAAGTTAATGAAGCAAACATTTTGCTTCCTGTTCCTAAAATAATCAGATAAACAATTTCGAAGCGGCGGAACACAAATCTCGAGCGTCGAAATCCGAATAATATTTACATACCTCGCTTGGCAAGCTGTCGAATAAAGAAAAATAGCTTTTTAATTCCGAGAGATCGCAATCTCCTCCATCTTTTAGCAACTTCAGCGTAATTGACTCAGAATCCGAACACCTTAAAAATCAACCCTGAAGAAACTTCCGTGCTCTATCGCTCCGATCTCCCCTACCGATTCGTGGAGTGTCGATTGAAAAGTCTCTTATCGAGAAACGTTTTCGAATGTCAGATGGGATCTCGTCGTTCTGTCTCGGAAGAATTTTTTTGTTGCAAGTACTTTAAGAGTTTCAGTTAATGTTGACTTTATTAACGGTTTGTTCAATTTAAAAAATATTTTAGATTTTAGTTTTTAATTTGTTAGAAGCTCTTTGTCTCTGGCACCTCAATTCTTCAATATATTAGAATAACAATCTATTTGGAATTCGATTACGTGTAAAGTGTTACTTTTTATAGACAACTATGAACGGTTTATATTACTATTATCATATGTAGCTCGACATCCTTTCTGGCTTCTTGCTTGTTCTAGGATTTTCCGCCATTCTGTTCTGTTCTTTGCTTTGTTTTTCCAGTTGGTAATCTTTTCAGATCTTGTTCCATGTATCTAAGTTTGGGTCTTCCCTTTGACTTTCTCCCTACTGGTATTTGCCTCATTATATGTTTTGGCGTTTCAGTCTCCAACATGCGTTCAACATGGCCCTTCCAGCGCAGACGTCCGATCTTTATGGATGTTACGATCTCGGGTTCATTGTATGCTGTGTATAGTTCAAAGTTATATCTTCTGCGCCATATGTCATTTTCCTTTACCCCCTTGTATATATATATATATATATATATATATATATATATATATATATATATATATATATATATATATATATATATGTGTGTGTCTAAGGATTTTTCGTTCAAATGTACCTAATAGGTTCTCATCGCTTTTCGACAGTGTCCACGTCTCTGATCCATACCGGTTTTATCAGGGTCTTGTATATTTTGCATTTGGTTTTTCTTGTGATGTTGTTAGATCTTCGATGTTTAATTAGTCCATTATATGTTTCATTAGCGATATGTATTCTTCTCTTAACTTCTTCACTGATATTGTTATCTGCGGTAACTAGTGAACCTAGATATGTAAAACTTTTCATTTTGTATTACTAGAACTCTTAAAATTCATTATTTTTAACGCATTTACTTAAATTAATCATTTTTACTAATATGATAACCATACAAGGTTTCCTTACCGGAAATGTGCTAGTTAAGTAAGGGTTATATGGTAACCATTCATTAGACCATTCATTAGACCTGTGCAGATTTCAGAATTGTGGAATGGCCCTTTTATATCCTATAATATACACCATATATTTTTTCTGATTAAATTAATATTTCTGCTAGCAGTCCATATACAACTGTCTCAAGATCTTCTACATTTGCTCCATAGTAATGCCAAGTAACGTTTTTTTAGTCGACAAATTAAGGGCTCAAAGATTGATTATTGAAATTTCATTACCACACCCTTCAGCCACTATCATTCAAAACTTCATTTATATCAACTCTCATATCATCCAGTTGACAAAAAAACCTGTTAACGCCACTACATTACCTAAGAACCACTGTTTGGAAGCTTGCACTCAGTGATTATTTACGTCTTTGTCCTCGTTTTCTTGTAGTTCCTTCTCCTATCGGAGGTTGGCTATCATCACAGCTATCCGTACCTTACTGAGCTGCAACTATATCGCTCTCTTTTTTTCTCTAACAGCTTTCTTGGCCAGGAAATTGTTCCTATGGATCTCTTACCCTTGATTTTACCTTGCATTATGAGCCTTAATATCTTATATTTCGCACCTCTGCTAATGTAACCTAAATATTTCAGCTTTTTTGTTTTGATGTGCTTTATGACCTCGCAATCCTTTTGTAACCTTCTTACTTATTTGTAACTCATTGGGACACTTTTAGTATCCAGCTTTCCATTCCATACTACAAAGTCGAGAACACGTAGCATCTTAGGGCTTTTATCCTCAGCTCCAGAGGAAGGTCTCGATTAACTTTCATTTTTATAAATGCTTGTCTTGCAATTTTAATGCGTGTCCTTATTTCTCTACCCTGGTCATTGTTATCATTTACCCAGGTTCCCAAATAGTTGTAGTTATTCACTCTTTTAACTTGGTTTCCCTCGATATCTAGCCTTCCTACTATATGTTGCTTGGAAATAATCATGCACTTGGTCTTCTGAATGTTCATTTCTAGTCCATATTTTATACTGACTTGATGTAATCTACTTACTAAGCGTTGCAGTGCCTCTAGACTGTCTACAAAACCAGCGGTATCGTCTGCGATTCTTATGTTGTTCAAATTTTTTCCGTTCACTAATATATCCCTGTTTTTGCTCTGATTATGCTTTTTTAAAAATAGCTTCGCTGTACAGATTGAATAACAATGGGGACATCATGCAACCCTATCTAACACCTCTTTTGATGTCTATAGTTTCTGTATCGATATTTTCGATTCTAACCTTTGCTTTTTGATTCCAGTACAGACTAACAATAACCCGTATATCTCGACTATTAACATTCTTTTCTTTTTAACAGTTTTACGAGTTTCTGATGTCGTATTCTATCAAAAGACTTTTGATAATCTATCAAGCAGACTTAGAGATCCTGTTTCATATCTAGTCGTCTTCGCGCGAGCGAACAGAACCTCTCTCGTTCCTACTCCTTCTCTAAACCCAAACTGGGTGTCATCTATATCTTTTTCTATTTCTATTTTTTTGTGTAGTCTTCCATGTAATATTTGGAGAAATATCGTAAGTGTGTGGCTTAGTTAGGAAATTGTTCTGTACTGGGAGCATTCTGTAGCATGTACTGACTTTGGTAGTGTTACAAACATGGACAGCAATCTTCGGGTATTACTCCTGTTGTATATACTTTATTGAACAGATCTAAAAGTATATGCAGTGTTTCTTCGTCAATGCATTTAATTAGCTTAATGGGTATCTGATCTGGGCCTAATGATTTTGTAGTCTTTGCATTTTTAATTCCTTGTTCTAATTCGCACATTATTATTTTCGGTCCAGTTTGTTCCTGTGGTTCGTCTTATATCATTATAATCCTCGAATAGTTTCATTATCATTTCTTGTCAAAATCTTAGTTTATCTTTGATGTCTTCAATGTGTTTACCATTAACATCTTTGAGTATCCCATAGTTTGCTCGCTTTTTAGTATTTGTTGGTTCTTTTATTCTTTTATGCATATTAAAGTTGTATTTTCTGTCATACTCTTCTATTTCTATACATTGATCTGTTAACCACTTTTCCTTGGCCTTTTCTCTACTAGCAAAGGGGCTGTGAGAGTTCAGGCGCAACTCTTGGAAATTAACATGGGAAAATCGCTGAGGTTCATTCTGCTCGTTTTTGACGCTTTTTTTGGTGGAGGCGGCCGATCGACGTGCATCGCGACAATTTAGGAACGGATTAGAGGGCACTACATCATGTCTTAGTCGTTATTGGTCAAATTGCTACGTACGAGACATCAAATGAAAGGTAGAGGATAATGAATATAAAGACATAGAAAAATAGACACAAGACAATTCTAGGGATGTTCGTCCACTGCGATCCAAATTCTATATTTTGATTAGCTCTACGACAATTTAGTTGATAAAAGAACCACTCAACACCACACCCTGACTTTCTAAGACCCATTTCGCATTTATTCAGAAATAAAACAGAATTTTGAAACTTTTTTGGAAAAAATTTGCAGGGAAAAAAAATAATTTTTTTATATTAAACATTCTCATAAGCTGCATCTAATTTGAGTTGGTTCAGAAATTTATGACACGCAAACATAATAAACGGCTTTAAATAATACGCATCAGATGAATTTTAAATTTTAAGTGAAAATGACGTGAATTTACAAATTTTAATCCGGCTAATGAAAGCGTATCAACACGGGTTTCACGTCGTCCACCATGAATCACTTTTTCAAACAAATATACATAATTCCCTTTTTATTTTTCATTGATTTACGGAATTCTGTAAATAATGTAAATGACAACACGCCGTGAATTTATTTGCCCGGTCCTAAATTATGCAATTTTTGATAATTGATTCTTTTGTGTGGCACTGTGTACATAAACACTTTTAGTATTTTATTTTTAAATATCAAAATTAATCAATTACTGTACGTTTATAGAATGTACCGGCTGTCTCCGAAATTGACAGGTTAGTCCATCTGATTTCTGTTCTCATTTGAGTAAATCGTATATGATCTTAATTTTTTGTTTTAGTTAAACTTCAAAATAAATTTCTTTTTTTATTCTTCTTAGCCTTTGTTACGTATGGTTCTCATGTACGCCTAAACTTGGCAACATTGCACTTGGTAAACGAAACTAAAAGTGACAGCTGTGACATGAAAACCAGACATGACAACACACTTAGGTGAGGGACTCCATGTGATCAGGAATAATATTGTTACTTTGTATATCCTTATAAAACCTATCGTAATTTATGTCATAGTATGTCCCACAGAAACCTAATCGCCATTCTGATCGCACGATCTAAAACGTTAACATAATAATTGAATGCAAGAGGCACAAGATCGAAATAGATGGAAAATTATGAGATTATGGAGATCTATGTCCAGCAGTGGATAAGCGAAGATTGAATAATGATGATGATGATGTCCCACAGACCTTAAGAGGCATAGATTACAACCTTCTATCGTCTATTTTTGGACATAGGCCTCTCCCAACTCCTTCCATCGATCTCTATCCTAAGCAACCCTATACAACCCTAAGAACTACAGACCAATAGCCCTACTATCAAGCTACTAGAATCTACAAGAGAATTAGTCCATAGCTACTTGAATCAATACCGGTCGATCAGGCAGGTTTTCGACCGAAAAGAAACTGCGCAGATCAGGTTCTTTCACTTACCACATTTATTGAGGCAGGGTTCCAGAGAAAACTTAAAACTGCAGTCGCATTCATAGACCTAACAGAAAGAAGGCATGATATACAAGCTTCTCCTTATAATCTCCTGTAAATCTATCGCTCGAATAATCAACAGCATGCTAGCCGACCGAACGATTCAAGTAGTCACGGGAACTGACATCACCACCTCAAGAAAACTGGAAAATGGACTTCCTAAGGGATTTGTCCTAGCTCCTCTTCTCTTTAGCCTGTACATTGCTGATATACCAGAAACCAGATCAAGGAAGTTTGGTTACGCCGATGATTGGGTCCTTGCAACAAGGTGTAAGTCATTTAAAGAAACAGAAGAAATCCTCAAGGCGGACTTACACACAGTGGGAAAGTATTTCTGTAAATGGAGGCTCCAACCAAACGCTACCAAAACAAAGGTTTCCAGTTTCCACCTAAATAACAAGCTTACAGGAAAAACACTCAGCATCCAATTCCAAAACACTACACTCACCTACAATAAAACAACAAAGTACTTTGGGGTGACTCTTAACGGAACCTTATCTTTCAAGGAACATCTGTCAAAAACATCGGAAAAACTTAAATGCAAAAACAACATCATCCAGAAGCTGTGCGGCACAACATGGGGAGCATGGGCTTTCACCTTGAGATCATCTACCCCTTGTCTTGTCTTTTTAACTACGGACTACTGTTCTTCAGCACGGCTTAACAGCCCACATATACACAAAGTAGATGCCCAATTGAACAATACAATGAGAATGATTGCTCACGTTATCAAATCCACCCCTATGCAATGGCTCCCAGTACTGAGCCATATTAGTCAAACAAACTCATAGTTTTACATACATTTAAAATTAGAAGAATTCATTGATAATGAATTGCCAGTTAAAAAGTGTCGCAAATAGTTTTAATTCAATTAATAGTAATTATTTTTTGACAAATATTTTATTTCGCTTATTTATTTTTTTAAATAAAATACGCACATGACGCATATGCATATTTTTGAAATCCAATTAAAGCTAATTTTGTTCATAATTTGATGATATTGATCATGTTCAATACACAATGTTGTATTGAACCAGATTCTGAGGTTCTTTAATCAAGATGTTCTTCTTCTTCCTGGATCTCCTTTTCCAAATATTTTCCTTGCAGGATGGCTTGAAGGAGAGCATATCTGGATTCATTTCGCATAATATGTCCGAAGCATTGTAAATTTCGAGATTTAATGATGGTCAATACCTCTCGGTTATTCATTCTTCTGAAGACCTCCTCATTCGTGACTCGGTCAGTCCACAAGATGTTAAGTATTCTCCGATATAGCCACATCTCAAATACTTCCAGTTTTTTGCACATATCCTCGTTCAAGGTCCACGATTCAACACCATAAAAAGGGACAGAGAAGACGTAGCATCGCAGCATTCTTACTTTTGTATCAAGAGAGAGGTTGTGACTCTTGAAGAAGGCCCCCATCCGATTAAAGGTGGATCTAGCTTTTGCGATGCGTGCTCTAATCTCCTGGTTTTTGGTCCATTCTTCATTCTTCATTTATTATGGTGCCGAGGTAGTTGTAGTGCGTCACACTTTCTACAGGAGATTGGTTGACGTAGAATTGACCTTCTGTTATTCTTTTCTTGCTAATTATCATAAGATTTGTCTTCTTAACGTTTATATCGAGTCCATATTGTTGACTGTAATACGTGATTTTGTTTATAAGAACTTGTAGGTCTTCTAAGTTGTCCGCAAATACTATGGTGTCATCTGCATATCTGATGTTGTTTAGCCGGTAACCATTTAGTAGAATACCTTTTTCAGTTTCATGATGATATAGGTCGGAGAAAAACTGGTCTCAAATTATAATTGCCATTAAAAACGCGATGTATAAAAAAAGCGAGGTATCAAAAATAAATTAAAATAGAGTTAGGGCGCAATGACACTGGTTTGACAAGTGATAATATGTATATTACCTATTATATATCTATCGATGCATGCTTTAAAAACTTATAGAACTGACATTTTAAACCTAAGTACAATATATTATGCCAACAGCAGCAAAGCAGGACAGCAAAAGAGAAGATTAGTGTTCTTTCGTTGATCCCGCAACTTATTGTAGAGACTGACGAACTGGCGGACAACGACATGACCTCAATCGACAATCAAAAACCTGTCTTGTCCTTCTTAAAAGTATAGTTTATTTTAAACATATTTAGGCCAAGGAGCAAAAAACTGGATCTTGCAATTTTGTACACGTGCTGTAAAACCTGCAAAATTCCAAAATCATGGAGGAAATCTAAAGTAATAGCCTTGTTAAAACCAGGAAAGGATCCAGAAGACCCCAGTAGCTACAGACCTATTTCGCTATTGTGTCACTTTTTTAAACTATACGAGAGACTTATACTCGCCAGAATAGAAAAAAATGTCGACAAGCACCTCATTCCACAACAAGGAGGATTCAGACCTGGCAAATCTTGCACCGGTCAAGTTCTCGCATTAACAGAACCCATTGAAGAGAGCTTTGAAGAAAAACTTATAACAGGGGTTGCTTTTGTAGATCTGACAGCAGCCTATGACACAGTAAGGCACAAAACATTGCTCTGCAAATTATACGACACTCTCAATGACCACCATCTGGGAAAGGTCGTATATTCCTTACTACAAAATAGACGTTTTTTCGTTATGCTGGAGGGTAAAGTAAGTAGGTGGAGAGTTAAAAAAAACGGCCTCCCACAGGGAAGTGTTTTAGCACCAATGCTCTTCAATATATATACAAACGACCAACCTACTCCGACCGAAACCAAGCACTTCCTCTATGCTGACGTTCTTGTAATATGTCCTCAAGGAAATAGTTTTAAAGAAGTGGAGGAGAAACTCGAAACTGCCTTAAACACAATGACAGCGTACAACCTGCAAAATTCTCTGAGACCCAATCTTACTAAAACCCAAGTCTGCGCTTTCCACCTTCGCACAAAGGAAGCCAAGTGAAAACTCCAAGAAATTGTGTGGAATGCTAATGCATTAGAACACACAAACCAACCTATATATTTTGGAGTAACTCTGGACCGGCCCTCACCTACAGAAAACATTGCATTAAAACAAGAAGGAAAGTAACAACTAGGAACAGCATACTCAGAAAGCTAACGGGAAGTAAATGGGGCGCACGTCCTGGAGTTTTAAGAACGACGGCACAGGCACTGTGTTTCTCAACTGCTGAATATGCGTGCCCCGTTTGGAGCAGATCTGCCCACACCAAACAAGTTGATACTGCGCTAAATGAGACATGCAGGATAGTAACGGGGTGCATGAAACCAACGCCACTTTCAAATCTATATAGAGCAGCGGGTTTTGCAGAACCCTCAACACACAGAGGCGCTGCAGAACACATAGAGAAAATTAAACAGATCGCGGACGATCGGCATGCCCTATACAAAGCTCGAACGCCACGAAAGCGACTAAAATCTAGGAAAAGCTTCCTTGGAACAGTGCAGGATGAACCGCCTGAGTATTTTCCACTTCCCCAGATTCAATGGACCGGCCAGACCCTAGACTTTAAAACGTGGAAAACCTTGAATAGGATAAGAACGGGGGTTGCTACAGTAAAATCAAACATGGCAAAATGGGGAAAAATAGACCAAGATGAAGTGAACTGTGACGGTGGAGAAACACAGAATATGGAACATCTTCTTACATGCAGAAACTGTCCTCATCGATGTACCCTTGAAGATTTGTTGCTCGCCAACAAAGATGAAACCGACGTAGCCCGATATTGGGCCTAAATTTTATGAATGACATGTCCGGACACGATTAAGTAAAGTAAGTTTAAACATATTACCCATAAGACAATTTTCTCTTTCCACAGGCCTCTAATAATAATACGAGTAATTAATACTTTATGTAAAATAGATTTTTACAACCTCTCAACTCCTTACTTCCTAGCCTCTGAAAATCCGTCCATCCCTGTATTAAAACCCTTGCGATATAAAATATCTGAATTCCAGAATTTGTTATAATGTACCTGCAAGAATTTATCGTTTGTATGTATAATTTTCTTTCTATTGTACAATATAGCTGATATAAAATTCCACTGCCCCATAAACTGTCTTTATATCGAAAAGGCAGTAGAAGAGCTATAAATATAAAACACCGTAATGGCTCTAACGTTTGTAATGTCTTATTCAACTCAACAAAGAACAATACTAGTTTAAGAACTGCTTACTTTATATACGCTCACTCAAACTTGGTATACACCTGCGGCGCGGCGCCTGAAATGTCGACGTTTTTCATTAGAATGCGAATATTGTACAGCGCGCAAAGAATTTTTTAATTTAACATTATAAACTTCTCGTTTGGAAACGTGTTGGTATTCCTTATTTTAACAAGACACCTTCTTAAATTAAAATTTTATTCATGTTTATGTTCCTATGATGCACCATTTTATGAAACAAATATATTTCAATAGTCTGTAGCTGTGTCCACTGATGAGCATGAGTCCCACTTAGTTTTCTCCAGTTTCTTCTTCGTAGGGTGCCTAAGGTTAGCAAGCAGGATATTCTTCTTCATACTGGGGCACTTTTTCCTTCAATTTTACGTTGCAAAATGCATTGGAGTAACTCATATCTGCCTTTATTTCTTATTATATGACCCAAGTACTGCAGCTTAAGGCATTTCACGATGTTGACCAGATCCGCGGTTGTGTTCATCATCCGTAGTACTTCTTCATTGGTGACTTTGTCTGTCCGTGATATCTTCAGGATCATTCTGTATAACCATAGCTCAAAAGCCTGAAGTATTGGTTTTCACCTTCAATGTTCACGTTTCTACTTGGTACAGACGCACTGAGTACACGTAGCATTCAAGGAGCCTTATTTTTGTTTCTAGGGTGGTAGTTAGGTTCAAGTAGTTATACCGTGAGACACGTTCAATTCTTATTTGGTTCACATACAGATTTGCTCCAATTAAGTTTTCCTTGCTGATGATCATTAGCTTCACCAGTTCTGCAGGAATTTCATCAAGTCCCGGTGCCTTTCCATCCTTCATTTGTCTGACGGCTGCCGTTGTTTCTTCTGGTAGGAATTCAGGACCTAAATTTTCTTCAATGGTGGGTTCTTCTATTGTGTTAAGGTCGTGGAAAAGTTTCTCAAAGTCTTCTTCCCATATTTTCCTTTTATGTTCTTTCCTTTTATCTTCATACTCATCGAGAGGATTCGATGGCACGATTGCCTTTATCATCTGTTATTTTTCCGCTGGTGCGTTTTCAAAACATTCCAGCTGCTTCCTTCACCTTTCTCTGTATCTTTCTTCATGCCTTATTCTTTTATTTCTCTCACTGTTTCTTGGATGATTTTATTTTTCTCACTGAAAAACAGTGAGATTTTCATTGTACATTTCTCCAGTGCTCTCGATATTATGCCGTCTAGGCCCAATTTTTGGTAACCCTATTTGTATCAACCGTCCAGCGTGACCAATGTCTTCCTCTACCTATATATGCCTGACATCTCGGATGTCACTCCCCTATGTACATACAAATACAGTAAAGGCTTACAGATTAGTGTCAGTAATCCGTTAAATTCCGTCTTCTTTAAGAAAGTTGGATATAAATACGGCTGTCTTTGCCTTTGATACTGATGCTGTCAACAGCTCAATAACTTACAGTTGTACTATTGTCTGTAGTTGTTTAGCCAGGATATACGTCGTCTTCCTAAGGTTCTTCTGTCCAGTATCTTTTTTATAATGATCTACAGTAACACAAAAGCATTGCAATCTGTGAAAACGTCTTGCTTAAATAATGATATTTAAAATTAAACAACTGAGTTTAAGAATGAGTTTTATAGGTAAAGGCACACATGGTTTACGAGATAATGAATATGATCAGTCTAAGTCAACTATAGGAGTAAAAGCATTTGCTGAACATTGTAACCTCTGTGTTAGTGATTTCTATATAATATTAAAAGCTAAGCAACGTCATAGTTGGACTTATTACTAGAAGAAGTTTTCCTTCACTAGTTCATCGAGATATAGATTGCTTCAAACAAATATCCCAAAGTCATATTGGCACCCTAATTTGAATTGTCTTTGTAAATATATTCTCAAGATAATACCACTTAAGCTTGGATATGCTTATCAACATTTAAGCCGAATGAAGATTGTCATGAAGTTTGTTGAGTCGTTCAGTCTTTTTACACTAACACTAAAAGCACAATTAATTTATTTACTGAACGATACAAATTTATTTATCGACTGACTTTCTACAATTATTTAAATTCCCTTGTAAAAAGTTTGTCTTATGGTCCGGAAACCCCGTGGAATGTTTTCGTTACCACTTAAAACTGTAGCTGTATGAAATTACCTAGACTAGACAGCGGTGGCTTCTTCAAATGTATAATCAGGTTGCTCGTGACGTCAGAACATTGATATTGCGTTATAATCGTAATCAGAGGCGAGGCAAACTCTTGGGCAGATGAATATTCAAAATATTACAGTTTATTCCTTTTTTTATCTTTGTCTTAACGTATTGTTCAATATCATTATTTTCCATGAGTTGATTCTAGTTTGTCTACTGTAAGAAATATCCTGCGAGTTGTACCTCGACGAGAAGTAAGTGACCTAGTTCTTTTCTTTCCCTAAAGTTTAGTATTTTACCATTTACCTTAGATGACCAAGTGCCCAAGCCAAAAAAACTTATATGACCAGTAGAAAAGTTTAATAGTCGTATATGGACTTGATTTAAGACAGACTTAAATTACGGCATGAAGAGAAAGCCTACGTCCAGAGATGGATGTATTTGTGTATTCACGTATAGCCAGATTTATTAGTGAAAGGTTTGGGCATTTTATTTAAGAAGTAAAACTTTACAACGAAATCATCAGATAAAGTGTACTTTATCTGATGAACCGCCTTGAAAACAACCCTGTATAATTGGAAAAATCTAGACCAAAAAAGCTATGTAGCAACATTAAGGATAAGACCAATAAACTATCAGCAATGACTCTAATTGATTTTCATATTTGTTAATTTTAAAGAAGAAAACAAAAGATTAATCTTTTATCTTAATCCTTGATACACTTCTTATTTTTTCTGCCTATAATTCATATTTTCATTGGTAACTCTGGCGGTTGAATAATAGGATTAAATTCACTTGAAATATGTTTTTTTAGACCTTCTTCTTCTTAAGGTGCCGTGCATTTCTGCGTAGGCGTCCACCGTACATCGTCTTGTCAGGTGAGATGTTAAATATTCTGGTTTAAATAATTCTGTTTTTAGCAGCATTGCGAAGCATTTCATAGCTGTGGATTCCTGTCCATTGTCGAATATTGCGCAGCCATGACATTTTTTTACGTCCGAGACCTCTCCTACCCTCTATTTTCCCTTCGAGAATCAGTTGCTGAAAAGTGTATCGTTCTCCTCGTATAATGTGCCCCAAGTATGCAGTCTTCTTACTTTTTACATAATTAAAAAGTTCCCTATCCTGTAAGCCCGCTCTTCTGAGTACTTCTTCATTTCTGACCCTGTCCGTCCATGATATTCTGAGCATTCGACGCAGGCACCACATTTCAAACACTTCAAGTTTGTTAATGGAACTGGCCTTTAACGTCCATGCTTCCATTCCGTACAGGAGAACAGGCCACACGTAACATTTAAGCATCTTGTATCGGATATTGAAGTCCAATTTGCGATCAGTCAGAAACTTACGAAGCCTCAAAAAAGCATTTCTGGCTTGTTCAACTCTGCTCTTTATTTCATTCTCGGGGTCCCAACCCTCATTCAGCAAACATCCCAAGTATTTGAATTGCCTGACTTGTTCGATTTCTTCTCCAGAGACATTTATCTTTGCGTTGGGGTTATCATTTCTACTTATAATCATTGATTTTGTCTTCTTGATATTTATTTTCAAACCCCGAGCTTCACTTGCAAGAGTTAGATCATTTAAAAGGCATTGAAGATCTTCGATGTTATCTGCCACTATGGCTGTATCGTCGGCATACCTGATGTTATTAATAAATATGCCGTTAAGTTTAATACCCTTATTAGAGTCCTCCACTGCTTCTGCGAAGACTTTTTCTACGTATAAATTGAACAGCATTGGGGACAGTATACAACCCTGCCTTACTCCTTTTTTAATGGAGAAATCTTCTGTTTCGTTGAAATTTTGAAGATGTACTGTTGCTGTCTGATTCCAATACAGATTGGCGATGATTCTTATATCCTTTGCATCCAATCCCAACTCTTGTAGGTATTTTATCATCAATTCATGTTTTACATTATCGAATGCTTTCTCGTAATCGATGAAACAGATAAAAACATCCTTTCTTTGATCTAAACAATTCTGTATCAATGTTTGCATACTAAAGATCGCTTCTCTTGTGCCAAGTCCATTTTTGAAACCAAACTGACTCCATCCACTGACCTCTTCACATTTCTTAAACAATCTAGTGTGAAGTATTCTCAGGAAAAGTTTTAAAAAGTGACTCATTAGGCTTATTAGTCGGTGGTCCTTGCAGAAGTTCGCACGTGGTGTTTTTGGTAGGGCAATAAATGTAGATCGAAGCCAATCTTTTGGAATCTGGCCCGTATCGTAGATGTCGTTAAAGAGCTTGACAATAATGTCTAGGTTTTCTTCATTAAGTAACTTGATTGTTTCTGCGTACATATCATCTGGTCCTGGAGTTTTGTTACTTTTTAATAGTTTGATAGCGTGTACAATTTCAGCTTTAAGGCTTTAGACCTAAAAGTCATTAAAAGTTAAATTAGAGACCGGTTGAAGAAGAAACAGCTTCTCGGGGTTTAATTTTTAAGATTAAATATTGAGAACCTTATTTTTTGAGTTCACCTGCAGTTCCTTTTTCCATTCCTCACTTTTTTGGCTTGTGGCCAATAAAAACAAATGGATACAACTGCCAATGATGACTGTTTACATAAATATTACTTTAAGACTTGATGACCTGAAAGTCATTTTAAGCCACCTTTAGAGCAGTAGCTTATTTTGAAGACGAAACAGCTTTTAGAAGTTTTATTTTCAAGTTTAAATATTGAAAAACCTACTTCTGAGTTTTCTGTCAATAGACCTGAAAGTCATTTAGACTCATATTTAAATGGATAGCCTGTTTTAAAGAAGAAAATATACCAACGCACCGTTTCCCAAGATTTGGGAGACTTTTTCCTGAGTACTTTTTCCATTCGTCAATTCCGTCTAGCCGTCGACAATAAAAGCAAATATTTACAACTTTCGTGGATAACCGTTCGCGTAAACGTCACTTTAAACATGTGCTTCGAGAATGGAAAGTCGTTTAGAGCTACATTTAAAACCGTTAAGATATTAACCATTTGAATAAGTCTTTCGCTCGAACGGTGCTTCGGAGTTTGTTTTAATGCATTTTGTTTTTATTGCTGAAAACCTTTCTAAGAGATGATACAAAACGTTCTCGGCATATAGTTTAAGTTGGCGATATAAACGATTCCGTGCAAATGGCTACATCTTAATAGAATGAAGTGAGAGTATTAAATGTATACAAGTAATATATAAAGTGGATACCCATAGTAATAACTTGACTTAGGCAAATATGAAAATTGTATATTTTGCATACAATGCATAAAAAATGCAAAAATGTAAAATTTTGCATATTTTTATAAAAGTGGGCATAAAGTGCACATAATTTGAAAATTTCGTGTTAAGGCTGTTTTAGCAGTTAAAACACACTGCGATTTGAAATGGGCGTATCACTTACATTTCTACACTGCTTACGTCAGGCCATCTTTACTCAGTGGCGCCGACCGACGGGTAGTTTAATGACAACAAATGCATTATTCTCCATTCAAATTAGTTTTAACACGAACTAACTGACCGTACGTTCATGAGATTTGACGTCACGAATGCAATAACGATAAAACTAAGCACCAATCAAGAAATCTCAATAAGTAATAATTATGAACATTTAAGTTTCAGTTTCTCATTAAATAATAGTGCGAGATAGTTAATGCACTTAACCAAATGCGGTTTGGTTAAATTCCTATGTTTTTATTTCTGTAACCTTTTTGTATTTTTGTAAATTGAGAATTGATTAATTTTTGTTATCTTTTGTGTTGGTTATAACTTTTATTATTTTTTTTTGCTGTAATATCTCGAGATACGCCAAAACTTTATTTGTACATGATTGTAATATATCTTTGTAAAGGTATTTTCTAATTACATTACTGCTTATTTTTGTATGTATACCACAATTTTATAGTTGTTGGTGTAGTTTTATTACTTGTGTTGCATTCAGCAGCGTCATAATTTTGTTGTTGAATATCTTGTTATTGTTTTATGTATGTATTTTATTTGTCGGCTCCTAACCAGTTCCCTGATAAAATAGTAACTCAGGCTTTTTTAGCTAACTGAGTATTTGCTTTTTACCTTTAAATATTACTATACCTTTGACCAGTAGAAAGATCAGGCTGATTAAGTTTCCTAGGTAAGTATTATATTTATTAATTGTTTATATAGTGTGTTGACCAAATTTATTTGATAATTAACTGTTGGTATCTTTCCTTGGGTTTGATCTCTGAACCTAAATATCTTTCCTTATCTCTTTTCTTTTCTAAGGTTTCTTAATTTTCTCGCTAACCCCAAAAAATTGAGTGGCGCCCTGTTTCTATCTTATCGTATCTTTGGTAATTTAACCATTTATCTTTTCGTTTATTTTAGTATTATTATTATTATTATTATATAACAAATAAGGGCAGAGGAGCGAGCTCCTATTATGCCCAAAAAGCAAAAATAAACAAAAATAAAATAGATCCTTATAAAACTAATACTAATTATAAAGTTAAGTAGTTAAAAAATTAACAAAAATTGAATTGTGATACAATAAATAAATAAATAATGCTGTCCGAGAAAAAATATCCTATCCTATAAAAAAAAATAAAGCGCTATCAAGTTTATTTTTAAAGACGTTAACACTAGCTGCCGATATGGTGTCTTGATCCAAATTGTTTCAGATATTAAAGATTCTGTTTGGCAAGAAGTTCGACCTGGACCTTGCAGTAGTTTGTTTTCTCTTTAATTTGTATCGATGGCCTCTTAATCTATCGTTTTCATTCAAAGTGAATATGGTGTTTAGGTTCCCAAAGTTATGTTTTAAAATATGGAAGGACATAATTAGGTCACCTCGAAGACGTCGCTGCTCGAATGTCGTAAGATGAGCCATGAATAGTCTATCTTCATAGTTAGGTCTAACACGGCCGTATGCCAGTCTTGTGGCTTTACGCTGAACGTTTTCAAGTAGGATTTTATCGCGACTACGATCTGGATTCCACACTGGTCCGGCAAACTCAAGAATAGGTCTAACGTATATTGAGTAAAGTTTACTAACAGAGGTTAGAGATATGCGTGCAAAACATTTACGGATCAAAAACAATTTCGACTTAGCACGTTTACACACCGACACTATGTGATCAGACCAATTTAAGTCACTATTAATTATCACTCCGAGATCGTTGTGTTAGGTTACAGAGTTTAAAGGATGTCCATTAATAAAGTACGGCAGTGATGGGTTATTTTTGCCGATATGTAAAACAACGCATTTTTCAATGTTAAGCGGAAGTAACCATTCTGAGGACCATTTGAATATTGCGTCAAGATCTTGTTGAAGAATATGTTGGTTAATAGTTGGATTCACATATAACTTAGTGTCATCAGCGTAAATGGAAACCTTACTGGATACAATGAGCGGAAGATCACTAGTGTAGACACAAAAAAGTAGCGGTCCAAGTACTGATCCTTGTGGAACTCCACTCTTGACTGGCTTATCTAATGAGTGGTCTTCCCCAACACGAACCCTGAAGTATCTGTCGGATAGAAAATCTTGTATCCAAATGTTTAATTTTCCGCGGATACCATAGTGATCCAATTTAGCTAGTAATCGACGTTTTGGAACACGATCGAAAGCTTTGGAGAAGTCTAAGTAAACTACATCGACAGGATTCCGATTGTTTAAAGATAATGACCAATGATTTACACAATGAAGTAAGTTTGTAATCGTTGAAGAACCTTTGATAAATCCATGCTGTTGGTGAGGGATGACACTTTCTGTATCTTTTCTAATATATCTGCTCTTGTTCTATCTTTACTTATTTCATACGTTGGACCCATTCTCGGTTCCAAAAGCTACTTTCGAATCCACGACTCGCTCTCCACTAACCATCTGGCTGCCGTCCGCAGTGTCTCCATTGGTGGCCTTTCTAGCACCAGGAGGAGTAATTCAGATCATCGGGTATAAGTGATGAACTGGAGTAGGTTTCAAGCACCTAGATATTATTCGGATCGTCTGGTTTATGGCGTTCCAAAAAGGTTTCCGAGGTTACAAGGTATTCCTGAAATCACTTGTAACAATACAATGTTACAGAGATATGCTTTCTGCTGTTCCACTGCCACCGCAACCCATTTTAACACGTTGGGAAACATGGTCGGAAGCAGTTAATTTCTATGCTGATCATTTTTTTGGTTTAAAAAAAAATAATTAACCTTTTAACGGATGCTAGTTGCCAATTTTTATTGGAAGCTAAGCAAGCCTTCCAAAATAACATCCTCCAACAGCAACTGTGATTCATAAAATCAAATTATAGCTTTGTCCAGAAACCTATAACTTAATTAGAATCCTCCAAATTATCATTGTTGAGTATAGTTTTAATAAAATAATTTGACTGATTGTGTCAAAACAAAAATTTAAAGTAATCATGGAAAAAAATAGTGGTTACCAGATTCTTTCTGAAGTGGTTCAAGTACTAGCTGGGACATTTTCTGAACCACTTAATTTAGAACCATCTATTATAGTAAATTTGAAAAATGCCCCAGTTACATCAGTTAATGTCGAAAGAAGTTTTTCTATTTACAAATATATGTATTCAGATAGAAGCCATAAGTATTTATTAGAAAATTTTGAACATCATTTGATAATCTATTGTTACCACAATTCAAAATAATATTTATATGTTAAAATAATTGTATATGTTATGTATTTATAATATTTTAAGTATTTTTGTAAATGAAAAAATATTGTAAATATTTTTTATTAGGTACATGCTATTTTCTTTTTTTTTATTTAGAATTTCCGCATCAACCATTAAAGGTTATTAGCGGGTTTTACAGATTTTACAGTTGTTATTACAAATATAAATTTACTAATTACAAATTGCGTATTAAATTACACATAATAAATTACAAATTACAAAGAGATACATATAATATAACTTAAATTTTGTGTAGTAAACGTATGTCCTTAAGGAATTTGATTGTATTAGATACATTACTGTTTAAAATATCTTTAAGTTTCTTTGCTTCTTCTGGTACGTTGTTGATGGCTCTTTCGTAGGAATAAAGAGGACATTCAATCAATACATGTTGAACAGATATTGGACATTCACAATAGGAACATTCAGGTGGTAGTTCTTTTGTTATGATATGCTGGTGAGTTAACGCTGTGTGTCCAATTCTTAGTCGGTTTATAATCACTTGTTGCCTTCTGTTTTCTGGAAATTGTAGTTTAGTGCCAATCCTAGTTTTCACGTTTTTAAGGTTAGCCTTAGTAGAATTCCACATTTGTTGCCAATTTTTTACACAGTACTGTTTAATATTGAGCTGGATATCACTGAATGGAATTGTAGTCATAATTTCAGTTTGCTCGTCAGTAGCAGCTTTCTTTGCTAATTCATCTACTTTTTCATTTCCTGCGATACCTGTATGTGATGGTACCCAGAGAAATGTAACGTTCACGTGTCTGTTTTGTAGGTGAAAAAGTGCTAATTGTATTTGTTGCAGGATAGCATGTACTGGATATATTTGCCTCCTTAAGCTCTGAAGAACAGATAAAGAGTCAGTAATGATAAGAAAATCTGAGCTTGCATGACTCTTACACATGTCTAAAGCCTTTAAAATGGCGATTGCAAATGCTATTTTCTTATTTTGCATAAAATACTGAAAATTTTTCGTAAAATACTGCATATTTATGCGCATATTTCATACTTTTTTATTTGTTTATTTGCCTGTAGTCTGTCTAGTAGTAACGGAAATATTTGATTCATATATTATATTAAATATTTCATTGCAGGTATTATTTAAAATAGTAAGAAAAAGTGAAAACTTTTAAAAACCTTTTACTTCTTGTCTCCACGATCTTCTTGGTCTTCCCTTTTTCCTGCAGTTGGTGGGGATCCACTGTAACATTCTCTTTGGCCATCGTTGATCATTCATCCTTTCTACGTGGCCATACCATTTCAGCCTTTTGCATTCTATAGTTTCCAGGATGTCAATGTCTATGCCCATACGCTCTCTGATTTCAGTATTCCTTACTCCAGCGATACTCAAAGTGTGTTCCGCGGAACCCTAGGGTTCCGCGATACCCCTGTAGGGGTTCCCCGAGAATTTAGAAAAAAATTCAAAACACGTCTCTCTGGTCGACTTGTCTGATGGGGCGTAGCACGATTGGAAGAATGGAACATTAGCTTAAAGTCGTTTAACGTAATGCAACATCTTCTACAGAAGGCGAATGTTCGGAAGCAGTAAGCGCAGAGTATTCGTCAATTACCGATCAAGACGATTATGCAACGACGTCAAGTTCCACGATTTCAAAGGTGAAAAAAAGGATGTATGATAAATCATATATCAGTTTCGGATTTGTTGATTGCAACGGCTCACGTCTGTGCATCCTATGTAGTAAACTGTTTCCTAATAGTTCCAAAGTACCTACCAAGTTGCGCCGACATTTAGAAACTGTACACCCCGAGTCTAAAGGTAAGAATAAAAAATTTTTTCTACGTAAAAAAGAACAGTTGTTGGAAACTCAAAAAAATATAATACAAGTAACTCAAACTATCAATGAAAAAGCCACAGAGGCATAATATTTAGTTAGCTATCGCATTGCACAAGCAGGTGAAGCGCACACTATCGCTGAGAATTTAATAAAACCATGTGTGTTTGACATAACAAAATGTATGCTAGATGGAAAATCTGGAAAGCAGCTTTCTACTGTGCCATTTTTTAACGATACTGTTTCACGGCAAATTCATGATCTGACAAGCTACACCAAACAAGAACTAGTTACACGTCTACAAAAAACACGATTCGCATTGAAAATAGATGAGTCTACTGATGAGGCTAGTCTAGCTATCTTGCTGGTTATCGTAAGATATCCATATAAAAGTTCTTTTGAACAAGACATGCCTTTGTGTTCACTGCTGCCCACAAACACAACCGGAGAGGAAATTTTTAATAAAATAAATATATTTTTTAAGGATAATAATCTAAGTTGAAACGATTGCATTGACATTTGTACAGATGGGGCCAAGTCGATGACAGGTAATACAGCAGGACTAGTGTCACGAATAAAAAAAAAGCTACTAATTGTAGTTCCAGCCATTGTATCCCGCTTAGATAAGCACTTGCGATGAAGCAAATGCCGTCAAATCTAAAATTGGTTATGGATAAAGCGGTAAAAATAATTAATTTTATCAAATCACGATAAAATCTCGCTTGTTCTCATTATTGTGTGAAGATTATGGCAGCAAACATAAAACCCTGCTGCTCCATACAGAAGTGCGATGGCTCTCTCGGGGTAAAACTTTAACAAGGCTATTTGAACTTAGATCCGAGTTACAAGTGTTTCTTATGTTACAAACGGACAACAGTGTTTCAGGCCTGTAACAAAATAACTGCCTTCAAAAGAAACTCATTGAGTTTTTTATCGATAACGACGAAATGTTCCAAGATGATGTATTTGAATAATTGATCAAATATCTCACTTCGATGCGTGCATCTTTTGAGGAGTATGTTCCAGAAGAACATAACAGAACACAAAAATAAAACTGAATTCATGGATTTACAATGTCAAAGTATGTCAAACGAGATATACGTATCTCTTTTAGAAATGTCATCAGGCATATGTATGGAGTCATTGTTTAAAACGACGTCTCTCAACGATTTTTGGTGCAGAGTCCGTGATGAATATCCAATGCTTGCCAAAATGGCTCTGAAAATTCTTCTTTTGTTCCCAACAACATATTTGTGCGAAGCCAGATTCTCAACGTATGCAGCCACGAGAACAAAATACCACAATAGACTGGACGCCGAACCATATATGAGACTTCAAATGTCCTCTATCAAACCTGATATTAACCAATTGATGAAAAATAGAAAACAGTTTCATACCTCCCATTAGTTAGAGTTTTCATATTTAATATCTTCCAATATTATACTTGTTATGTAACATTGTACTTTTAGTATGCTTATTAATACAGAATACACTTTTAAAAACTACTGTTTTATTGTAAGGTTCCGTCAAGTATTTCGCTTTCCAAAAGGGTTCCGTCACCAAAAAAGATTAAGAACCGCTGCCTTACTCTATCTCTTCTAGAGAGTTGTTAACATCTTCTCCAATAATTCATTTCCATTGCTTTTATTTTGGATGCGTCATTTTTATTTATTACTCAAAGCTCTGAACCATATGTAGCAATACTTTTGTATATCCTAATTTTTGTGTTTCGGGTGATGTAGTTATTCCAAAGTATACCAGTTGACGTATTGCTGAATTTCTTTGACCAATTCTAGTAGCTATTTCTTTTGTATTCCGACCATTGTTTGTAATGTTTACACCGAGATATTTATAGCTATCAGTATTTTGAATTTGTTTGCTTCCTAGTTCTAAGTGCTTTCCTTCACCTCCCACTCCTACGTACTTTGTTTTTGATGGATTAATTGATAAGCCCCACTTAGTATATTCTTCATCTGTGAAAACTTTATACAAGCGCGATATAGATGTGAAGACCTACAAAGAGTTGTGAAACAGAGAGAGATATAATTCCGTGTGCAATTATTCTCAGTAAACAAATGATTATACATAAAACATACTTTGCGTCAGTTCATGGTTATTAACTAATGAAATTCGAGAATTAACAAACAATATTCAAATTAATTATTGGTATCTTTTCCAGCACTCTCTTTTAACCCACCACAGCCCCCAATACCGCAATCAATTCTGTCCGAAAGCGGTGTCAGCTCCCAAAAGGCGATAAATCACCTCAAAAAATCAAAGCAAACCAATATGAAGTATCATCATCATCATGAGCGCATATAAATCGCAGATACCCGCGGTAATTGAAATATCCCTAATGGCGTTTCTCTGTAAACAATCGCCTGTAGCCGACTGGGGGTGATCACTCACTTAGCAGGCCGTGGAAATACCCGCAACGCGGAAACGGCTCGATACGCATTTGTTTCTGGATCGGGACTCTGGACGACAAAAGGTTGTCCTTCGGGACCAAATTTGTCTCCGAGTGAAAGTTTTTTATTTGAAGTTGTTGTGGGTTTCGTATTTGTCCTTGAAATGTATGGTACAATGTTTAAATGGCAGTTAAATTTATAAATCAACATGGCAAATACGATTTATAAATATTCATATTTTGCTAGTTTTTCCTTTGATGGTACACAAGGCAAATATCGAACACAGTAGTTAATCAAATTTTGCCCAAGTACTTTCGATCACAAAATCATCCTCAGGGGCATCTGAAATAAGCCAAGAAACGTTTTTTTAAAAAAAGGAAAATTAATTCACTTGGATAAAAACTCCAAGTTTATAGTTGAAAAAAGTTTTTTATGTGATTAACGTTTATAGACTTACTTCGTCAGTTGTGGCCTATCCAGCAGTAATAGAATGTTATAAATGTAAATTGGGACATAACAAATACACTAAACAAAGACAAACAAACACTTTAAAATTTAAGAAATGGAGAGGCTACATTTTATATAGCAGCCGGAGACAGAATGGCTCCCAGCCTGGCGGAAATATTGAGATGACATGTGACAAATGACAGCTTGTGAAGGTCAGTTACAATAGATAAGTGATCTGCGCCTTTCAAGATTCTATGAAACTAAGTATTGACCAAAGGTCCAACTGACACCACTATAGGAAATCAACTGATGAAATATAAAATTACATCGAATATTTTTATGTAGATTGAATAATCCAGATCTCACACTCAAACCTGTCTATAATAATTAGGATGTTAGTTTGAGAGCAATTGAAGTTGACATAAAGTATGAATGTAAGAAATAGGCTAAACAATATATTAGACAGTGGATAGTTGACTACAATAAAATGGTCCACTCAGCGCTATCAGTACTGTAAAAAAAAAATCTGAATATTCAGTTTAATTGCTAAAAATTAAAATCAAAATTAAAAGCAAAATATGTAAATGGGTTATAATCCAAGTAGTTCAGTTGAATCCACAGTCAATGGAAGAACTTTCAAATTAATATGTAAATACTCAGTGCATGAAGTCTAAACAGTCGAGCTGGGCCCTCTACGAGATGGAGCTGTAATAAAGTTTTTTAATATAGGATTAAATTTAGTACAATTTAAATTAATTTGAGTATTAAGACAGTGAGAGTTTTTATTTGTTTCCCTTTTAATCTCCAAATCTTCCAATAAATCCAACTCAAGATAGTTTTTCTTTCTACTAATTTCATGTAAGATAGATGAACCAGAATTGATGTTAAAATTGTGGTTGCTGGATACTAAGTCACAGAATAATAAACATACAGAATACCCACTCTCCATGGAAAATTAAGTACGCGCATCTCCTCCGCGCAGACGTTCCGCCATGTTTTAGGAGGATTTTAAAGAAATTATGTGGTGTGCATGGAAAAATTAACCAGGTTTATTTGACTTACGGCAATCATAGACATACTATACAATTATATTAACATTGTTAAATATAATAACATAAATATAATATAATTAAACATAAATATAAACAATTACATAACCACACAAATCATAGGTCTGTGTCCTCCTAAAACATGGCGCGCGTGCTGAAAAACTTCAAAGGCGGCATCTGAGAGTGTCCCTTCTGATTGTTTATTATTCTGTGACTAAGTGTTGACCAAAACTTGAAGAGTTTGGTCTTTTCAAATGTTCAGAGACTCTAGTGGATAACTTTCTGATGGTTCTACCCACATAAGAGGCATCACAATCATCACATTTTAATTTGTAAATTCCATTTTATCAAGTGTATTCATCCTATCTTTGGTATTGATTAAGAAGGAACCTAAAGTGTTATGTGATTTAAAGAAGATTTTGATGTTATCAATTGTAGAAGTAAAAAGTTTAGATATTTTATTGGAAATGCTGCTAATATAAGTGAAGGAGAAGTTTAGTTTAGCTCTATTTAGAAGTTTGTATATAATGTTAGGATCATAGCCATTATTGACAGCAATCTGCTCAAGAGTATTGAGTTCTGTATTAAAATTATCATCAGAAAGAGTAAGAGAAATTTAAGTAATCGATGAATGTAACTGTTGAAAGCAGCCATTTTATGTTGAGTTGGGTGATTAGACGTTCCATGTATAGCGTGATCTGTTTGGGTGGGTTTTCTATAAATGTTGTACTCTAAAGAATCTTTGTTACGGAATATAGTCATATCCAAGAAGTTCAACTTATTGTCAGATTCTGGTTCCAGAGTAAAAGAGATGTTAGGATGGAGGTTATTGAGATCATCCAGAATCTGTAGAGCATCATCTTGGGTTCCCTTAATGAGAGCTATTTTCTTAATGAGAGAGTTTTTCCTTATCTAGGAAGAATCACAGGTCTCCTAAAATATTATTTGGTTTCACTGCTTTATCTAATTTTTGAATTTACTCCACCATATCAGTGAACATATATATTCTTATGGAATTTTACATTTTAAGTGTTGTATTTGTTGGGGATTTCCCTTAACGGTAAAGCTCGGTGTTTGGTTAGTAAGTTAAAATTTACCTTATCACTTTCGGCTTTGCTGTAGGTTTTTCTATCATTTGGTATTCAGTCAAAGGAAAAAATTTTTCTTGAGCTCATAATATCCCAGAAATTCTAATAGGTAACCCTTTCACAAGTACTCCTGTACTATTTTCATATTTTCCATAAAATAAGAAATAACTAAGGTCATTTTAAACAGTAAAGTTACACTATTTTAAATGTATTTTGAGATTCAGTGATATTAAAGGTTTTTCTTAATAAAAACGCTGCTTTCCAGGTAAAATTTCTCACTTCTGTCGACACTCCCACGTGTACAGCATTCATTTTTTTTATTTAAACGTTTAAAACCCACATATACCCGACAAAGAAGCAGATAACACACCGCAACTAAGTTACAAATCCGACCCAGAGGAGCCACTAACCCAGGTCATTTCCATATCACAACAACTCGCACTAAGATTCAGACCGCGAAATGATATCGTTTTAGGTCAAAACGCAAAAATTATACATATAAGAACATTAGTCCAACAAAACAGCTACCGATCTCCGATCGGCTTGGGTCTAAGTTTTCACCGTTTGTATTAAGATTAGAGATGGGTGATTGACCATGGAGTATTTGATCGGAGCCGATGGGAATCATTCGATTTCATGGCCACCAAATTGGGGAAAATCAGTTATAAATTCGAGATTCAAAGAATAAACAAATATTTATTGGACTCCTCTAAATGTCAATAGTCAAATCTTAGAATTGTAAAGAACAAACGAGGATCATGTGGTAAAAAATAAAAGGAAATGACACTTTAAAAAAAAACTAGCCTTTAAATAAAAAGAACCGTTTATAAAAGTTTATGGTGTATATGTATTTAAAAGTCTTTAAAAGTGATTGACCAGTAAAAAAATGTGATTTGTTTTCAATTATTGGGAATATCTGCCTTTTTTGTATTTCTTCAATCGCTTCTAGACTTTCTATAATTCTGGTGAGCAAACACTTATGGAAAAAATGTGACAAACTCCTTTTTTTTTGTCAAGACAAGCCTTTTTAAAATTGTAGAAAGTGCGATGCATATATCGGCACATGTGTATATAACGGATTTGACCATTATGTAGAAATAATACAGCGGGTAACGAAAGTCAGTTCAGCACTCAGTAAGATGAAGGCATTTATGAAGAAATTGGAGGATTTTTCCTAGGGGCTCTTCTTTAGAGACTGAACACAGGTAATAGACCCATTGTCCCTGTCTTTTCGGTTTCCTACTAGTACGTTTTAGAAAAATTTATCCCTATTTGGGGTTGCTACCGGGTCTCTATTGAAGACATCTAGTCTGTTTGATAAATCTGGCAAACCCCTGAAGGTTTTCTTTCCGTCATAAACTCCAGGTGTTGTTTGTGGAGAGTACATTCATTGTTGCATCGTGTTAATAAAGGATGACATCCCGAATTTCATCTATACTCAAAGTAGTTAGTTGGTTTCCTAACAAAACTCGGTTTCCTCAGTTTGACGATCATCAGCCTTCCCGTACCATGTTGCCAGGTCTTGAAGGCTTTTGAAGCATTCTGAAGTACTTCGCAAAATAGGAAAACAACTTAAGAATAAAAATAAAAGCATAAGAAAAGAAACTCAGGCGGAGTAAAAGTAAATGGACATTTTAAAGAAAACGGAAGAAAATATAGGAAAACGAGTAACTAACTGTAACGAAATGAGAAAACTCATGATATCAAACAAAAGTTTAGAAACAAAGAAATTCAATATTACCGTCAGGAACTACTTCTAACAAAAAGGAGTTATCAGAACTAGACTATAAGTGAAGGAGCACAATACAATTAATGTGACTTATCATGTAATGTCCGAATGGAAAAGTTTCTTCGATGAGCTGTTAAATAGAAGTGAAGAAGAAAAGATAGAACAAACAATTCCACCATAAGGAAGTGCCTCTGACAAACCAACAGAACAAGAAATAGTGGACATAATTCAAAAATTCAAGAGCAACAAAATCCCAGCAGCAAATCATTATAAGTACAGAAATTTTGAAAGTAGGTGCTAAGCTATAGAGCTCAGTTTTATAGAAAAAAACAAAAGGTACCAGTAGAATGGTTTAAAATGTACGTATTTTTCCACTTTTCCATTCTTCTCTGTTCGTCGCTCTCTGTTTGACCTCTCTCCGTCTCAGGCCAACTCTTTCATGATCTCTTGTTATAGTTCTTCTCCAGCTAGTATCCGGCTTTCCTCTTCTTCTTCTTCCATCTGGTTGGTACTTTACATCGCGTGTATTCCCGATTGTCTTTAAGAAGTTATAGGTATTACAGTAAAACCTCCCTGAACCGAAACCTTTTTAACCGAAACAACGTTTAACCGAAACGTCTGACAGTTTCAATAATTTTGACAATAAAAATAAATTTTTATCGCAAAACGAAAACATTTCCATTAATTTAGCAACATCGTCAAGATTGCTTTCACACAACTAAAAAATGCAATTAAATATTCAATACATGATTTTTATGTTTTTAATATATGAACAAACCAAACAGCCGTCTGGTTTATTTATTTCTCATTATCGATGAACACATTAGTAGAATGGCAGAGGATAGGATAGTACGAATAGCACGAGATAAGTCACCAAATAGACGAAGTATTGGCAGACCAAGAAAAAGATGGTGCGATAATTTAAACAATTTAGGAGGCTAACATTGAAGAAGAAACAGGCTTTAGAGCCTACATACAAGAAGACTCCCTGTTATCACACATTTTGTACAAGTGACCGTATCTCATTCTGTCTTTGTTGTCTGTTCTTTGGTGCCGTATTGGTTTGTGTGTGTTATTTTATTTTCTTTTATAGTTTAATTTCATTAAATCACCTGTTTTGTGAACATGTCAAACAAATGGAAACGTGTTGTGATTGCGGTTGAACAGAAATTAAAGGCTATCCGAATTATTCAAAACGGACATTTTGGCTAAGGCGTTTTTAGTTTCGAATGAATTAAAATGAAAAGCAAATTTAAGGAACATGCTTCGAAAATACCAAACAAGAAACAATGAAACTAAGTTAAAAGGAAAGAGTAAATAAAGCTGTCTATTTGTAGTTCACACAAAAAAGATCACACCATAATTCAAGAGAAGGCAAAAATGTTAACTGAGATGTTGGACGATTAAGGTGAAGGATTTAAAACAAGCTCAGGTTGTAAGACAAATGGTAAAAGAGGTACGCTATTCCTTAAGTAAATTTATGTGGGAAAATCAATCTGCTGACCACGATGCAGTAAACATTTTTAAAACTAAAATGGATGAGTTATTGGCGTTAATCAAATTTACAATACAAGACTGGATTAAATTTCAAAATGCTGCCCAAAAAATAACTTGCATTAAGATGTGAACACAGTGTTCCGGGCCTAAAAATAAATAAAGAACGAATAACCGTTCTATTATGTAGCAATGTAGCAGGAACTTACCGGTTGAGGCCTATGTGTGTTGGGAAATCAAAAAAATCAGAAGCTCTAAAAGATACTTCCGAAAAAGCACTTTTTTCTATAGAAGCCAAAAAAGCTCATGGATTCTGACCACTTTATTTTCAGAATGGTTCGAAAATGAATTCGTCCCAAGTGTAAAATCCTATTTAAAATCACAAAGCATACCCATCAAAACATTGTTGCTTGTTAACAATGTCCCAACCTACCCTTAAAATCTACAAAATGGTGACATAATTGTCAGATTTTTTCCACCGAATTTCATGAGCTTAATTCAGCCGTTAGACGCGGGAGTAATAGAGACATTCAAGAGAATTCAGATTGTAGAGGAGCATTCTTAAGGCATCTGATATTACAGGAGACGAATTTATCCAAAAGTGTTCCCAAAATTCTTAAATCTTTAACAATGAAACATGTTGTTATTGGTGTGCTGACGTGAAATTTTGAAGAAACGACAGAAGAATTTGAACCTTTAATAAATAATTTGCCAGGATGTAATGAAATTAATCAAGAAGACGAGATTTTTAATACCTTAGAGGCAAGAATTTTATACAGTAGTCCTAATTGGTTAGGGACACGACTAGGTTCTTAATTTTTGTTGTCATTGCATAAAGTTTTGTACTTTTCAGATTGCTTTACATTTCGTCGAACAATCGAATGAGACAAAACCTCATAACTTTCTGAAAATTAAACGATGGAGAGATATACCTGCAAAACATTGTTGTCAAAGAAAAACGCAAAAGAAAATAGAAGATTTATTTAAAAAAAAACATGTTAAACTTGTTCATTTTCCTTAATTTTATTAATTTCTGTATTTACTTATTAAGACACAGTATTTAATACCAACTTACTACTTAGACCAAGAATACTATGTAATTTGATATAAGAATACAAAAAACAATGTTATTTTTAACCGAAATTCTTGTTATCCGAAACGGACTTCCCCCCAATTATTTCGGTTAACGGAGGTTTTACTGTATACAAATATCGATTTGCTAGATATTTGTGATAAAAATAGAAGAATTTGACGGTATTCTATATTTTTTACGGTAGTTCCTAACATTGCAGAACCATTCAAATTACGGAAATTATTGTATCGAACATTTTTCGTCATTACTTGTATTGTCGTACATATCTTGATCTAGTCGCCAAGAAGACTGTACCTGTATTAGATCCATCTCGAACTTACAGAGTTTTCAGTATAACCGAATCACAATTTGGATCGTACTCAGACCATCTCTATCTAGTCGTGTCCATTCCCATGGCGCTCTGTATATATAACAATTAAGCAGCGACTCCACAACAAAAACTCGGCCATTTTACATAAATTTACATGCTTAACAAGCAACTGGCATCCCGCGTTTTGACAAGATACATGCATAATATCCATTTAGCATTTTAGTTTGGTTTTATTGTATTTTAAACATGTGTTTTTACTACGTTCGCAGAGTGCGCCGATTGTTGGTCTTTTACTTTTTTCAATTGTGGACTAGGTTGGGCTTGTACGTATTTTGATTTATAAGTGAGTTCCGAAATAAAAATTTTTTGTATTTCATTATGACACTTTCTATATAATAATGTAAAGCTATCAATCTATCTCACTTACTTTATGGTTTATAAATATTTGACTCGAAGCATTCTTTCCATCCCTTCAGATGTTTAAAAGAAAACCTTCTAAATTTATACCACGATGCTGCAACTATCGGACACCATGCAGATGGATCATTTTTTGATCTGACTTCCAGGTTCTTCAGACCTTCAACAGCTCATGAGTTGTTCGGTAGCATGTCTTCACTCATCGATCTTTAATCAATCTTTATCTTGAAGCTACATACTTAAAGTACTTAACACACTTTCGAACGAATTTCATCCAGAACGGGGTGTCAGACAAGGATGTATACTATCTCCAAAATTATTCAACATATATGGGGAGTATATTATGCGAAGAGCACTTGAAGGATGGGAAAAGGGCATCTCAATAAATGGTCATAAACTAAACAACCTACGTTTCGCAGATGACACAGCCCTTCTTGCAAATAGTCAACAGAGCTGATAGAACTTATACGACTGATCGAAAACGAAAGTCAAATATTTGGTTTGCAATTAAACATATCAAAGACAAAGATTATGATAGTGGATAGACTACACAACAATCATCCACACATAACCACAATTGACCGGTTCGAGGTTGTGAGCTTATACATATATCTGGGATCATTAATCACAAACACAGGGTTATTACAAGAAGAGAAACGTAGATGTGATCTATCAAAAGTTGCCACAGCAAAAATGACCAAAATATGGAAGGAATGTCAAATTTCAAGAGCGATAAAGATAAGGTTGATCAACTGCTTAATATTCCCAATACTGACCTACGGATGTGAATCTTGGACTCTGAGACAATCGGAGAGAAGATAGACGCCACTGAAATGTTCTGTTGGAGACGAATGTTACGAATTCCTTGGACCGACCGTAGAACAAATAATTCAATTTTAAGAGAGCTAAAAGTTAGCCAACGACTCTCTAGTAAAGTCCATCTCCAACAATTAAAATATTTTGGGCATGTTATGAGAGCAAACACAGAAAACATGGAAAGACTCATAATACAAGGAAAGGTAGAAGGCCGAAGATCACGAGGAAGATCCCCAACAAGATGGATAGATCAAATTACAGGAATATGCAAAATACCTATGCATGAATTAAAAGAAATGACCAGAGACAGAGATCTCTGGAGACGGACAATACACGACATCACGTCGACCACTACACTACCCCTGGGGGGTCAGGATTGAAGAGAGAGAGAGAGATCTTGAAGCTATCTTGTTTATCTTGATTCGGTTTCCCTTATCCCCGCTATAGCCAGTTAATGCATTATCCTGTGTCTGACACAGAGTGGCTTGACCGTAATTTGGGACTTGCCCGTGTTATTTTTTTTATTATTTTTTTTTTTTCAAGAATTACAGTTACTATTTTTTTTGTCCTTTTGCACAGTTTACATTGAGATTTAGATGTAGTATATTTTCGTTTCTGTAGGGTAGTAAATATTTGTGTGTTATATTTGCAGTTAGTTTAGTTTATTTTTATTATTCAAAAGTTCATTATGACATTTTTGACCCGTTTTTTGAAATTCTATGAATTTTTTTATAGTTCTATGCCCCTGATAGGTTTTTGCTTTTAATTATAAATAAATATTAAATGTTATAATGTAAAAATACTTAAATATATTTTTTTAATTATTTTACATGCATAATCTAATCATACAATAAAAAAAGGATCTTTTTTACAGTAAACTGGAAATTAATGTGCGCATTAAGTGGATACGTCAAGACATTTTCCATAATGACCACATGGTTGAAACCTACTTGAGCAACCAAAGCTTCAGGGTACGAATAGGACAAGTATTCCCCGAGAATGAAGCTCCGGAGGCTGGAGTACCACAGGGAGCAGTCCTGTCACCCCTACTGTACACAATATACACCGCAGATGTTCCAAGAACATTAATAACACTACTCAGCCTTTATGCAGACGACACAGCAATTGCGGCCAAATACAGAAACTTAGAAGTAGCGGTCAACAATCTACAGACAGCATTGGATAATATTGAAGAATGGTGTATCCAATAGAAAATAGCAATCAATTCAGAAAAGACACAAGCAATCATATTTAAAAAGAAAACAGAAACCCCAGAGGAACAGATGCTAGTGCAACATAATCACATCGAATGGAAAAGAGAAGCGAAATACCTGGGAGTGACTATTGACAAACGCTTAACCTTCACGCAACACGTGGACACAACCATCCAAAAACTAGCCAGAACAGCAATAAGTGGACTCATAGGTAGAAACACAGACTCTTTCACTCTCTGTGAGAGATAATATGCGTTCCATCGATAGAAGCACAAAAGACCAAAACAGCAAATCTTGGCAAACACATAAAGTCTAGATAATTCGAAACTCTACCAATAGAAGAAGCTCCAGCATCCAGCACTGGAAATTTTATTAATTGATATTTATTTTCAAGACAACCTTAAAAAAAATAATAAAAAGAGTTCTTGTGCCCAGGACTTACACATTTGGCTGATAGTTGTGCCCCTATCGAGCATGAGAGTGCTATAGGGGAGAAAGGGATGGCCTGAAGCCTTGGAGCGCGGTGGAATGACTCCTGTTTTTATCTCGAGTTAATACACCTCACTCCAATGAATTGTTACACTCAAACGTAATTTTTAGAAGTGAACATGTCTCACAGGCTGGGTTTACTTAAATTGCTTGATTGCTTGCACCTCGTTGCTACTTCTCATACGCCACACACATTGTTTATCTATGTATTTATCATCTATCTATCGTGCCTTATTATATACATTGTTTATACAACCCTCAGTCAACAATTGTAAGTTCTTGCAGTATCTCAAACTTTAAGAGTTTGTAAACTGATAGAACATAGTAAGTTTGTTTTTAATATTTTGTATTTTATTGCTATTATTTATATTTGTTACTGTTTGTGGTGAGATAACAATAAATATTTAATTTTTTTCCCTAAACCAATTTGTTTCTTGGAAGATTCTTCCAAGTGGCGTCCTTATTTTAAATAGCTTGATAACCTTCTCGTGTTTTGTTTGTCCAGGAGACTCGTGTAACTACCCCTTTGCTTTATGTTTGTAGTTGCCCCAATCCAATCCTATCTTGTTATTCACTTATCCATGACACAGCTCTCAAATAAACCCTGAGTAGCCGTTCGCAAAAGTTTCGGTTTGTTTTGCTTACAATTGTCCCCAATTTTCAACCCCCTATAGTACTCTATATATACTATATCCCTTATTTGGTAGGCAAAAATAATCGTTACACTGTTGATATAAATTTTGCGGAAATTATTTGTTGGTGTCAAAATTATAACATTTTTCTGTCCCTTGAAGATTTAAGGAATTTTATGAATCCTTATATCATGAATGTGTATCTCTAAAAGCTATGGGTATTAAAATACCACTTTAGTACAGACAACTTTGGAACAACACACAATTCTGTGATTTTACTGCTAGTAATTATATCTCTATCATTTTAATATACGTATAAAATAAATTCGTAATAACCACTATATCTGATATGGTGTGTAAATTTATGTTTTCAAATTACAGTCACTCATTAACAGAATAATAATAGATAAAATGAAACTTCGATAATACGCGTCACATACAAATCTAAAATTTATTCGAAAATAGGCTTTGCTCATCATTAGAATAAAATTTGCATGGAAATATCATGGAAAATCACAATCCAATCATGTATAACTACGGATTCACTTATTATAACCCAACATCCCCGTTTGCACCATATGGCGAAAAAGGATAATCGGGAAAAACGATTAAAACAATAAAAAAGTACATAAATAAAGGGCATAAATTCTATTAAAGCGATGCTATAACTGTCTTTATGCACGGTTATGTGTGCGTTAGTACCATTAACAGTTTATACAGGGCGTTTTTCGTTCTATTCAAACAGATTTATTCAAAATATTGGTAACTGACGAATAAGTCCTTTTAAAATTACTGTTGACTTTATTCTATTTAAAATCGAATCGTTTTTCCCAAAGAAACTAGTATTTGAGTAATGTCCTACAATTTTTATATCCCATTTGAATTTTCTTTAAATATTCCATGAGGTAAGTTTTTCTAAATATCTCACAATTAAGTATGCAATGAGCAAATTTTTCTAACCGTTAAAAATGTATTCGAAATCAAATTCCACAATTTTGTCTTCTAAAACTTTAAAACGCTTAAAACTAAACCTTGGTTTAAGGCTTAAACATGTTTAGCCAAAAACTACAAAAAAACGCAATTCCGTTAATTATTTTAAATTCTTGTAAAAATTAACCTGCACATTCGATATGGGTCCTAAAGTTGGATACTCTGGTGTTTAACTAACCCTCACAAATGTCAGATTGATATAGAGCAACAGCTCTAGATTTAGAACAAGAGCTCAATTTTTTTTTTAAAGAAGTATATAGAGTGATAAAAAAAGGATTCTTTTAAATAAATATACCTTTTTACAAGGATTTTTTAATTAAAATTTTTGTGATTTATGGTATACAACCAACTACAGGATATTCTTTTTCCTTGTAGATTATAAATCATTGAATTATAAACCATAAACATTTTATTAGGTGGTCGCTTTTGTGGTTATGAGTTCCCAATCCATAGTTTGCTGCAGTGAAATTCAAACTAATCAATTTAAGAATCAATAAAAGAAGTCCGAAATAAATGATACAATCTGTGTATTTATTATTGACCTAATTTATTTATATATAAACTGACTTACTTTGGTATGACTGGTCTATTGTATAATTAAACGACAAGTCCACGCACCATGTCTACAACATTCTAAAAAACCGCCTCTATTATTATTGAGAACAAGCCAATCATAGTTATCTACATCTTGAACAAAAAAAATTCGCTTATGGTTAATATCTATTCTCTAGTCATTGTTTGAATTCCATTAATAATATTAATAGTGGCTCTGGGCCATTTTGACTAATGGATTTAATTTGAACAGTCGAGTCTGTTGTTCGTCAAGAGATATGATCTGCGTTATCATCAATCTGCAAGGCTCAAATACCGTCTACCTACTTATTTGCCTTCGGAAGTTGAAAGGCGAACAGTTACTTAATTATTATGGGTATAAATAAGAATTTGAAACGAAACATTTTATTTAGCTCACGATAGATATGTCAATTTCAAGAGAAATTTGTCAAATTGTATAAACATTCAATTTTTACAATCAAATAGACTATATGCTTGTTAACAAAAGATATCGAAATAGTTTCAACAGTGTTAAAACCTACCCAGGCGCTGATATTCAATCTGATCACAATCCTTTAGTGGGCGTGTATAGAACTAAGTTAAAGAAAATACGCGGAAAAACTGAAAAAACATGACATGAGAAAACTGAAATGTAGCGAAGTAAAAGAAATAGTCAGCAAAACATTAAATAGAAAATTTAAAGAAATAGATAATACAACGGAAAGCACAGAAGATAAGATATAAAGAACGAAGAAGGTAAGAATAAGACATGGATGACGACAGAGATTTTGCAACTAATGGAAGAAAGAAGGAAAAACAAGAACGATAACTCCATGTATAAAACATTACAGCGAGAGATACAGAGAAAGATCAGAGAAGCCAAACAGAAAGAACTGGAGAAAAAATGCCAAGAAATCGAAATTCTCCAAAGTAAATACGACGACTTCAACGTGCATAAGAAGGTAAGAGAAATTACAGGTAAATGTAAAAACAGAAAAATAAGTAAACTTGTTAATGACAATGGAGAGATAATCGTGGACAAAGAGAGTATTAATGATACCTGGAAAAATTACATAAGAAATTTATTTTTTGATGAGAGAGAGAACCAGCCCCCAATACCTACGGAAACAGGACCACCTATAATAGTGGCAGAAATAAGAGCAGCCATAATATCACTAAAAGAAGGTAGAGCTCCAGGACCAGACGGAGTACAATTTGAATTTCTTAAACTTCTTGATGATGAATCTTTAAGAGTACTATGTAAAATCTTCAATAATATCTATGACACAGGCAATATCCCAAAAGATTGGCTACTTTCAGAATTTATTACCTTACCAAAGAAACAGGGAGCAAAAAAGTGCGGAGAATATAGGCTAATAAGTCTAATGAGCCATACATTAAAACTTTTTCTTAAAATTATACATCGTAGAATATACAAGCTATGCGAAGAGAGAATACAAGACACACTGTTTGGATTCATGAAAGGCGTAGGTACAAGAGATGCACTGTTTAGTCTACAAGTATTATTTCAAAGATGCAGAGATATGACTTGCGATATTTACACCTGCTTTGTGGACTACCAAAAAGCATTTGATACAGTTCAACCCAAAAAAATGATGGATATTCTAACAAAAGCCCAAATGGATGATAAAGATCGGCGTATAATACAAAATTTATACCGGAACCAATCAGCCACAATAAGAACGAATTTTGGAGGTGAACTAACGGAAATGATCCAGATTCTACGAGGCGTTAGACAAGGTTGTATACTTTCACCTATATTATTTAATCTATATTCAGAGGAAATATTTAGTGAAGCCTTGGAAAAATGCGAACATGGAATACTTCTAAATGGAGAACGCCTAAACAACATCCGTTATGCAGACGACACCGTTATTTTTGCAGACAGTTTGAACAGTTTACAGCAACTAATAAACAAAGTAAATGAAGTAAGTGAAAGATTTGGACTTCAAGTAAATATAACAAAAACTAAATTTATGATCATCAGCAAAAATAAAGTTAGAGACGCTCAAATACTTATCAATAATACACCAGTGGACCGAGTAAAACAGTATAACTATCTTGGAACAACAGTAAATGAACAATGGGATCACTCACAGGAAATAAAATGTAGAATAGAGAAGGCTAGTAGTGCATTCAATAACATGGCCAAACTCTTTAAAAGCCACAATCTTAATCTGGAGATAAAAGTAAGGCTCCTACGATGTTATATCTTCTCAATATTGTATTACGGAGTTGAATCCTGGACACTAACTGAAGCAATGGAGAAAAAACTTGAAGCCTTCGAGATGTGGCTATACAGGCGAATTCTAAGGATATCATGGACAGACAAGATAACCAACGAGACCGTATTACGAAGAGTGGGCAAAGAAAGAGAGGTGATGTATACCATTAAAAGGAGAAAGTTGGAATATCTCGGACATATAATGAGAAACAGCACTAAATACAGATTACGGAAGATAATCCTACAGGGTAAAGTATTCGGAAAGCGAGGAATTAGGAGAAGGAAAATATCGTGGTTGAAGAATGAGGAAATGGTTCTCCACAACAACAACGAATCTATTTAAAGCATCAGTTAATAAAATAATTATAGCCAGAATGATTGCCAATATTCGGAATGAATAGGCACTTAAAGAAGAAGAAGAAGGAAGAAATATTACTATTGAAGAAAATATGAAAATAATAAGTTAGCAAATTTAAAAGTAAAATATTTTAACGCGTGAAGTCACTTCACTTAAAATAGTGTTCTATAGAACTTAGGTAATCCTCGCATACTAAAGTGACTACTCAATTCATTACTGTACAACTATCTCGATAATTTCCAGAATGAATGCTAGACTCTTCCATGAAAGCAACCAAAAGCACGTAGCGAAGGGTACCGAAACTATCACGACAGCTGAAGCTAACAATTCTGTGTCGTAGTACTTTCTGAGGCCTTCCAAGTTTATTTATTGAGATATTTGGATATTTCAAGGATTTGAGCATACAAAATAAATTAAACAAAGGCGTATATATAGTATGCCTCATATAATTATTAATTTTCCATGTTTTAATAATATAAAATTATTAGAGTGGATATTTTACAAAGTCCCGTAAACTTTTTTTTTACTTAAATACAAAACCACATCAACCATCATTATCTACACTCGCTACAACCCTGGGTGGGTCTTGGTTGACTGTATAAGTTTTTTCCAATTTGTTCGGTTTTCCATCAACCTAGAGTCAAATGGAATGTTCATTTTCCGGAGATTTGCTTGGATGTTACCTCTCCATCGCATTCTGGTACGTCCGAGTGGTCTTTTGCCTGTGGGAATCCCCTCCCATACCAGTTTTACAAGTCTTTCGCTATGCAATCTGTGCACGTGGTCTGCCCATCTTAGTCGCTATGATTTAATTTATTGGACAATATCGGCGTCGTTGTAGAGTGCTTTTAATTCTTCGTTTGCTTTGGTCATGGTCCATGTTTCGCATCCATATGTTATTACAGGTCTGAAGATTTTGATCTTTGAACTTCTTGTGAGATTTTTTGATTTTATGAGCTTATCCAGTGCAAATACACAGCGATTTGCAGATTGGATTATATCTTTTATTTCTTCAGTAACATCGTTGTCAGCTGTGATTACGGCCCCCAGATATTTAAAACGTTGTACTATTTCGAAATTGAAGGTGCTGACCGTCACATTTTTTCCTATTCTGTCTAATCGTGTCGTTCTATTTATACACATATATTTCGTCTTCTCTTCATTGACCTTCAGCCCTACTTCACTTGTTGCTCCTTGCACCTTGTTGAAAAAATCAACCGCGCTGGGTTATTAGTGGATATAACAAATACAAATATTACATTAAATATCATTCAATAACTTAATGTCTTTTAAATAACGTAACACTGAAATTTTTTTGGTGAGAACTGTTTTGAAATCATCATCTGTGAATCCGAGGGATTTTCTTTTTTCCATGAATTGAGGACAATCAAGCAGGATATGTGTGACAGAGCAGTTGGAGCAGATAGGTAGTGGTTACTTTGGTATTAAATACTTATGAATTAAGGCAGTATTGCCAATTATTAGACGGTTAATAATAACTTGATTTCTTCTGTTTGAAGGAGTCTCCAGCACAGCATTTATTTTTGGGCAAGTTACATTTAATTTTGTACCTAATGTTTGCCCATGATTTTGCCATGTATTAGTACAGTGGATTTTAACCAGGTTCTTTAGATCGGTATACGGATATGTTTTAAGTTTTGCAGTATGGTTTGAGCTCATTCGACTTGCAAGTTGATCTGCTTTTTCATTTCCGTAAACACCTGTGTGTGAAGGTACCCAAATAAAGGCCGCTTACTTTCCTAATGATCGGAATGTTCCTAGTTCGTTTTTTATAGTCTGTATAATAGGGTTGTTGGTCATATATTTGTTTCAATTCCAGTCATGCATTTAATGACTCTGTTACGATAATACACTTCATCGTTCTACTCTTTTCGAAGAAGATTAGGGCTTCCAAAAGAGCTGTAGATTCACCTGTTAGTATACTGCAGTTGGTTGGTATCGATATGCTAGAAGAATTTTCTTTACAGTAGTAGGCAGCAGCGTGACCATTGGGAGTTTTAGAGGCATCGGTAAAGATTTGCAAATAATTAGGATAGCGGTCTAGAGTTTTCATGAATAGATATTTAATTAGTGTGGAATTTGTAGTTGATTTGGGATACTTTGTAAGTGTGAAGTCAATAGTTAATGGATGGCTTGTCTATAGGGGATAGTTTGCATTTATATATAGTTAGTATAAGTTGTGAGCTTTCTTCTTTCTCTGAGGAATGTAGAGTTTTAGTCTTGTTGTTAGGGGGAAGACCAGGGTTACATATGCAGTGGAAGAATACAGGATGCTGTTTCTGGGATGAAATAATTTCTTATTCTACCCCAAACAAATTCAATATTTGATTAACTTAAATAAAGAAATATAGACTTCTGAATAAGCATCTTGGTTTCAAGGTTTCCATTCATTATCTGTGATAGCATTGTTAGCACGTAAAAAATAATATGTTTCTCTAATTTTGAAACGTGTCTTCAATTTGCGCTGCATCGCCTTCTCGATATATAAGCTTCTCGGTATATAAGCAGATTTTTCTTGCCCTTTGCAAGATGTCTTATTTTTCTAATTGCTCTAGCCATTTTGCCAATGGATCTACTAAATTACGAAATTTCAGAAGTCTCTTTAGATTCACGTGATCAGTTTGAAGAAAAAAATGTTAACAACATTTTACGATGTGTTACTAAAAGAGAACTTCTAGTAGTTTCTTTTTGGTTTTTCGACAAGACTTACTTACTTGTTGAAGTAAGCGATGGCTTTTATTGATGATCTTTGAAATATTATTCAAAATCTTGAATTCAGGAAAGTAACTGTATCTGGAATTGGGTAGGCAAACACACAGATTGTTAGTATAGTAAATCCTTTTTTTTGTTCTTTCTTTTATTGAATTTTACCTTTAAACTTACTGTGTTAAGGAAATAAATATACAGTTAAAAACATTGAAGAAAAAACATGAAAACAAATACCCCGTTGTAGATACTGGCCTAAAACCATTGTATAAGATTAGTCGTGAGTGACCGTTTATGAATTGTTTGTTTTAAATCATTACATCACTTTAAATAGTACCGAAGTATTAGCTTTCGGGCTTTGGCTAACTTGCCTTTCTATACAAATTTGACTAGTCGTTTTAAGGATGTATTTAAATAAATGAACAGTAATTTTGTCCGCCGGTTCGTGAGAAAGGCTTTTTATTTTATTAGAATTAAACACAGGTTGGATTCTTGTGTTGGTGTAACACTGAAGGATGGGTTGTACAGCAAACAACTAAAATATCTCCGAAAAGTTTCTTTGAATTTTTGATTTTATGGGTTGTGTACAAATGTAAATTCTATAAGAGACACTCGTTCAAAATATTTATTTAGGTGCTGGTATTATTTTTATACGAAAATAAGTTATATGTAAAATGTATCAATTAATATAAATATTGTGTGTGTATGCCATCAAATTAGGGTACCTGTAATGTTGATCTAACACTTCTGCTTCTTCCACAGTGCACTGGGGGAACTCAGCAGGTAAAATCTTCTTAAAGTTGCGTAGTTAAGTTTACACAAAAAAACTGGAGTGTTTATCGCGCTGATCTATAAAAGACTGAGGTGCGTGTAGTCTGATAGCTTCCCTTAAGTCTCATAGGTGCATTGCTTACAATGCCTTATTATTTTATGTATATAAGACATATACACACTTTAATTAAAGAATTAAATATAAAATACGCAGACGCCGTATTAATCGCCGAGACAGAAGACGAGCTCCAAAGATTAACACATATCTTCAATACAACAGCTAAGAAATACAATATGATAATATCAGCAGAAAAACCAAATGAATGACAATATCTTAATACCCACTATGGTGTATAATCGAAATTGATGGGAAAATAATAAAGCAGGAAGCAAGGTTTAGATATCTGGGAAGTAGTTAAGGAGATGTTGAAGAAGAAGTACGACAACAAAGCTTAAATGCAAGTAAAGCGGTGGGATCTCTTAATGACACAATCTGGAAGATAAACACCTAAGATAAGACACAAAAACAAGCGAGATGACTACTAGAAACAAAAGAGATGAAAATACTCCGACGAATATCAGGGAAAAGTCTGTTGGATTGGGAGAGAAGTAAAAACATAAGAAGAGCATACAATATAGAAGACATAAATGGAAAGGGTGACAAAACAAAACGAAAACAGGAAAGAAACGAAAACAGGAGTGGAACTAACACATCAGTAGAATGGCGGAGGATAGAATAGTACGAATAAGTCACCAAATAGGTAGAAGAAGTATTGGCAGACCAAGAAAAAGATGGTGCGACAATTTAAACAATTTAAGAGGCTTATATTGAAGAAAAAACAGGCCTTAAAACGTACATACAAAAAAAAGAAAGAAATAATAAATAAGAAGTGGATAAATAAGATATGTATGGAAGGACGTAACAGGTTGGCTTGTTTGAAGATCAGTATTACTGTGGACAACAAAATAAGGCTAGCTTAATATTTTTTCATTGTGTATGAGCATTTAAAGTAGCTAATAAAATAATTAGAAGCTGTTAAAGTAAAGTTGCTGCTTCGTCTCATATAAAATATTGAAATGCGAAGATAAAAATATAAAAAGAATTACAGGAAGCACGTTAAGAGACTGATGGAGGAATATACTAGAGGAAGACATATGAAGAAAATGTATAAACAAGTGGACACTAAACGGAAAAAAAAGAATGGAATAATCATATAGAGTGATAGCCTTCCAAAGAGATATCAATCCATTAATGAACAAACGGAATTGTTTATAGAGATGAAGAAGAAGAAACTAAACGTTGTAAATATATTAATATAATCTGGTAATATAATCTGATAATTTAATCTGTTTATTTTATGTGGGAAATCAGCACAATTTTTTTGTCGCTATCTTATCATCATCAGTTGGCGCTGCGTCCTTTCGTGGGCCCTGTCTTGCCTTAAATATTCTTCCATCCTTTCCTGTCGAGTGTTTGTCTTCTCTCTTCCTTTACCCAAATCTCGCTTAAATCGTTCTGCTCATCGTCCAGACACCTGAGGTTAGATCTCCCCCTTCTTCTTCTTGTTCTTCCGACCAGCATATTTAGCATGGTTATTTTAGAAAAATTACTTTCATTCATTCGCATAACGTAGCCCTCCCATCATAGGCGGTATATTTTAATGTATTTCACGATATCTGCATCGCAAAAAAGTCTATAAGTTGGAAATTATATCGCTGCCTCCACAGACCTTGTTGGATACCTCCGCTTCAACTAGATCCTAACTTTATCTTAGGTCGTCTTTGCCATATTTCCGATCCGTAAATAAGCACTGGGCATATTATTGTTGTATAGAGTTTGCACTTTGTTTCTCTTGACATATTTCTCGCTCTTAGTTGAAAGTCTAGGACAAAATAACAGCGATTAGCCACGCATATTTTTAATCTTATATATTGTTCGGATGTGTTGTTTTTGCAGTCAACCAGTGACCCTAAGTAGCAGCTCTTCTTCCGTTTCTATAGTTTCATGTTGCACCTCGTAAGTAATATTGATGAATTCTTGATATAGCCGGCATATATTTAGTTTCTTTATTTAAGTATGTTTGAATTTCTGTTAATATAATGAATAATGATGAATAATGCATCTCCCTGATGCAGTTCTCTGTTAGTTGTAAATATTTCTGAAAGATCCTTATACTCGCACTTTACATTCAAATTTCCTCATTGTCATTTTAATTAATTCTACTGTATTCTGTGTTTTCATTGTAATATAAAATAAATATATTTGATTAAATAAAAAGATGACCACTTGGTGAAAGTAAAATCGAAATAATCACGTCGGTCACGTTCAGATGTTCGGAAACTTCCAGACAAACCGTAAAACACCCCGTGCACAACACGAAACCGAACATATTGCAATCTTCACAGTTTATATGAAGACATTTTCGTGTACGTTGACATCCAACATATGCAACTCATAACAATCATACAAAGTGCCAGGACATTTATGTGTTGACATAAAAACATTTTCCTCCACACCTTTCGGTGCAACACGTAAAATAAATAGATATCCACCAAACATAATTTCGAATCTCGACGTTCATGTGCAGTTGACAATATCGCGAGTTTACGATAGTGAGGTAAAAGTTGTAAATTATTCGGGTTAATATACATTTAAGTTGGAAATTACGACTCGATTTCCACTTTACTATTCTTTTTTTAGAAAATACCGCAAGGATATGTTTTATAGTCAGTAATAAATTAAATCATTAAGTGTTTATCGTTAAATATTATTGCGTCTAACGAAAATTTATTATATATATATATATATATATATATATATATATATATATATATATATATATATATATATATTGTTATGATATGTAAAATTGAAAATAATATTGGTTTGCTTTTAATATATTTCAAAGGACAAAATAAAGGATATTTCGAAGAAATGAAAATCCATTATCCTGGATTACCTGTAGTAAACAAAATTTAAAGATATGCATAAATTATTTTCTTTGTGAAATATATTCGAGTGACGTGAGTGAGCTTAGTGAAATCGTGAACAATGCAAGCGAGTTTTCCAAATAGACTTGTACATCGATATACAGTGAATAAGACAATAGAATAGATATATTTAGAAAATATAATTCTCCGTTGGTTCTTAAGAACTTGTAGAAACCGATTAGCATGTTAATAGTTTTTAGGAAGTTTATAATTGTAGGTAAAATTGTTGTTTGTTATCTAAATGGTAGATGGGGATAAGTGTCACTATCTTTGATTGGAGGAGATTGAAAGAAGTGGGATAGGTGTTTAGGAATGAGGGTTTAGCTAGATTTTTGAGGGAGAAAAGATAATCAGTTGTTTTCCAAGAGTGCAAGGCGAACAGTCGTTGTTCTCTGGTGGTTCCCCAGAGGTAGTAAGCAGTAGAAGCGAATGTTTGTGAGTTTTCGTGGAGTAAGTGTATCTGACAGAAGCTGATTCAGTAAAATATTGTAAGTTATATTTTTCTACTTATATTCCAAGAGTCACTGTTCAGGCCAGAACGAGAGATTCAGTTTATCGAGAGGAGAAGACGCTAACATCATTTGAACGATATGTGCATTTGAAGGAGATCATTAAAGACGATAGGCTCGCAACAATTTGTTGTAAGATTGCTGATTACCTAGGGGACTGCTAAGAATAGATAGTGTAGACTATAAGGAACAAGGATTTGGACATTTCATCATCAGAGAGATAGTTTTACTATTCGTCAGTTTTTTAGAAAAGATAGGAATATTGTGATCATGAGATTTAGAACAACAATTTTGATTTAAAATTTTAATTTATATTGTATATACCATTAATTTTTGAAGTTTCACGTACGTAGAACAAAAATTTGATAATCATTATATGAGATATTTTTTATTGAAGATATTCGAGTGTGAATTTTATTTCAATATATAATGTTGTATCATATATGTTTTTTATCATTCCGGTATTCTTTGGATCTTACCTATCATATGTAAAGCATATATATTGAAGCACGAGTATAACCCTGAGATAAGAAAATTAAATAGTGTGATAGAATCATAATTGCATCATTTAAATAAGTTTAATTAATTAATTAATTAGTTAATTAATTGCTTGGCGCACCTCAGACTTTTAATATCACATTAATATATATATATATATATATATATATATATATATATATATATATATATATATATATATATATATATATTACACGTCCCGGCTATAGCTCCTCTTTTCAAAATGCGGTTATAAGACGTCTTCCAGAAGGAGTGAATATCTTTAAAATTTTGTTCGTGTATATTAAATTTTTAACCCTTCTTATAATGTATCGAAAATAAAAACATTAGAATTTGTTATACAATTACCAAATTAATACCAATTGGTCTTCCGTCTAAAATTACTATACATACCTCCTCCAATGTATATTAAACTAACAAAATACATCTTTCCGCTATTCAAAATATACGTCAAAAACTACATTACAGTGGTTTACTCCTCCAAATATAAATCAGAGACTAAACGACGGTGGATACGTAAACCAAATAATATATTATAGTGTGGAAACTCTTCAGGTATGTACCTATATAAACTCCATCGACAGCTTCTGATGAAATGTTAGATCCCAATTATGTTCACTTCGATGATTCTTCAGTAAGTGCAATAACACTTTTAAAAGAATAAAATTCGTTGAGTACTCTGATATTGAAATGGATAACGGAAAAATATAATATTCTTTTTAATTGAGTTTTTAGAAAAAATCTTCAAGTTTTCCAGAAATAAATAATTGTTCTTCCCACTCTAGTCCAAAAACAAGTTAACAAAGATGATTTAAATATAGAGATAAGTTTACTTTAAATATTTTAGCAATATATTTCAAAGCACATACTTTTTAGGAACAATCTAATTCACCTTCGTCTTCTGTCAGCCTAAATATCGATCAACGTGGAAGAAACTTGCAATATAAATATGAAGTCTTTAAAAAAATCTATTTTTTGTTACTTTTGTGAATCAGTTGTATTAAATTTACCCAGTACGATATTATTAAAGCGAATTAGAAGTTCAAATAATTTTGGTTTACCCTCCAAGAAGTAAAATGAGAATGCAATTTTTATTTGCTTTGAGAAAAAGGAAAACTATTTATTAGGTTCAGCAAATTTAATACCAAATCCTGATTCAATAACCAGAAATTCCCAATCACAAGCACAAAATTTCTTATTAAGGCACCTAATTGGACACATAATTATTTAAAAAAGCTGTTTTTCTTCAAATGCGAGCAGACAATGTATTCCTCGTGGCTAAAAAAGATCCGCTCATTTGTGCGTTTGGCTCAAGATATTTAAAGATCCATAGAGAACAATACTTTATACCAATAGCGTCAAGAAAAATAGGGAAAGTAGCTAAAGTTCTTATCGAACTAAGAAAAAATAGAATAAGAAAATAGAATAGAAATAATAAGAAAAAGAAAAAATTCTCAAAACCCTCTTTCACTCATTGAAACCAGAATATTACGATTCTTTAGTTTTTCCTACTAAAATAGTTTCAAAACTTAAGCAAAACTTTTAAAGCTGGATCATTTGCTAAAAATATTGGCACTATATTAAAACAGTGTTGTGATAATAGCACTTATGCATAATGCGAAAAAGTCTGAGTTTACTGTTAAAAGTGTCAGTGCTAAAATAAAGACACTAAATACAAATAATATAAGTAAATTTACGACATGAAAAAATTAAACAAAGTGACGTTGATACCAGTAGCAAGTGACCTTATGCTATTGAAAAACTATCTCCTCTGAATCACAAATGAATGTTGTGATAAATTACAGAAAAATAATAATAATATTAATATTAATTCTTACATGTTTCTGTTAGAAACTATATATTGCCGTCTAATCTTATTAAATAGAAGGCGCCCTGGTGAATTAGAAAGAATGACTATACAGAGTTACATTAGTGCTAAAGATAATCAATATTATGAAGAATTTTCTGAAGCAATTTCAGAAACCGAAAGAATTTTAATAAAAATCCACAAGGAATCTACGTTCCTGTAGTTGGCTGTATACCATATATTAAAAAATTTATTAAAAATTCTTTGTAAAAGGTATATATTTAAATAAAATTAAATATATACCTTTTACAAAAGATTTTTAATAAATTTCATTAAAAAGTTTTAAAGAATAGTAATAGGAAGTAAGAGGGGACGTGGTGTAGCCGCCCTAGGAAGTAAGTATGTACAAGAACACTTAGAAATGATTACAAAATGTAGAAATTTACTTTGAAAAATACCTAGTTTTTATCTTTTTGGTAATCCAAAATTTGATAAACCAATTCGATGGTATAAAGTAATATCAAAGTATGCTAAATTATGCGGAGTTAAAAATCCTAGTGCTCTTACATGTACAAGGTTGCGAAAACATCTAGCAACCCAGTTGTTTACAACATCGGAAAATGACATGCAGCAACTGGTTTCATTTATGGGAAACGCATTAGCAATCATAGATCCTCATATCGACTCCCCGATGACATTTATCAAACTGTAAAGATCTCTAAGTTGCTCTGTTAATGGAGAAAGGTAGAGCATGGAAAAGGTTTAGAACAAATAGAGATAAATTTGGAAGAAGACATTATAAAAGATGATAATGGACATAATAACGAAGTATTTAAGGAACAAGAAAATGAAACCAATGATGTTATTGAATCAAAAGGTCCAGAAAGTTGTAATAATGAAAAACAGGGAATAATGGATATGAAGACAAAAAACAAAAAAGGGTTTTAGTTCCGTGGACAGAAACTTAAAAGAAACTAGCCAAAATGTATTTTAGAACCCACATTAAGCAAAAGAGACTCCCAAAAAATCAGAATGTGAATATCTGATCTATTAAAAAATAAAAATTGGCTCAAAATAAAGGCATTCATTCAAAATGAATATAAAAAGTATTGAATGTCTTGAGTTTCCCTTAAATTTTCAGTTTTGTTTGTATTTTCATTTGTGTTTATATTTTCAGTTTTATTCATATTTTTATTATTTGCTTTTAGAACTATTAAAATTAAAGATTTATAACGAACATAGATAAATGTTTTTTTTTTTTTCGTTAGCCCATGTTAGAAATTTACAAATGATTATCAATAGTATATATAGCCATTAAATAATCAGATTCGATTACAATAAAACAAATAGTATACATTTGAATTTATTTTTCGTTTTTATCATTAGTTTTATTGTGACCAAAAACCTCTCTGCTTTAATTAAGATTTTTTGTTGAAATAGATATATACTTTAGAGTTTAAAGAAAGATTGGAAAACTATTAGGTAGTTTTCGAATCATTATTCCAGAGGAAGACTAAACCACCGTAATATAAAAATAGGAAGAACTAAGGTCGGTAAACTATAATTGGAATATACGTAACGAAATATACGCCGACACTGGCGACACAACAAGTAATGTGGCGATCATATTGAACTAAAATATTCAAACGTACAAAAACACGCAATAACTCACCCATCTGAAATTTTGCTCAATGGTTTAGAATGATGTTTCGACTTCTTTTATAATGATTGCGATAAGTCCTCCGTATACGGAGGACGCACCACATTGGAGGACCTATTCAATGTAAATTTCCTATATAAGGAGGAGCTATCCACTGGTGCGTATATATATATATATATATATATATATATATATATATATATAAAAAAACAACACAGTTTATTAGGGTTGCAGTCAGAATTATTGGCCGGGATGTTAAAAAAACACTCTTTTGACTTTTTGTCGAGCTTTCGGAATATTTTTATTCCTTTTTCAAGACATAGTCGTTGAGATTATTTTTGTAAGCATTGAACACTCAACATTAATACCACACATTAAAATATACAATTATGGACAATACATCATAAAATTTTTAAAAATTTGTTGTTAAAAATAGTAAAACTTGATTGATGGCATGTTTTGATGACAGTAAAACATGCCATCAATCAAGTTTTACTATTTTTAACAACAAATTTTTAAAAATTTTATGATGTATTGTCCATAATTGTATATTTTAATGTGTGGTATTAATGTTGAGTGTTCAATGCTTACAAAAATAATCTCAACGACTATGTCTTGAAAAAGGAATAAAAATATTCCGAAAGCTCGACAAAAAGTCAAAAGAGTGTTTTTTTAACATCCCGGCCAATAATTCTGACTGCAACCCTAATAAACTGTGTTGTTTGTTTAAATCGACAGTCAATAATATCCAGTATTTCTTATATATATATATATATATATATATATATATATATATATATCCTCTATCATCAATAAATACCTTTATTCGCATAGTTATGGATCCTCAATTTATGACATACCCGATGGTGACCAACTTATAAACATCTCTAATAATTCTATACATAGCACTGTTCTGCATAATACCGATCTTGAGAATACTATCACGCATTACTCTTCCTTACCATATTTCCCTCAAGTTACTGAGAAGCTTATTAACTTGTATAAACAAAATAATATACCTGTTAAAATTGCTGTTAAGAATGCAAAAACTGTTAGAAATTTGTTCTCTAAAACTAAAACACCCTTGTCCACTTTGGAACAAGTGAACACAATTTATAAAATTCCATGCGCTAATTGCGATCTTTGTTACATTGGGCAATCTGGTAGATCATTGAAAGGTCGTCTCACTTCACATCGTAGCGACATTAACTTATCGAAACACACTTGTGCTCTAGCACAACATGCGATAAATACAAAACATGAAGTGGATTTTAATGAAGTTAAGATTCTTGCCACTGAACGCAATCTAGCTAAAAGACAGTTTTTGGAAATGTGTTCAATATTAAAACATCCTAATGCATTGAATAAGAGAACTGACATAAGTAACTTGAGCCAGATATATCATGCTTTAATTTTGCAGAATTAGGCTACTTAATCTTTTCACTACATTAATGTCATATTAGGTGTACTAGTTGAACTTTTTTCCACTTTTCATAAAACAATTTACATACATAAATAGAAATAAAATAAATAAATATATCAATTAAATAACTTAATTTCTTTACTTAATTTTACTATTACATATGCAACCCATATTGCATTTCATTACACTAATTTCTTTGATTAGTGTTTCAAATTATATATAAAATAATACAAACATTGTAATTGATTCATAGAATCCTTTACAAATCACAGCTCCAAGTATATTGAACCTTGGGCTGTTTGGAAATTATAATATCGTTAACCACCTGGCTATTTAACTTGCCACATGATTAACGTCATTACATTATTATGAGTTTGAATGAAAATCTCCGGTTTGTAAATTTGGGCCGGTTAGTGAGGGGAGTTGTGTTTACACTACCAACTTTTTTCACTGTTGTGTCCTTTGCAACCTGGTAGTCATCCAGACTCAGTTAAAATTAAATTAACCGCCCAAAATTTTGGGTTGGTATTTACACCTTGTTGATCTGTCAAAAGTAATTTTGACCTCAAGGTTGGCTGTCTTTTTGCGGTTTAGTTCGTTCCTGTTTCATCTAACGCCATTTTCACGGCGACATCCATAGGGCTTTGATCGGTAACTTCATATTCACTATTTTTTAGAATTTTATTAATATTACTTATAATGCTACCTAAAGTTAAAATCAAAGTTTAATATCCATTAAATAGTGGAGGTTATTTATGATTTTCTTGGTTCTTTCTCACTTATTAACATTAAATAACATTGAATTTATTTTGGACCACATGGTCAATTGCTGTGCTAATTTTTGTACAAGTTCATATATGTTGTTAGTTGCTTAACTGTTTATACAAGATCAGCGTACTATGTCCATTTACTTAGTTTCATTCACATATTTGTTAATAACATTGACTGCTACATATCTTTTTAAGGTAACAATTAACATCGTTTCCATGATTGTGTGGTTCTCATATTGTAATAATTTTTTAGATGAACTGATGATGCTTTCAAAACTCGAAAGCGAAACGTCTTCAAAATAGATAAAGTAGCCTATCAACTTTGTCTTTTATTTCTCCACCTAGAGACCGATATAAGAACCCACCACTCGTCTGAGTGATCCTTATATATATATTGGATTGACGGTCGTACTCCTTTTCCCGATATATATATATATTTTTTTTTGATTTCAATACTTATTTATTCGTTGAGAATTTGGTTTTATTTTGATATAAAAGGTTTGTGGACGTTTCGGCTACCGTTCATTCGCCATCGTCAACACGTTCATCTGAGAAAGTTTCAGTTAGTCTTTATATTTTCGTTTTATGTTATTTTATAAAATTGTCCTCCGTCTACGCCCCTTTCCGATTGTCCTATGAGCATATTGAGAAGCGATGCAGTTTTTGTGTTCGCAATACAGCAAACATATCTAAATTGCATTGTCAACGCATTGATATTGTCATTGCGGCGTGATGGCCCTTCATCTGAGCAAAATGAAATACCGTCGGTCCAGTAATAGTCCATCTGTTAAATCCTATCTCCCCTTCTGTTGTTTCTAATTGAATACCAAATTCCGTGATTGAGCGCCGTACAAGCGTGATCACAATCTAATAACCAATGCCAAAGATAATGCGCTCCAAACCGAATGAAAACAGGTACAGTTTGAGTAAATAATGTACACACAAACACAGCTAAAGTAAACAAGGAGAAGTAAAGGATGTAATCGATAGTAGAGAATTTAGTATATCCAAACTTAATGCATGTTTCAGGTTGTGCGGAAATTACTAATTAGTGTTCTTGTGAATTTAGTTGCATGAGTATGGTGAATTTCTGAAACATATTATGTAGCAAATAGAAAAATACGCAATATAACTAGTTATTAGATATTATATATATATATATATATATATATATATATATATATATATATATATATATATATATATATATATATATATATATATATATATAAATTAAGGATCATTCCAAGAGTGGTGGGTTTTTTCGGTCAAAAAGTGGAGAAAAAAGACAAAGAAGGGTCAAAGGGAACTGGGTCAAATTGTTTTTCTTTGTATAATTTAAAATGTATACGTTACTGTATCAAATTTATTCTTTATTTAATTTATAATATATAATAATTACTAAAATGATTATTATTCTCCCTTATGCCACCAGCCCTTATTTTTTCCATTCTTTATTTTCTTGCTATGTTTACATTACATTGCAACCAGCAGTGAAGTTGGCCATAAGATGAACTTGACAAAAACAAAAACCATGTACGACAAGCTTTTGCTAAAAGAGACTAATATTTGCAAATTTTCGACAGACCAGAGTACAGAAAACAATTTATTTAATTTCTTAGTTCTTCGTCACTAAAGTTCTAAAAAAATGAGTATGTTTCTTTACTCCTTGTGAAATTCATTGTTTATAAATGACAATGGATAATCATTTTTTGGTAAAATCAGGTTTTTTCTTCCCGAAATGCATTTCCGTTGGAGCAGAATGAATAAAAAGAAGACAGAGTTCTAACACAGAGTGTACACAAATTTTGTATGTATGGTACATCTACGCAAATAAAATGTATAGCTCAGATTAATTCAAACGCGAATTTCTCCATTTAAACGCAAAGAAATTACCATCCTGATTGCAAATTAGCCCATAATCATTCCTCGAGTCCATCACTTCGGATCGCATAACGCTAAATCAATCTCTACCTTACCGATCGAGCCGTGACTCATTGCGAGGCGCACTTGATTCCCATAAGGCCCATTCTAAGAGTCGCTAATAAAGAACTAGTACCTAAACAAGTCTTAAACGGTCAGTAAATACCTCAATGCAATCAGATAGCGAAAAAAAAGTGCAGATAAAACAGCACACAACCAGCTCCGAGCTTACGTTGTAGTGAGCATAGTCGGTAACAGAGGTAACTGATTTATCGGCCGAGATGGCTTGTTCTGCGGACCACGCGAGTGCCAGAGGGTCCGGACAGCGAACAAGTTTATACGGGATTCAGAATCGGTGTTGCCGATTGTACGTATGTATACATAATGTCTAAGAAATTTCTAAGAGTATTAGAAAAGGATATCTTTATTTTGTCGCTAAAAATAAGGAAAAATAATAGGAGCCACTAAATGGATATAATTTATATGTTTTTATGTGTAGTGGATTAAAAAATATTAAAAGAAAAGCTATATTGTTTATCAATTCTTTATATTTTAATAGTTAAAGTTTAAAAGATGAGTAATTTTGTCAAAATTAATTTACAATCAGTGAAAATAACCTTACTATTCAGTGTCAGCGTTTGCAGTGTTTTAATTGCCACGGCCCAAAATGCATGATTCAAAGATGATAGGTGTCTAAAGTACAGAGAAGAACACATAATCAAACTGTGCCAAATTCCAGCAGAACAAAAAGCAAAATGTGCTAACTGCCAAGTGCAACATACGGCAAGTTATAGGGGATGTCAAAGGTACCAGCGTACCCGCAGATTGTAGACTTGCGCATATCTTGTAAGGCCCTTTCCAAAACGGAGGTAACAACAGCTAATAAATCTTTGAGAAATAACAAGTCTCCGGGAATGGATAACATTGCTGCCGAAATTCTTAAAACTTATCCGCATCTAAGTGCTGCACTTTTGCTTCCCATAATCCGAGAGGTGTGGGAAACAAACCACATTCCAGCGGGCTGGAAAAAGGGTAACATTATTAAGCTTCAAAAAAGAGTAACTTCACACTGTGCAAAAATTGGAGCGGAATCACTTTGCTTGCCGCAATAAATAAAATCTTCACGGCCATCATACTTAAAAGATTCACAAACAAGATTGAATTTTGAGTTGGTCAAGCAGGCTTTAGACCACGATTCTCCTGTATAGACCACATTAATACTATGAGGGTAATAATGGAACAATCGGTTGAATGGAACACACCCCTGTACATGGTTTTTGTTGACTTCGAGCGTGTCTTTCACAGCTTATCTTATGCTGTTTTATGGAAAATTTTAGAGCTAAGAAACATTCCGCATAAAATAATTTCCATTATAAAGTCACTGTACAAGGAGGCGAAATGCGGCGTGATACACCATGGAAGTAACAGCGACGAATTTGACATACTTACTAGAGTCAGACGGGGATGCGTGCTTTCTCCGTTTCCTTTTAACATGGCAGTTGACTTTGTTTTCTCCAAACTAGACTACTACACAAGCGATCTGGAATACGTCGACGATATCTGCCTGTTCGGACAAAGGTTCCAAGATGTGACTGATCAATTGGAAACACTCTCTACTGAAGCTAATAAAGTAGGTTTGAAAATCAATATTAGTAAAACCAAATCCATGAGAGTAAATGCAAGCAACACGCTACTTCCTATCAACAACATGCAAATTGAGAAGGTGGAAAACTTTACGTGTCTTGGAAGTGTCATAACAGAAAGCGGAGGTACAGAGGACAATATACGTATAAGGTTACGAAAAGCTCAACAAGCATTCAACATGCTCAACCCTGGAGATCTGGCGAGTATACTACAAGAACAAAGATTAGCGTTTTCCAGTCAAATGCCATGTCTGTTCTACTCTACGGATGTGAAACTTGGAAAGTGACAAAAACCCTTACAGATAAACTGCAGGTCTTTATCTTTATTAATATTTTCTGGTCTATCATCAGAAACGAATATTTACTACACCTGACCGAAAAAAAAGGGTAGACAATCAAATAAAGTCCAGAGAGTAGGGTTGGATTGGTCACACACTCAGAAAAAATAATTCCATTATTGTAAAGATTGTAAGAACAAATGCAAACGTGCTTCAGGATACGACATCTACAGGAATGACTACAGAGCAAATTCAGGAGGAACTGCTATCCCAGTGAGAAAAGGAAGAATCCATACATTACAACAGACGCTGGCACTAAACACTACGTAAGCAACAACAATAAAAGTCTAGATGAGGCAAAGTGACATAAGGATTACATCAGCATATGTAAGGCCAACATATTGACATATAAGACCCTTTAAACAACGACGAACTGAACATAGAAGAATCCATAAGAATGGACTCACGCACGACAAGCACTTTGCTAATAATAGAGCCTCAACAGTGCATTAAAACGGATTATTTAAATTGATGGTCTGCAACATTGGGGCAGTTTGGAGCGATTCCTGATTACACGAGGCTGATTCTAGCCATTCATCTCTGTTGTTTGTAAGACGTTTCCACATTGGCCCTGCAGTTCTTTTAATATCGTCGCTCCAGCGCATTTGCGGTTTTCCTCGTTGTCTTTTGGCTTCATATTGCTGCCAATTCAAGATTTCTTTATTCCATCGGCCATCCTTAAGACGTTTGTTATGTCCAGCCCATTTCTATTTCAATTTAGCTGCCTGTTCAACAGCATTTTTTACTTTTGTTCTAGTATGAATATCTTCATTAGTTTTATGGTCTTTGAGTGAGATACCCAGCATCTGTCGTTCCATAGCTCTTTGAGTTTTTCTGATCTTCGCATGTTTATATTAGTGAATGTTCAGGTTTGAGCTCCATATGTAAGTATAGGTAGGATACAGGAATTAAACACTTTGGTTCGCAGTCTTTGAGGTAAATTTTTATTTTTAAGTGCGTATGACAGTCTTTTTTACACGACTGCTTATTGGTTGCTTGCTGTTTGCAAAACTGTCGAACACTTTTTGTAGATGAGGTAAGATTGTAGTTAAGAAAAATTATGTAAAAAACATTAGCCATTTTGTAAAAAAAATATAGTTCGATATTTTGGTTTCAACTTTGGTTAAAAGCATTGTTTATCACGTCTTATCTGTAAATACTTTTATATTATTATTGATTGATATGCGTGATATTTACGTCTTCGCGTTTGTTTGGAAGATCTAATCATCGGGATATTTTCCTGTCTGGTAAATGGTGTTAAACAGATTTTGTATAGGTTCTATATAGTCAAGTTTACAAGTTAATTTAATATAAATAATAGATCTTAAGATCAGAAGCTGTTTTACCAATAAATCTTTTGTATACTGAAAGTAGACTTATTTAACTCAGTATACAAAACAGGACACATACTGAAACAATGGTTACCCTCCACCTTTTGTGCTATGCCTAAAAATACAAACGCTAAATATTGCAGTGAATACAGAACAATATCAATATTAAGTCACATTCTCAAATTATTCCTGAAAATAATACATGGTCGTATAAATAAAAAAGTGAAAGAAGGAATAGATGACAGTAAGTTTGGGTTCAGAAATGAACTAGGAACCAGAGAAACGTTATTTGCCTTTAATGTGTTAGCTCAAAGATGCATGAATATGAATGTTGATGTGCATGTTTGTTACGTTGATTTTGAAAAAGCATTTGACAAAGTAAGACATGAAAAATTAATTACTATTTATAACTGGGAATAAGCCACAATTAAAGATAAAAATACGTTTATTGACGTTTCAATTTCCAATTCGGAAATCGTTCTCAAAATACTGTTTGTATTTTGAGAACGATTTCCGAATTGGAAATTGAAACGTCAATAAACGTATTTTTATCTTTAATTGTGGCTTATTCCCAGTTATAAATAGTAATTAATTTACAATGCCACAAGAAAATAGCTTCAGAACAATGAAAAATTAGTCCAAATTCTAAAGACAAAAACATAGACCATAAGGACTTACGAATAATAACGAACCTCTACTGGAATCAAAGAGCACAAATCGTAATAGACAACGAACTCAACCCAGAAATTGAAATCAGGAGAGGAGTTAGGCAGGGATGTATTATGTCTCCATTTATATTTAATATATATAGTGAAGCCATTTTTGAAGAAGCATTACTATCTCAAAGTGCAGGAATAATAATTAACGGAAGATCTATTAAAAACATAAGATATGCAGATGACACCGTGAGTATGGCAAGCTCTGCTGAACAACTCCAATTACCGCAAAACAAAACAAACAGTTTCTATGAAAAATATGGAGTAAAAATAAATATAAAAAAAACCAAATATATGATAATAACAAAGAAAACAAATATACCAACAAACATACATTTGGGAAATGTACCAATACAAAGGGTTGATAAATACAAATACCTAGGAACCTGGATTTCAGACAATAATGATCAAACAATCGAAATAAGGGCTAGGATAGAAATAGCAAGAAATGCGTTTGTAAAAATGAAAACAATTCTCTGCAACAAAGATCTTAGATTAGAACTAAAAGTAAGAGCACTGAGATTCTACTTGTTTTCAATACTGCAATATGGACTTGAAAGCTGGACGTTGAAGCAAGAACACATAAATAAGTCAGTTCTGTAAAATGTGGTGTTACAGGAGGATGCTTAGAATAGCATGGACACAGAAGAAAACTAACACGAAAGTATTGCGAGAAATGGGCAAAAAATGCGAAATAATAAACACAATAAAAATAAGATAGTTACAATATCTGGGAAACGTAATGAGGGGACAGCGATATGAACTGCTAAGGCTGATATTACAAGGAAAGATAAGAGGAGGCAGGAGTATAGGAAGAAGGAGAATGTCATGGTTAAGGAATTTAAGGGACTGGTTTAAATGCAGTTCTATAGAACTCTTCAGAGCAGAAGTAGATAGAGTAAAGATAGTGATAATGATATCCAACCTTCGATCGGGGGACTGCATTTAAAGAAGAAGATACTGCAAGTAGCAGAATAACATCCAATTGTATTATTAAAATTTTATAGCATTATAAACAATATTTTTGTCGTTATAAAAATTACTTATCTGGTATTTCTTCTGGCAACTCTTGGTCCGTATTTGTACTCACCTGAAAAGAAAAAAAAACACAATTACTCAGACATTTATAATGTTTATATAGTCTATATATTTGTGTACTGAAATTAGATACTTTCTTATTTTTAGTAAAAAGTATATTACATTTCTTATATTTGTTTACAAAAATCTAATTTCCTGGATCTATTCCTCAGAAACCGAAAGGAAATCTCCGTATTGACTTGCCATCAAGCTCCCAAGCAAAATACAGGTATCCACCCACTTAGAAAGAGTCACAAACACGCAAACTTTCTAACTGCCAATTTAAAACGCGGAAATGATTTGCATCTCACTACTGACATCCCACTTCGGAGCATCCCCATTCCGTTTTCCGACAGAAAGTAAACACAAGTTTGCACTCTCGCCCTCGATCGGGGTCCGGATGATGTCGGTTTTCTTTTGATATATTCCCCCGTTCTTCAATTTTGTAATGTAATGCTTCGCGTACAAGAATAAGTGACAATTCTGTCACGGGGCTGCTCTAGCGAAAAATTCGGGTACGCGGGGCGCGACAAACCAGAAAAAAGAATATTGGATGAGAAGTTGTTTAAGAGATATGGGCAATTCGTAAGAGCTCGACGAAAACTTTTTTTTTGAATATGGTAATGGTGGTTATGTAAGGCACGAATACCGTAATATTACAATATAGTAAGAAGAGAACATGTAATGACTTTTCAATAGCCATCAAAATATCTACTCTCTTACTAGTAAATTGTATATTACCTACTATTTGGATGCTAAGTAAATGCATCATAACAGATACTGACACGTAATGACTAGCACGTTAATAGTATATTACATAACGAGAGTTGTAAGAAGCTTATTACATGCGAGTAAAAAAGTTGCGCGCGAGCCGCGTAGCGGCGAGCGCAGTAATTTTACAAGCATGTAATAAGCTTAAAACTCAAGTTGTGTACTATACTTTTTCTACCAATATTTTCGTTTATAAAAATAAAAATTAAATTACCACTATATTTACACTGACAGATTAATAATTTTTAATCTGTCAAAATAACGTCTGTCAATTCGTTTCCATGGTAACTCGACCAACTGACTTACAAAGCTTATGTGATATTACACATTTTTATAAAACTGAAGCGTAATTTTTTTTATTACGTGCTAGTCATTACGTGTCAGTATCTGTTATGATGCATTTACTTAGCATCCAAATAGTAGGTAATACACAATTTACTAGTAAGCGAGTAGAAAAAAAAAATTACGCTTCAGTTTTATAAAAATGTTTAATATCACATAAGCCTCGTAAGTCAGTTGGTCGAGTTACCATGGAAACGAATTAACAGACGTTATTTTGACAGATTAAAAATTATTAATCTGTCAGTGTCAATATAGTGGTAATTTAATTTTTATTTTTATAAACGAAAATAATCGTAGAAAAAGTATAGTACACAACTTGAGTTGTAAGCTTATTATATGCTTGTAAAATTACTGCGCTCGCCGCTACGCGGCTCGTTCGCAACTTTTTTACTCGCATGGAATAAGCTTCTTACAACTCTCGTTATGTAATATACTATTATACGGTTTGTTGGTATACCTGGTTCGCTATTCCCAGTCCGAACTGTCTAGTGATTTTAGTAATTATTTTTTTGCGAAGTTAGTTACTTTTTGACAGACTCGAAGTGGCTGGAAATTACTATACAACCAAGCATACGTGCTCTTAGTCAATATTAATGTAAACAAAAGTAAATAAAATAGAACTTTGCCGACAATCAATATTTATTTATTTACACCGTATAATGTATTGGTAGCAAATAATAAAATTATTGTACAAAATAAAAAAAGTGAGAATAAATTCTACAAAATTAAAAAGTCAAAGTGAGGTTAAAAAAGACATAGCAAGTTCCTTATGTTGTGACTAGGATGGAATCAATGATTAAAGATTAAAAGTTCATTGGATAGCATTAACATCAACTGTTGTTTTATTATCTTACAAAATAAGTGTACTTCCATATGCTAAAAGCAAATATTAGTAATTTGACTAGGCAAATTCGTGGTTCAATAGTAATTTTTGCTCATTAGCATTTGAGGATATTAAAATCTTCCACATATGGTGAATGAATTCAGTGTCCTGGCCGCAGTCTGCAGTCATATAAACCTAAACAAACAACAAAAACCTCCATGTAAGTATAAACAAGTTTATATTAAATTAGAAACAACTAATCTAAAATATTAACTTTTAAAAAACATTTTATCATATTTATTAAGAAAAACTTACCAACTCATTAGCTGATGGAACAAATGGAAAACTTTGACTATCCATAATAATAAAATTTAAAATATAACTAACTAATTAACTGTATAGAACTAACAAAAGAATTAAACAAAGATAATAAAACTATATTAAATTAAATAAACAACGCGAATAATACAAATATTTACTACAATATTTTAAATTGTAACAATTCAATTATATTTATACAGGGAAAATTTGATGGGTTTAGTATACACCTCCACTATTTAGAATAATTCTTCTTTTTTTCAAAGAAAGAAGTCTGCAATAGTAGTATACTTGAGCTATTAATACTGAGAAGTAGGAATTGTTGTGTTGTAGGTTTCCGACAATGAGTCTGTCAAAATATGCCCTAGCTAAGCGAATAGACAATAGTTTAGTTACCATGTTGAATGACGTGACACATGGATTGCTATTTTCACGTTTTTTTTTTGTTTTTTTTTATTAAATTTGCAAATTTACAATCTGCTATTACAAGCTATTAGTAAATGTGAGTATTGCAAATACACGAGAGGAGAAATTATCAATTGATAACACTCTCAATACTAACATTAACAAATTAAATTAATGTAGTAATAAATTGACTAAAATTGAAATTAGTAAAAAGGTAAAAAAAGAAATAATTAGACTTACCCACAATCAGTTTAATTTTACTACCTCAGACGACCGGTTTCGCTTTCTACAATTTGCAAAGCATCATCGGGTCTGTGGTATAAAGTAAATTAAATGCTGAAATTATAAAAAGCCCATATTAGGGTGCTGTCTTATAAGGATATAGATCAAAAAGTTATAGATCAAAAAAAGTTTAAGTAATTATGCCAATATTACATGTCTGTGTTAATTAATATGCATAAATTGCATTAGCAGACAGAGTAACAACCCACAAATTGGTAAGAGAAAAAGTCTGTTGAATTGTGATACATTAGAAATAAACAAAATACCTACTACTGACATTCCGGCCCAAGAATTATTATATAGTGATTGGTGATTCATAGTTCAAACTATCCCTTATTACTGATAATGAGTGATCTTCGGTCAATGTTGTAACTGTCTAACAACTTAGGAGGAAGTTTCTTGTCTTCTCTCAGGTGTCTTCTCAAGTGTCTTCTCTCAAGAAACTTCCTCCTAAGTTGTTAGACAGTTACAACATTGACCGAAGATCACTCATTATCAGTAATAAGGGATAGTTTGAACTATGAATCACCAATCACTATATAGTAATTCTTGTGCCGGAATGTAAGTAGTATTTTGTTTATTTCTAATGTATCACAATTCAACAGACTTTTTCTCTTACCAATTTGTGAGTTGTTACTCTGTCTGCTAATGCAATTTATGCATATTAATTAACACAGACATGTAATATTGGCATAATTACTAAAACTTTTTTGATCTATATCCTTATAAGACAGCACCCTAATATGGGCTTTTTATAATTCAGCATTTAATTTACTTTGTACCACCGACCTGATGATGCTTTGCAAATTTTGGAAAGGGAAACCGGTCGTCTGAGGTAGTAAAATTAAACTGATTGTGAGTAAGTCTAATTATTTCTTTTTTAAATGAAATGAGGTTGAATGCTCGAATAAATGAACTTTGAAAATAAGGCTATTATCGAGCACAAGTTAATTAAATCTAGCCCAAGTACTTTCGCTTAAAATAGTATCTTCAGGGGCATTTCGTCAAAATGTGAACTATCCGGCAAGCGTAGAATGTGTAAACATTAAAAATAACATAAATTGTACAAAACACTACACTAAAACGAGGACAAACAGTTTAAAATTACTTCTACGCTACATACGCTACGTGTTTTCTACAATTTATGTTATTTTTAATGTTTTCACATTCTACGCTTGCCGGATAGTTCACATTTTGACGAAATGCCCCTGAAGATGCTATTTTAAGCGAAAGTACTTGGACTAGATTTAATTAACTTGTGCTCGATAATAGCCTTATTTTCAAAGTTTATTTCTTTTTTACCTTTTTAAAATGGTTTCACATAAGCAACACATTCATGATTTGAAATTAGTAAATAAAGTCTGTTGGCTACTGTCTCTTCAATCTTCGTCTGACTTCTGGTTGGAGGTGTAGTTGTCTTGCTTCTTCGTTGGGGTGGGCTGAAAGATGTTCTAGATTTCTTGTTGGTCTGCTGATTTCGTCTTCAACGAACGGTATACCAGAGTCTCATGCAGTGTTTTGTTACTAACGTACCACGGAGCCTTGAAAATCATTCTGAGTATTTTGGAGTGGATTTTTTGAATGATTTTAGTATTAGAAGGCATTGCACAGCCCCATAGTTGCACTCCATATGTCCACATAGGCTTTATTAAGCACTTATTCAGAGAAGTTTATTATCTGTGGATAACTGTGATTTTCGGAGTATTAGCCAATTCATTTGACGTATTTTCATGTTGATTTGGATTTTTTTTGCCAAGATGTGTGCTTTCCAAGTAAGCTTTTGTCAAGTATCATTCCCAGGTATTTGACTTCTGTTTTACTGGTAGTAATATGTTGTTCAGTCTGATTCTCGGACACATGATGTTCCTGTTGGTGAATGTCATTTGATTAGATTTAATATGGTTAACTTTGATTTTTTATCTATTCATTCAGTATTATAGTCGGTTCAGATGTATTTGAAAGTTCCTAATGCTGCTTGGGGGTCATCGTCGATGGAATATTATGGCGGTGTTAACATGGCTACTGTGGTCGTATTTGTTGTTGGAATATCAACTCATATACACTATATGAGTTAGAGGACGGGACCCAGGACACTTCCTTGAGGGACACCGGATTTTATGTGATAGTAATGAGAGGTTTATGTAAGGAATCTGACTTAAAAGTGAAAGGATGAGTTAAATTTATACAGAAGACCGTCATGCCAAACACGGTCGAAGGCTTGTTCTATATCCAGGAAGGCAGCAGTGCAATTTTTTTTCTCTTTGAGACATACATTAATGTTTTTAGCAATCCTATCACATTGTTGTAGAGTTGAATGGGCTTCGAGGGAACTTTTTTTTTCTAATGCAATAGTTAGTATTCAAAAATACTAATATACAAATATGGGAGAGGAAAATTGATAGACGAATAAAGGAAAAAACTTAAATATCCGATAATCAGATTGGTTTTATCAATAACATGGACCTAAAACAAATGCAATGTTCACCTTAAGACAGCTGATCGAAAAATACAGCAATAAAGAAGCAAACACATGGTAGTTGATCTTGAGAAGGCATTTATCAGAGTTCCTCGAGAGATTTTGTGGTAAGCGCTCGATAATAAAGAAGCTTCTTGTGAATATGTGAAGATTGCGAGATTGTATGAAAGAAAAACAACTATTTTCTAACAGATTCTGACAGAACCGACGTATAATCGAGTACTAGAGAAATTTCTAAGAAGAAATTATTAGACAAGACATATTTGTTTGTTACAGGGTATCTTATAAGTTTCTTCTACTATGCTTGATAATGGGGTATGTATGGTAAACCAAGAAGCCATTGCTCATCTATTTATTTACAATAAAAAATAAATTTGGATTGTGAGTACTTGTCAACACTACTTTTAGTGTATAAAATTAACAAACTCTGATAAAATGCTGAAAATAACATTTTGTTATCAAAACACATAAATTCTATGTAGCCGACAAATGGCATATTCCAGCGTAACAGAATAGTAGTGAGAATAAGTAGAATTCGAAAAGCTGACTGAAACGTTTAATAAAAAAGATATATTCGACAAATTATTGTCCTTTTGGAAATCCATCCAATGCCAAGTCTTGCTTTGGCTATTTCCTGTTCCTTTTGCACGAACAAATCCCGTGTAAAACAAAATTTCGCTTCGTTGGCAGGACTAAATCATCATTACTTGCACATTCCTGCATATTTTGTAATTGTTGATGTATGAAGTAATGCTCATAACGTAATATGTAATGGCGCGGTCATCCGTATCCTACCAGCTGCTTTAACAACACGCTCGAAATGGATTCAGTACATTAACATTACCGCTGTCTGTCTGGGTGTCTGGCTATCCCTTTTTGTTTTGAATGACAACAGAATTTGTACGCGTTTCTGACGTATGCACTTTTGAATGCTATCAACAATAGGGGCAATAGTAAAGGCAATTACAATATTAGTAAAGGCAAAAAGATTATAAAAAACAATTAAAAAGATATTATTCACGTTCTCTAAAAATACGAAAGTTGTCACAAAATTTTAAATAAACAGAAATAGATTTTAAAGACTAATTTATTTTATAAAAACACGGGAATAAAACAATGAGATGGAACACGGAACAGAAGTCAAAGCACCAAGAGCGACGGGACATTTTCATAATTCAATAGAACACAACACTCAACGAAGAAAAAAAGTAAGAAATAATTAGATCCAAACTTTAAGGAATGAACATAATATTTAAAAGTATCCTGTACCATTTACAGGAAAGGATTCGAAGAGAACAGCAATACAACAAAAGAAAATTTAAAAATCTTAAAAACTGTTTATTATAATTTATAACAGTGGATATATACCTGATCTAATCAGCCTAAGTTACAAGAAAGTTCTATATAATCGAATATGTAAAAAATGTGAAAAAGATATGAGCGAATTACGAATGTACTTTCGAGAAGTATGGAAACCATAGATGCCTTGTTTGTACTATCAGTCCTGTTTCAAAACTACATAACTGGCATTCACTGGAAAGAAGTATATCGAGTTTTACAAACTGTACTTGCTTAGACTTGCTGACTTGCTGAGAAAAACTTAAAATAGTCAAGAATTTGCCAAAATTGTAGTTGATCTTCGATGAACGTTACTCAAAGAAAGATCTTGCCAAATAATATTTTGCGATTGGGGTTCTGAATAGTCTTATGAAGTATTCGGACGTTCTGGAATGGCTTGGTATGAGGACGGGAAATTTACGCCAAAGAAACAGGTCGTTGTTTCATATGGGATTTCATGCTACAAACTATGGGTACAATAGCTCTTTCCCTATACTTCGTAGAAGTTAAAAGGAATTTTGCATTTCACATCGCTTATCGGGGTGTTCAGTTAAAGTACTTTAGATCTTTTAGACCGAGGCATTTGAACCTTTTCTTCTTCTTCAGTGCATTATCCGGTCCGGATGTTGGCGATCATCAAGGCTATCATGGTTTTGTTGACTGCTCTGCGAAACAGCTCCGCTGAGGTCATCCCAAACCATTGTCGGAGATTTTTCAACCACGAGATACGACGGCGTCCCGGTCCTCTTCTGCCAAATACTTTACCCTGCATAACGAGTTGAAGAATTCGATAATTTTCTTCGTTCCGCATCACGTGACCGAGGTACTCAAGCTTACGTTGTTTAATCAAATTAAGCACTTCTTTTTCTTTTGCCATGTGCTGTAGGACCTCAACGTTGGTGACATGGTCCACATAAGATATTTTTAGAATCCTTCTGTATATCCACATCTCGAAGGCTTCGATTCGTTTTTCAGTGGCTTGCTATAGTAACACTGAAAGAACGTAGCACCTCACTATTCGCATCTTGATTCCCAAACTGAGATCACTGCAGCACAGCAAGGATCTCAACTTAATAAATGTGGACCGTACCATTTCAATTCTTGATCTAATCTCTTGAGCGTAGTCCCATTGTGAGTTGAAGGTAGTTCCGAGGTAAGTAACCTTTTTCTTAGTTGATTTAACTGCTAATTGTTTTATTCCAGTCATTAATTTATATTTGTGTTTTTAATCTTTTACGCCTTAATCGTTATGAATTCGCCCAATGAAGAACATCTTCGCAATGTCAAAAAATCCTGCAATTAAAAAAGAATTTTTCTGTATTATAAGCTAATGTAACCGCTGAATACTATTTTCGCAACAAACCACACTCATTCTAACTTCTGACATTCGTAATAAGAACAAGAACTTCCATATTTCTTCGTCGTTGTCTTAAAGACAATTAACAAATGTGACCTAGTTCCAGTAGCCCCCGTATAATAACTAATAGATTCTAACAAAGCAATATATCAAAAATTAACGAGACCAGACCGCTGTACCAATTCCATCAAACAAATCGAATGGACTCTACTTCAAGCAGCGGGCTAATCTAATTTGTGGGATACAATCATATTGTTAAAATATTATGAGGGAACATTATTTATAGGCACGATATAATGACAGACCACCACAAGAGAACTATTCAAACTCCAAAATAAACTTGTTATTATGAGCATAGCCATTACCGATGTGAACAATTGATTGTTATGTAAAAGTTTGAAAGGAAATAATATACAATAATATAAGTTTATTGTTGTTGCTTGTACAAAGTGAAGTAGACCATGTTTTATTAATTTGTTTAAGTGGTAGCACAGAACTAATTTTTTTTATCGGAAAATCAGGATGTTTTTTATGTGAATTCAAAAGTCTTACAAAGAGAACACGCTATTAAAATATTGTACTATATGTACATCGACATCTAACTATACAGGAATAAAACTATAGATACAGGTAAAAGCAGAATTTAGTTAAAAATAATTAGTATACAAAGAAATACCTTCGGTTGCAAAAATCTGTTATACTAGCGGTACAAGAGCGTACTCCAAAAAGTTTCATAGGAAATTGCAATTTTTAGAATATCTGTTATAATTATATTGAATTGTTGTGTTTACTTTTTAATTTTATTAATGACCCCTAATAATGAATGATTTTCCATTAATAAACGATTTCATTATAGGCAACATAAAATATATTGCTTGCATAAATTAATTAAACGCTCTGTGATTGACAGTGACCTGTGGTGTAGGCAACCAAACATATACCTAACCTATACCAAACATATTTATATTCCCACTAAAAAATTTAAAACGAAGTAGCCGCTGTTAGTTCTATCTGTCATTGTATGTCATTATTTACTTTATTGTTTAAAATTCTGTGTATTTAAAAAGTCAAAAGATGGATATTGATGAAGAGTTTAATTTAACTCCACCAGAAGTGGCAGAAACTGCAAATGAAATATCTTTAAGTTTACTGCCTGCAAAAAACAGAGTGTTGTACGAAGTCTATATTGTTCACATATTTTTCAACAATAAACTAAAATCAACCTTAAGTTTAAAATCAAAGATTGATATATCCAAATATAATAAGTTAATTATGTTTATCGAGAAAAAAGAACAGGTTATGTACCAAAGAAATCAAAAACACTTGAAAAAGAACAAGTCCAGAAATTCATCTCTGGTGCTCCTAACGACGTGTTTCTAATGAGAAAGGTAAACCAGTAAATTGAGTTTATATATTTAATACTCGTATTTCATAACTTTTGATTTTGTAGGTTGCATCGATGGTGCGTTAAAAAAGGACGAATTATTGAAATTAGAAACAAATAACGTTAATGTAGCGGGTAGGTACTCTTCCACAATCCCAGTGGTGGATAGACTTACTTCAGGGATGCGATCCTGCCTTACGCGAGCCTTGATTCTCTCTCAACTCCTGTGGAGAGAAATCATGCCCTAACCCCATTCCTACCCAATACCTACTATCCTACCAATTTCCCAAACCAACTCACCAACCCGCCTGGCAAGCGTGGTGTTTAAATGCCAAAACCCCCTCAGCATGAACAAACATTCAAGAAAACGGCCCTCAGTCCCCGGCAGCTCGCTAGTTCCCGACCAAGGTAGCGGTAGGACTCACGGACAGCGGGTAGAGGGTGCGAAGAATCCCCGGGATGTAAGAGGCTACCAAGAACGACGAACGTTGCACATAATTACGTATAATGTAAGAACTTTATCTAAGGATGAAAAAATGACAGAACTGGAGGAAGAACTCAAACATGTGAAATGGGATATTATAGGAATTAGCGAAGTCAAAAGAAGAGGTGAAGATCAGGTCAAACTCAAAATCAGGAAACATATTCCACTATAAAGGGGAAACGGAATTGACAACTGGAGGAATAGGTTTATTAGTACACAAAAAATTACAGAAAAATATACAGAGCATTGACTGCATTTCCCCAAGAGTTATGTATATAAATCTAAGACTAAATAAGAAAATAATCCAGGTATACGCCCCCACCAGCGATTACGAAGATGAAATTGTCGAAGCCTTCTATGAGGAAATCGAAAGAGCAAAAAAGCAGGAACCGGCTCATTACAATCTGATAATGGGAGATTTTAACGGGAAACTCGGAAGGAAAAAAGACGAACAAGAAGTGGCAATCGGAGATTTTGGAATCGGAGTAAGAAACGAAAGAGGCGAAATGCTTACCAACTTTCTATTGCAACACAAACTGTATGCAATGAAAACCTTTTTTAAGAAGAAACAGAATAGAAAATGGACGTGGGCTAGTCCAGACGGAAGAACTAAGAGCGAATATGATTATATAATAACAGACAAAAAGCAAATTATTCAAGATGTCACTGTACTCAATAAACTATCAGTAGGAAGCGACCACAGACCAGTAAGAGCTAGAGTAACGATCAATCTACAAAAAGAAAGAGCAAAGATGATAAACAGTTGTAAACGCATAGTTTGGAATTCACCAAATCATCCAGAAGCATACATAAGAAATATAGCCGAAACTTTACAGAGTAATAATCCCAAACCTCTAAGTATCGACGATCACAATAAATTAATAACAGACTCAGTTAGAAACGCACAACTCAAATTTTGCAAGAAAAATGACACCAAAAGTGAAAAGATTAGCAAAGATACAAGGGCTCTCATGGAAATACGACGAAACCTAAGCGAGAACGAAAAGGGAAACAGAGAAGAATATAAAAAACTAAATAAAAGAATTTCAGCGGAAATTAGAAAAGATGTAAGAAGATATAATACTAATGTAATTACTCAAACAGTAGAAGAGAACAAAGGTTTAAAGATAATGAAAAGAAAACTTACGCAAAGTAAAAAAGAAATATACAAGCTGAGAGATAAAGACGGAAAGGCAACAACAGATAAACAAAACATTCTGAAAATAACTAGAGAATTTTATAAAGACCTCTATACCAGCCAAAGACCACAAGACAATTTCCCGACACGAGTAAAGACTCTCATAAATCAGGGATCGGAAATACTTTTACCCATTACTGTGTCAGAAGTAAGAGCAGCTTTAAAGGAAATGAAGAACCATCGATCGCCTGGTGATGATGGACTCGTTATCGAGGCAATAAAAGCAGGTGGAGAAATTTTATTAAAATCAGTAAGCGAACTGTTTACTAAATGCTTACATGCGGGTACAATTCCAAAAGACTGGAACAATGCAGTAATAGTCTTGTTACACAAAAAAGGCGATATTACTAAATTAGAAAATTATAGACCCATCAGCCTCTTGACACATATGTACAAACTCTTTATGAAAATCTTAACAAAGAGGCTAACACCTAAACTTGATTTCTATCAGCCCAAAGAACAGGCAGGCTTCAGGGCAGGATATGGCACAAATGACCATTTGCATACCATAAAGATCTTAATAGAAAAGTGCATCGAGTACAACATACCACTGGTTCTTGCATTTGTCGATTACGAGAAGGCTTTTGATTCTGTAGAGTTTGAAACAATACTGGAAGCCCTAAATCAAAGCCGAATAGATTACAGGTACACGACACTAATCAAAAACATCTATCAGAACGCTACATCAAGTATACGACTGCACGAAGACACAGAAAAATTCAGCTTAGGACGAGGAGTTAGACAAGGAGACAATATTTCACCAAAATTGTTCACGGCAGCTCTAGAGTCAATATTTAAGGGTACTCAATGGCAAGATATGGGCATCAATATAGATGGAGAAAGATTAAATCACCTAAGGTTTGCAGATGATGTTGTATTAATCGCAGATAACTTACATAATACAGTTACTATGATGGATTCGCTTAAAAGTCTGTCTGAAAGAGCAGGATTAAAGATAAACTTTGAGAAAACTAAAATTATAACAAATCTCGTAATGAGTGGAAATATAACTATTGACAATAATACCATACAACAAACAGACACTTACAAATATCTGGGACACGAAATCAAAATAAGCAGAGACAATCAAACACATGAAATACAGAGGCGAATAGGTCTAACGTGGGCAGCATTTGGCAAATTAAGCCATATTCTAAAAAGTTCAATTCCCATGTGTCTCAAGCGAAAGGTTTATAACCAATGTGTTTTACTTGTACAAACTTATGGAGCAGAGACTTTAACACTCACGCAAAAATCTGCGAATAAACTTAGAGTTACACAACGAGCCATGGAACGTGCAATGCTGAACGTGAGCCTTCGAGACCACATAACAAACCAACAAATCAGACGAAGATCAGGAGTTCAAGACGTCATCGAAAGAACCACGACGCTTAAGTGGAACTGGGCAGGGCACTTAGCCAGAACACAAGATGGACGGTGGACAAGACGTATTATGGAATGGAGGCCCAGAAATTATAAAAGAAGCCGAGGACGACCACCGACTAGATGGACCGATGACATTAAACGTGTAGCGGGAAACTGGCTACAAGCGGCCCAGTGTAGAGAACACTGGAAAGAATTGAGGGAGGCCTATGTCCAGCAGTGGACGCGATTGGCTGATTGATGATGATTGATGAACGTTCAAGACTTGGGGTCAAAGTTTCTTGTCACAATAAAAGTATCAAAAGCACACAAAAATAGAATATTTACCATAGTAGAGAACGAAACAAATACCATTCTCAATGCGATCAAAAACTATATTTCTTTAAGACCTGCATACACACAACATAAACAATTTTTCATTTTTTATAAAAATAACAAATGTTCCACACAGCCAGTTGGCATAAATACGTTTTCCAAAATTCCTTCCGTTATTGCTAAATTCTTAAAATTAGAGCACCCGCATCTCTACACTGGGCACAGCAGCAAAAAAAAATGTTGTTTATCGCTGAAAAAATTGTTGTTTATCGTTAAGCAAATAATAATTTAAACTAAGATATCTTTATTTCTGAAAAGTACGGTCGACGGAAAAGTTTTGTAACGAAATCATGAATTAAAACAGCGATTAACAATCTCGAACATTAAATAAATATCTCAATTGTTAATCGCCCTTATTAATACACTTGTTGGTTAAATAACTATTATCTTAATACTAAGATTAATAATGTTACGCCTTACAAACTTTGTTGTTCTTTAATAAAATCTTTAGATTTAGTCCATTTTATTAAAGTGTGAATTGTTGACATTAACAGAAAATTATCTTTTATTATACAAACCTATTTATGGTATATTAATTATAAAATTAAGTATTTTCATTGGCTCTTCAACAATATTAGCAACAAAAACAAAAGAAATATTAAGAAAGCCTTGTTAATACGCGAATTAGCGGAAGATGTTTAAAAATTAACATCGGACAGAGAGGTAGAATTTTTTAAACACGAATACCATAACACAAGCAGAGAAAACAAACAAAAACCTTAATTTTTTAATTGATAAAATCCTTTTCTTCACGCATTTTTATTTAATTTAAAAGCATTTTATAAAGAACATTCGTGAGTGACACATGAGTCTATAATAATGTACTACTTAGTAAAGTGCATTAATCCAAAGTCGAATGAATAAATTGAATACAATTGTTTGTTTTTATCGTAATGGTTGTTTTTCTTGACACCTAATCTATATGAGTAAGCCACAAAATAGCTTGCCATCAGAGGTTATCGTCTTCATTGCAACAAATGCTGCATAATGGACTATAAAGCTGATATCAGGCCTACAGTTGTCACATAACAAGCCTTCGTTCATTTAGCACATTTTTACGACTACAAACTGAAAGTGGTCGCGGAAGTGTAACGATCATAGTAATGTAAGGTGATTCGTAAATGTATACAAGGTTGTGGAAAAAGTTTAAAAAATCAAAATGTTTTCTTTGTTTCTTCGATCTAAACGTAAATCTTTTATCGCTGTGTAGTAACAACGAATTGTAAAAAGGGATGCAAATGATGCACATTTTACTAAAAAGTGTCGTTATGAAAAAGGAGCAAAGTTTTTTTGCAAATATTTGATTTTCAACGACAGATCTACAGTATTGTGCGAATTAATGGAATCACTGTGAATTTTTTTTCATTTTTTCAATATTCACAGTTGGCAACACTACCTACACAGTTGACAGCTGACCAAGCATTGAAAACATAACCTTACTGTGTGTTGGTGTGTTTGAGTGTGTTTTAGGTCATTTCTTACCAAGCTTGTGTTGTTTTGGGGGAATTTGTACTATTTTGTGTTGTTTTTGGTTTTATTCCAACATGGATATTACGCCTAGGAAGCGTGAAAAAATTGTCACGTTGAGTGAACACACTAGTATGTCACAAAGAGAGATTGCTAGAACGTGTGGAGTGAGTCAGGGGGTAGTAAGCAAAATTTTGAAGCGTAAACGAGTAACGGGATCAGTGGATGTGAAAAGGTTAGGAAAATGTGGAAGAAAGAGAAAAACAACACCAGCAGATGATAGATGTTTACTTCGAAAGAGCAAATTGGACCCAAGAAAATCAAGCCAAGACCTACAACAAGATCTAGCAGCATCAGCTATAGTGATTCATGACTCAACTGTTCGTGGAAGACTTTTGGAGAATGGTAGAAGGGCAATTCGTCCACAGAAAAAACAGCTTCTAACTGAACGAATGAAGAAGCAAAGGCTACTGTGGGCCAAAAAATACTCTAATTGGACTGTAGGCTACTGGAAAAAAGTCCTATTTACAGATGAAACCCACTTTATAGTTCAGGGACAGCGGTCGAAATTCGTCAGGAAGTCTGACAATGAAAAGCTTACCCCATCTCATATTGATCAAACCGTAAAACATCCAGTCAAGAAAATGTTTTGGGGATGTTTTTCATACATGGGGGTTGGATCTTTGGTACCAATTGAAGGCATGATGAACAGCCAAAAATACAAATCCATGATGGAAAAGTATTTGGACAAACAACTCCAAAAATGTCAACCCCAAGGAGGAGCGATTCTTCAACAGGACTCTGCTCCCTGTCACAAATCAAAGGAAATGATGGCATTTTTCAAAAATAAGAAGGTTAATGTTTTAGATTGGCCCGGTAATTCGACCGACCTCAACCCCATTGAAAATTTATGGGCCATTTGCAAAGCTAGATAGACTGCGAAAAATCGACTGTACCACTAAAACAAAGCGGCCATTCAGGTTTGGTATCGAGATGAAAGGATATCTGACAACTGCCAGAAATTCATAGAATCTATGCCAAAACGGGTAAAAGCAGTAATTGCTGCCAAAGTGGGACATATTTCCTACTGAATGATGTAAGTTTACCTTTATAGTTTTGTTAAAATATAATTTTTTACTAAATAAACTGTTTTTTATTAAAACAGCTTGTTTTTTTATTTAAACAGCTTATGATTCCATTAATTCGCACAATACTGTAGATCTTCCACTTGGATGGAATGGAAATTAGGTGTGATATATCTTTTAAAAATTAAAGGGCTAATAAAAACAATGCTTTTCATTCGTTGTTGAAGTATTTTAAGTCGTTAAAGTATAAGTGTGCAAAAATCTGTACGATGAACTTGATACAAAAAAAGATGAAAATATCAATCGGAATCGAAAGTTAAAACTTCCAGCTATGTAATTTTTCCCACACAAATGTATTAAAACAATATAGATCCTCTATCGCCTAATCTCGTTGCAAATTTTCAGTTGAAAACAGGTCAGTTATTGTCAGAAGGTGCTAGTGTTTATTTAGTCAGAAGGTGCTAGGAGAAGAAATTCCTATTTAACGGTCAAAATCGACAGAAGATAACATTTCTTTGGTAAATGATATCGATATTACACCTGCTCATATGGTATATAAGTTTCGGAATCCAAGGATTGGGTTTCGGGATATTTCACATATAACGAGAAGACAGAGACAAAGTGAAAAACTATGGTGGAACAAAGAAATAGAAGCACTCGCAGAAGAGAAAAGGCAAGCTTATATCATTATCAGGCTGAGCAGTAAACAACAAAAAGATAGAGATGAATACCTGGAACTCAAAAGAATAACAAGAAGAACAACAGTAAAAGCAAAAAGAGAAATGTGGGATAAGAAGTGCCAGGAAATTAATACCTACCTGGGAGGCAGAAAATGTACAGAAACATGGAAGTTCCTCAGTAAAATAAGAACTAACGAAAGGAAAAACAAACATCCGATTAATATCCACACAAAAATGGAAAAAGTACTATGGGGAACTACTAACAGAAAATAGGGACGAACACTTAACTCAATCACCAACAGAGGTTAATATTGAAGGAGCAGATATAATAATACAAGTGACAGAAATTAGAAAAGCTATAAAAGAACTGAAAAACGGTAGGTCTCCAGAACCAGGGGATATTCCAGCCGAACTAATAAAATGTGGATCACAAAAATTGTTTGACAAAAGTCACTTGGTGGTGTATAAATCAATTTATAAATGGTTCTCCCGTACCTGAAGAGTGGAAAATTGCTTATATTTCGTCGATCCGTAAGAAAGGAGATAAGCTTAAATGTGAAAACTATAGAGGGATATCAGTCACTAGTACATTCAGCCCTTTGTATGGACGAATAATTAGAGACCGCATTGAGAAGAAATACAAAGACCTATAGGAAGAAGAACAATCCGGTTTTCGAACAGGAAGAAGATGTACTGATAACATCTTCTGCCCCAAACAACTAATAGAAAAAAAATTAAGCACAAATCAAGAAACCCACCTCATGTTTATTGACTTGCAGAAGACGTACGATACAGTTCCTGTAAACACACTCTGGAACGTGTTACGACAGACGAATATTAGTGTCAACTTAATAAAAGACTGAAGAAATTTGACACATTAGCTCCTAGCGTTACATATATGTCACATCATATACTGAGTGATTTATAAATCCGAATGCGTAAATTCATGTATTTTTATGTACCTATTTATAGTGTATTTTTATGTATGAGAGAGTAATAAAACAATAAATTATGTATGCAAATCCCTAAACTGTTGATACGGGTGACTCAATGAAAAACAGATATTTGTCAACAAGTTTACAAAAGTATATAGGAAAACAATTTTAAATTGAGTATGACCACCAGGTATAAAGGTTGGAGCAGAATAGAATACAATAGTTGTGAGGGTTACTAATCCCTAAATAAGGTTGCCAGTGTCGGAGTGATGGAGGTTAACAGGTACTAATGAATTTGCAAGAAATGTAAGATGTTTAATTTATTGGTTATATATAACCAATAAAAGTTTAATAAGTACCTACCTATTTGCAAAATAAAGTTTAATTCTTTAGATAAAATAAAACCTTTTATTTTATCTGAAATGAGTGCATTCCACGAAGTAAGGGTTTCTACAATCAAACATTTAATTCTTTAATTCCAGGAATCTACGACAGTAATTGACTAGATAATTACGTTCTAAACTTATTCCACAGAAAATGTGATAGTGGGTTTTTCCATTTTGTAGGAAGGTCCAAGTGGCGTATTCAAAATTCTTAACAGTTCACTAAAAGTAGGTACTTCAGTTGCAAGGTGCAGTTTATTGTGTATACTAGTGTTATGGAAAATTTGGAAGTGCCGTGTAAACGCCGAAAAATTGGTCCTTTAACAGTTAATGAAAAAACATTAATATTTAATTGTTTTAAATCATTTACAGACAAACGTTTATGTGAAAGTGTTTATGAGACCGTTGAGTTAGTTAGCAGTACCCTTGGTGTTGGGAAATCTACGATTTACAGAGTTATTAAAGAAGAGAAATGTGGTAGTTTTCAAATGCCACGTAATGCTCCAGGGAAACCAAAATTTCAAATAGAATATCATTTTAAAGAAGGACATCGACGGAAAGTGCATGAATTCTTCTTTAGACAAGAATTTCCAACATTGGATAAAGTTCTTGTCTCAGTTCGAGATGATCAGGATTACCCAGAAATGAGTCGAAGTACGTTATGGAAACTTTTAAAAGAAATAGGCTTCCGCTGGAAAAAGAATCCCAGAAAGTCTATTTTATTAGAAAGAAGCGATATTGTCATATGGAGAAGACATTTTCTAAGAACCATAAAGGAAATGAGAAACTAAAAAAGAAAAATATTTTGATGAAACATGGATCAACGAGGGTCATACACCAAATAAATTTTGGCAGGATGAAACTGTTACAAGTCAAAGGCACGCTTTTGTTAATAACTTATCTACTGGCAGTAAATCACACTATTAAAGAAGAGGAAAAAATGTGGAAGCTGGACAATATTACTGATAAAATGATCGAGCCAGTTATTATAAATCTTGGTTCTGAAAGTTCATCTTCTGAATCTGATTTGGATTTATAACAAGTAGCTGTAAATTTTATATTAATATTTTTATTCATCTATTTAACATACCTTAGACGGTTTTAAAAACTCTTTTTCTCTTTTGTAATTTTTAAAAATAAAAAAAAATGTGAATTTTTTAAAATCCTTTTTAATGTAGGCCAGTCAGTTCTAATATAGTGTGTGATAAAAGAGGTCACTTTTGTTTACATACACATAACACTTTATAACACTGAAATAATTCATTTATTTTTTACAATTATTCAAAGTAATTTTTCAATTAATCTTGAGCACGCCCATGGAGTGGTCGAAGGTACCAGTTAAAATTATGCTAATTACTCTCTCGTTCATAAAAATAAACTATAGTTAATAAAACAGCTCCCAATATATTAGCATCACATTGAAAACTGCAAAAAAAAAATCTGCGCACTAATGGGGTTAATAACCATTAAGAAATTGGCATGAAAAACATAAAGAAAGTTTTATAAGGTTCCTCGTAGGTTACCTTGTAAATTGAGATATCTGTTAACCCACTTTTCTGCTAGGCGTCGGTCGTTTAATTAAACAAATCGACAATAAAATATTATCGTTTCTCTCATCCTAGATTTACTATTTACAATAGTTTACATTGTAGACAAAATATTTATTATTAGTGTGGCTGCAATAGAACAAGAAAAAGAAGTTTATCGCACGTTTGAATCACAATCTGAACGGATGTATTGGTAAATTTATTGAATCGACAAGCGAGAAAAATGCCCAGCAGAAGGCAAAAACAATATTAATATTATTATGTGCTCGGTATGTCGGTCAATGACTTGTGATATAAAAAAGGTAGGATTAAAAGCAGCCAGTTCAAGGCTTTGTTTAAATATTTCAATCAAATGTTTATAGTAAGAATATCCTGTTTCGGAAAGAGGACAAATGTCATAGATTAAAAAAATATGGGCATTGTTTATATTTCAATGATTTTGCATGTTGATAGTACGTAAGTTCGCAATAAACTAAAAAGATTTATCACCATTCCTAACTTTTTTAAAACGTATACTACAGTAGTTATAGGAAAATCCTGTATTACAGTTTACTTGAAAAAAATAATAAAATATAACGGAGGAGGATTTGAAGAAGAAAGTACAAGACAATCACAATTACAGACAATTACAATTTTGCACTGATTACAAGACTGAAGAGCATTATGCGACAACTGATATTCTCTCTTTCTCTGTAGATGGTTGACGCTACTGTGTCGTCTGTATAAAGGCTGATTAGTGTTCCTAGAACATCTGCGGTGGATATCTTCGTAATATCTTCGTACCCTGAAGCTTCGATTGCTCAAGTACGAAGATATTAGTCTCGTTATGGCCTCACTGTATCCGAAGCCTCTCATTGTGTATACTCGCGATCATAAAATCCAGGTCACCTTGAAAATTTCAACTTTCTTGAATATTTTTGCTTCTGTTGCAGTAATTTTAGACTAATTTATTTTTATTTGTCATTAATTTTTGTTTTTTATGTTGTGGTATGTTATTCCACCCTCTCACTAACAGATCCTTAAGCTCCTGTGATTACGTTTTTTCAAACCATCCCATAGATGTTCGAGGGGATTTAGGTCCGGAAACCTAGTTGGCCAGGGTAACCTATAATTCCAACCTAGTTTTGCGTACTGATTCTGGCAAAAACGTCGTCTTCTCCAAGCCCTGCATGGTGGGCAAAACATGTGCTTCCAGAATCTCAGTAATGTATCTTCGTGCAGTTAAGGACTCGTTTTCGATGAAGGGTAATTCTGTGCGGAAGTTGGAAGATACACCTCCCCAAGCCATGACTGAGCCTCCACCAAATGGCATTCTTGGAGCAATGCAAGTTTGTGAAAATCGTTCACCGGTTCTCCTCCAAACTTTTACACGTCCATCGGATCCAGTTCATCAAAGAGATCACACGTTAGTTCCCGTATGCTTGTATTGTCGAGCAAAAGCTAGTCGTGCAAATCGATGCGCCCGGCGAAGTGGCGGTCCTGTAGTCATTGCCCGAGAAAGAATGAAGTGTTCTCCTGAGCGTTGCAACGCTAACATTGTGATTTCGTACTTTATTTAGACGATTTTGATGCATTACCGCAGTTGAGATCCGGTTTGGTAAAGCCTGAAACACAAGGAAACGGCCGTCTCGTGCCGTGGTCGTTCTTTGTCGTCCACATCCAGATCGTCTAGTTAGCAAACCCGTCTATTAAAAGCGTTGAAGCACTCGTTAAACCGTAGAAAGTCTTACACCAACAGTTCTTGTGACTTGCCTTTGAGTGTGACCGTCTTCCACAAGCGTAACAATTCGTGCCATTTCAACAACAGTCAAACGCATTTCTGGCAAATAATAAACACTAATAATAGCACTAATAAAAATTTTTTAGGAGATACAGCGACGTACCCAGTCACCTAGGACTCGATAACATGGAAAGAGTCCCACCAGAGCTCAATCCTTTTGATACCGTATGTATCTGGGATGAGTGAATTTTTCCCTTAGAGGGAGTGTGAGCCGTATGGCTAAATCCGCACTAATAAACACTAACGGTAGCAATAATAAAAGTTTATTCTTTGCGTTTGAACAGAAAGTCAAAGCACAAATGAGACATTTAAAACAAGCGACAGTTGCAGATACCCTTTATTTTGGGAAATGTGCACTTTTCCGCGAAATCAAAAGCAAACCGCTAAGCCGACAACAATTCTCAGAAACATGCATTAGTTTGTATTTGTGTTATTATCTATTATTTACAAAAAAAGCTCGTTAAAAATGAAATATCGGCAATTTTCAAGGTGACCCGGATTTTATGACCGCGAGTGTATATCAGGCCTTTATGCCAGACTCTTTTCTGACATCGGAACCATGATAATGTGGATTTTCTTCCATTGATTTGGGAACAGCCTGTATCTAAGGATCGCTTTCGTTATGTTGGTTAAAAGTACTATAGCTTTTGCTGGTAGATACTTCAGAGCTCCATTTGAAATTTCATATATACCAGTTGCTTTTCTCGGTGAGCTATTTTTAATTAGTTCGTTTATTTCTTGAGATGTAGGTGTCATTATCTCCTCTGGTTCTTCGGGCATTTCTTGTTGTTCCTTGACTTCTTCGATGAAGTCTACATCTTTGTCTTGGTGATAATTTAATGTACACTATTCCTCGAGAGTCCTTCTCACCACCTCGGCTTTTTCATCTATGGTGTGAAAATTTCATTTTCACCGTATAGTGGAGGAATGGGTTTTCTATCATTTCTTAGTATTTTTTGTAGTTTCCATATGTTTTGCATATTTGGACCTTTTTCGTCCATTTCTTGAACGTGGTTATCCCATTGTCGGTTTCTGTGTTTTGCTATTGCTGTTTTCACTTCTCTGTTTAGCAAATTTGCCCTGTTTTTGTCCTCCTGGATTCTTGTCCTACTAGCTCTCTTTCTGGCTCTGTTCCTTTCTCTTATCATGTCTTTGATTTCCTGGTTTATGTCCCTAAACCTTCCCATGTATATGTCTATTTCTTCTTCAGTAGTGCTATTTCTGAGTGCTTCTTGTACGATGTTTTCGAACTCTAGGACTCTTTCTTGTATTTCTTGTGGACTCTTTATTACTGGGAGGTTGTTGATTCCAATACTCACAAGTCTTTTGTAATTTGCTCATTTTGATTTCTTTCTTTTTCTTGTTGTTCTGTTGTTTTCTTCCCATGTTCCAATTTCTATGAGGTTGTGGTCTTGTAATCCTAGGTTTAATGTTCTGAATTCGGTCTGTGGTCCTAGATTTTTAACTACTACTAGGTCTAGATGAGTTGGTTAAGCATTTCCTGGGAAATGTGTCGTGTATTATAGGACCTCGTGACCTTACGTATGCAGAGGTGATTCTGATATCTTCTTCCCTTATTTGTACTTTAATTGTAGTTGTTTAATTTGCTCTTATACCGCCTGGATTCGAGGAGCCCATCTTCAAGTATCCCCTTTTTTCGTACCTTAGTTCAGTGCTATATCTTTATTCCCCCTATCGCTTCATACACCACTTTAGCTACTATTTCTCTCACCATGTGGGTAAGTCCATGTTGTTGTTATGCAGAATAGTTCACTTTTAGTTTTGAGTGAAAGCATAAGTGATCAGTCGTGGTCCATCATTACAAATGGAGGTGAGGTATGGCCAATGAAAGGAAAAAACTTAAAAGCATTAGAAGCAACAGAAATGGAGAAGAGCGGCTGGAAAATCAAGATTAGACAGAGTTAGAAACGAAAGAATACGAGAAATTATGGGTGTTAAACACAGTTTAACAGAGGACATCAGAATAAATCAACTAAGATGGTATGGACACGTCCAAAAAATGGATGAACACAGAATACCAAAGAAAGTATTGAACTGGACACCACATGGAAGAAAAAAGCAAGGTAGACCCAGATTAAGTTGGAGAGAAGGAATCGATAAAGACTTACGGGAGAAGGGAGTTGAAGAAAACCTCTGGAACGACCGACATAAATGGAGACTGGAAATTAGAATACGGCGTAGAACGTTATAAACTGATAGTCTTGGTCTCTGAGGGCCTAGGCAGTTAATTTTATATTCATGGACATTATCTTGGTTAATTTAATACTTTTAAGTATGTATTTTTTTAATAAACCGATCCACTGCTTGGTAATGCGGTTATTAGTGCAAGTACTTCAACCTTCACTGAAGATGAACTAATAAGACCGAAAACGTTTGTTCTGATCAAAAAATCAACTATTTTAATTGATTTAGATTTTTGATTTAAGTTTTTAATTAAATATATACCAATTAAAGCAGAAGTTTTCACTTCGATCTAAAAGTTTTTTTTAATCTTATAAACACATCTTGAAACATCTCGGGGACAACACACTTGTTAGTGAGCATAATTATGTCACTATTAATAGCTGACATAACCGAGGTTTTGAATGTTATAAAAATTTTAATTTCCCTAATATCTCCTCATCTTAAAACCCCCCGTTTTTTATCCTTGTATACTTATAACCGTTGTGGTTTTACCTACCGTTTATCGACATAATCGAGATCCGAGATAAATCTGCGTCTACATATCATTAGGAAAAGGGTTCTTAAGACATGATTCCCTTAATTACTTTAATTTATGTTAAGAGATCGCTTACCAGATATTCCTTCCAGCTCTTTAGAACAACTTATACGTACGTTTGTGAATATATTAGTGACTTTGCGACGTTGTCGGTTTAATATTTTGAATGTGTAGGAAGTTGTGCACACTTAGGGTGCTGTTAATGAAGATATTAGTTGAAATTAAGACAATTTACTGTAAGAGAGTGAAGCAGAATATGTATATTTCCAGGTGAAATCGTCGTTGTATTGAGTACGTTAATGTGTCCTGGAAATTTAATATCTGTCTCAATATGTCTTCAATTCTGACCTATTTTATTCGCGGTAGAGTATTTGTTTTTGTTGAGATATTGCTACACATTCAACCACTGACTACACTTAAAACAAATCTCACGAGATTTATAGTATCACTTAAGAATAAATCGGTTTTCTTAATAGAAATACTTGTAGTAAAATTACTGCACTTAAATCAATATCAAATAAATCGGTTAAAGTAGATATGTTTTGTCCCTTAAACAACCCAAGCAGAAATCAAGCTTTTCTATTCAGAAAGTAACCAATTCGAACATATTATGTTCAAGCTTTCTAACCCCGTGGAAACCCGTTCGTTTAAAAAAAGGAACTAAGATTGACGGAAGAAAGTCGTGTATGTATGCCTATTCGGCATTTTTAAGTTACCTCCCGCTGTTTTATCAAGTTACAATCCTTATCCTCAATCTTTTTTCCTTCCTAAGGATGTAGTGACGTCATATCATTTGTTTGACTATTTCTGTCCAATTATCTCTCTCCTGTATGTGTTCTTTTGCTTCGGAGAATGAGCAACCAGTCATCTCCTTTATTTGGTCCGACCATCGTACTGGAAATCTTCCTCTGGATCTTTTACCCCCTACGTTACCTTCAACTATCATTCGCTCCATGTCTTCTTTTCTTCTAGTTAGATGTCCAAAATATCTCAGTATATTTTGGTTGATAGTTATAATGAGTCTAGTTTTTATGTTAAGTTCTGCTAGAATTGAGTTATTTATGCGATGGGCGGTCAATGGTATGCGCAACATTCTACGGTAGACCCACATGTCAAATGCCATTATACGCTTTGAATCGGCTTTTTTATTGTCCAATCCTCTATTTTCAATCCTCCTTCTAGCGAGGAAAGGTAGAGCTGATTTAAAAGTTCTTTGGCCTCATCTATCCTATCAGCTATTAGTACAATATCATCTGCAAACCTTAGATGGCTAAGCTTTTCTCCGTTTATGTTTATGCCCTTGTCGGTCTTTTGTCCTTTTACATATATATTCCAAAAGCGTAGTGAACAGTTTCGGCGATATGGTGTCCCCCTGGCGTACTCCACGTTGTATCGAGAATTTCTGTGTTTGACGATCACTAACTCTAACGCAAAACGCAACGCAACGGCTGTTGCGTTTTGGTATATGTTTTTAATTATATTTATATACCGATAGTCGATTCGACATTCTGTCAAGGTTTCCAACATTTTTGTGCCTTTTTATAGTCGACAAATATTAAAGCTAGTGGTGTATTATATTCAATGTATTTTTCTATAAGATTTTTTATTATCAGTAGGTGATCGTTTGTTCCATAGCCTTTTCTAAAACCGGCCTGTTCTATAAGCTGATAAAATTCCCATTTATTTTCTAGTCGTTTCGTAATTATTTTTGTAAATAGTTTATAAATATGTGAAAGTAGACTTATGGGTCTGTAATTCCTGAGGTCGGTAGCATCTCCTTTTTTATGAAGTATGATAACTTCTGCGTTATACCACTGGGTTGGTGTTATTGGTTCCTGCAAACATGTAGTGAATAGTTTGGCAAGGACCTGCCATAATCTTTTTCCAGCCACTTTCAAGGCATCTGCCACTATTTCATCGCCTCCAGGAGACTTATTGCTTTTCATTTCTTGCACTGACCTTCGAACTTCATTGGGTGTTACGTCCGGTAAAATTTCAGATCCTTGATTGATTATCTTTGGTAATGATCCACTCTGTTTACATTGCTGTTCTTTGTATAGTTGTCTATAAAAACTCTCTATCGTGTTCATAATTAGAATTCTATCCTCAATGATTTGCCCCTGTTCATTTCTTAATTTGTGGACGTTTTTTCTTCCAATGGACATGCTCTGTCTGAGTACTTTCAAGCTTTTGTTATCTTCTATTACTCTACTTATTTCCATCGTATTGTATCGTTTCAGATCTTTTCTAACTTCCTTTTTTATTTTCTTATTCAAAAACCTTTTTTATATATGGGAATAAACGTGAGATTTCCCGTCATTTTGCTAATTTCCGGTATTCTTCCGTCCCAATTCTCCCATTTCTTTCAGTATTTCAGCTGTTTTTCCATCTTCTCCTGCTGCTTTTTCGAATTTCAGCTTTTTAATTGCTACCTCAATTTCTGATTTTAATATTTGAGGTTCTTTTTCATAACTTCTTTTTTCTGTATTATTGTCTCTGTCACTGTTAGAGAATATTATTTGGCAATTTTTTTTCCACACCCCTGCGATACCGTCTGGGTTTGTTATGGTATTTCCACAATTATCTTTAATAATCTATGTCTACGATTTGAATTCTCGCGCTAGATACTTGACTTTTGAGAAAAGTTTTCTAGATTCTTCGCGGTCAGGACGTTCCTCTAGTTGTACACATATGTTTTAATATAACTACTCTTGTGCCTTCTGCACAAGTGTTTTATAGTTGTGTTTATGGTGGCATATTTGCATTTCTTTTTGTTTTAAATTTGATGTGCCGTTTCTAAGTTTTCGTCTTTCTTCTACAAGATTGAGAGTCTCTTCAGTCATCCAATGTTTTCTCCTAGCTGTTTTGTCTTTGGGATTAAAATTGTTGATGGCTTCAGTGTGATCCATTTCTTTGTGTAGTCCCACGTTTTGTCAGGGTCTCCGGTAGTCACTGGTAGGTTAGTTTCTGCTACAGCTTCTCTAAAATTTTCCGGGTGTTTTTGAATCAATTTTGGTCTTTATGTTACAATATCCTATAGTTTTTAACCAAAATCATGTTGCGCTTGTAATAATTGGCACTTTAATATATTTTGCATTTTGGATGTTTAGAACGTAAATTGTTGTTAAAAATCTAAGGTTTCTTAACTTTCTCATTTTATTTACAAAAAGTGAACTGACGCCCTTGTTCTATCTGTGGTAATTTGTTCTGTTAAAGCAAATACCAATTTTAAAAGATAGGTTCGAATCCGCGACTCGCTCTACATCAACCATCTAGCTGACATTCGCATTATATCAGTTAGTGACCTTTCTAGGTCACGATCTTAGCATTGACCTTAGAGTTCGTATGACATCTTGCTACATCTTTCCTGTCCTGCTATATGGAGTGGAAGCGTGGACTCTAACTGAGGCTATGCTTAAACGCTTGACAGTCTTTGAGATGTGGGTATACAGACGACTACTGAAAATAAGCTGGGTCGACAGAGTTAGAAATGAGGAGGTCCTGAGACCGCTGAGCCAAACAACACAACTGGTCAATATAATAAAGAAACGCAAGCTGGAATACTTCGGTCAAATTATGAGATACCCTGAAAAATATGATCTTTTACATCTTATCATTCAGGGAAAGATCCAAGGTAATCGTGGTCCTGGTAGACGAAGAACATCATGGCTGAAAAATCTAAGACAATGGTATGGAAAATCAACTACATCGTTATTTAGAGCTGCTGCCAATAAATTCACGATAGCGAATATGGTAGCCAACATGATATCCAACGATCGATAACGGTCATGGAACTAGAAGATGAAGAAGACCTTTCTAGCTACATCAAAATAAAAAAGACTACACCGTGGTAAAACAGTATTTTTAACAATACTGGTTATATTTATACCTCCATTTTTTATTAGTATTGTCTTTCATTTTCAAGCTCAGTTTTTTTAATATAGTTGCCTAAGTAATCCTTGTTTCTCTCGGGAGAACCTGTAACTCCTAGATATCGCGTCCCCAGGTGGCGGATAGGGGAATGCTCGACCCGGTTTATCGGTGGGTAGGAGGGAAATAAAATACCTTCCTTGGGCCAACAGGTAATTCACCGAATGATTGCCGGTATATCCCCCACTTATAACCAACGGCTGCAGGCGGATGAGTTGGTAGGTAGTAGGACACTCTTTTATCCTGGAGCTGAGAAATCGACTCCAAAGGCGGAAGAACCAATAAATTGGTTAACGGCAGAAGAATGCAGAAGGCAACGGGAAACCACTGCATTAAAGGCTCATGGTATCCTTATAAATCGATATTAACTCTTAAAGTACGCCTAACAGAATGTTACGTATACAGTTTACTATACTATGAAGTATAATCATGGACGTTAAATCTAGACACAATGAGACGACTTAACACCTTTGAAATATGGACCTATAGAAGACCTATCTATCTACGTAACTCTATCTTCCTGGGTAGATAGTGTTACGAACAATGAAGTACTGAGAGGAATAGGTAAAGAGAAGGAAGTTGAACTTAAAATTAAAAAAAGAAAGCTACAGTATCTCAAACATGTCTTACTGAGTATTAGCTGGCATAAACGATGCTTTAAGTGAAGTTCCTTCTGTTTATCCAATATAATTTTTCTGTGATTTTTGATAATTGATTGATTGTCGACAATAAATAATATCTTAGATGGTTATTAATCTAATTATAATGTATTATAGCACTTTCTGGAATAACTAAAAAGTTCAAGAAACTTAACCCTTGTCCGTCTATCGAAGTTTCTCACAAAATAAAATGTATCCAATTTATATACCGAAAGATCCGTTCCTTCAACAAAAGAATTAAACCCTCATTGTTTTAATTCCCCAATCCCGTCACGGAAACTTCCGTTCCATTCGCAGCAACAACCCAAATACTGGGGCATAATGAACAAGCAGAAGAAAGAGAACATAACTCTTAACAAAAAAGGGACAAAACAGCAGAGACAACTCAACAGTCGCATTTACTAAATGCTGCTTAGTTATTTTTTATTTTTAAATTAAAATTCAAGTCGGCTAATATTGTGTTTTTCTTTTGTTACTTGTTGGTACAATCTTTTGTTTAGGCCGTGATTTAGTGTACGGTTGCCGGTATAGTAATAAAAATGCAAATGAAGATGAACCTGCGAGATGCAGGGCGGGGCTCCAAAATTCCCAAAATCTCACGATATCTGATTCGGCAATGGGCTATTTTTAACGTAGAAAGAAAACTTTAAGTCAGGAAAAATGCTCATAAAATATATCAATTTGATTTTATTTGTATGTTAGGCTTTTGACGCTTTAGTAAGGTTTGTATATCTTTAATGGACCGAAGAAGACCAGTGGGAAGACGAGCCAGAGGAAGACCAAAACTTAGGTATCAAGATAACATAAAGGATGATCTAAAATCCATCGGAGTTAAAGCATGGAGAAGAGTTGTCAGAGACAGGGGCGAATGGAAGATTGTTCTGGAGAAGGCTTTGGCTCATAATGAGCTGTAATGACACTGATGAATATGATGGTATATCTTTAATTCCAATTTACACATCTTTAGTTCGTTCTTTACTGGTCTGGTATGGTTCTTATCTATAGGGCTCTTGAGCGAGTAACAATTCGAGCTGCCATCAAATCGCGGTAAACTGAAAAAAATTTCTCTAGAAGGCTATCTAGAAAGGATTGTATGAAATATTTAGAAGAAGAAAGGTTTGGAAAAAGTCGTTCTAGAAAGGTCCATGTTTTTTTGCTGTAGTTTCTGCAGTCTTAAGTGTCAGTAATTTATGTTCTCTTAGGCTCATTCTTTTCTGCTGTAGTTTTTGCAGCCTAAACTTAGCCTATGTCATGAAACAAGACAATTTGAGACCAAAACACAAATTGAGTCGACGGAACTGAAAATCCTACTTCTTCTTCTTTAAGTTCCATCTTCTATCAAAGCTTGGAAATCATCATGGCTATGCGGACTCTGTTGACTGCCGCTCTAAAAAGTTCTGCACTACTGCATTCAAACCATTCCCTTAAGTTCTTAAGCCAGGATATTCTTCGTCTTCCCACATTTCGCTTTCCTCGGATTTTGCCCTGCATAATAAGTTGTAATAATGCGTATTTTTGCCCTCTCATCACATGTCCCAAGTACTCAAGTTTTAGTCTTTTAATAGTTAATATTATTTAGTTTGACATTCTTTGAATCCATGATGTTCGTAGGATTCTTCTGTAACACCAAAATTCAAAGGCGGCCAGCTTATTCAGATGAACTTGTTTGAGTGTCCAAGCTTCCAGACCATAAAGAAGAGTAGAGAACACGTAACATCGAAGCATTCTCAGGCGTAGTTCTAACCTTATATCCCGACAACACAGAAACTTTTTAAGTTTAATAAATGATGTACGTGCTATTTCAATACGTGTCTTAATTTCTTTGGTTTGGTCTACATCTAATGTTATCCATGTTCCTAAATATTGTTCCATGTTCCAAAATCCTACTACGATACCTAAAAAACTAGACGTTGGAAGATAAAGACGTGAGGAAATTACAATCACTAAGAAGTGGAATAAAGAAATAAACCAGTCGATCAAAAAGTGGAAAATACAATGGAATCAAAATCAAAAATGGAAAATATAATGGAATCAACATATACAAAGATATGATCTGTATGAATAACGACAAATCCGTGAAAATCTACAGCAAAAGATCTACATTCAAATAGAACAAAGGCAATTTTTGGTACACACAAAACAAGATCAGTCATGTTCATAGGCAAGAAACGTTTCACAAGAGTTAGAAAACCGTCTAGAGAGGCCACATGTTGTGACAAATAAATGTGTGCATTATCTTTACAGTTAATACAGTGTGCATTACAATTAATTTACAGCGGAATATCAAGATGGCCGCGCACCTTGAACGAGTTGTTAATAAAGCAGGAAAGGCAGTGTCTCCTGCTTAGATTGATAATGAATATTGGGGGCCCCCAGGGCAAGAGGAGATTGCTTTGTTCGGTGGTTTCATACTCCGTTTATGAGTAGCAGGAATTGATGGGTTTTTCAGATTAAGAAATACGTCTGGAAAAATTAGAGGAATCTAGACAAAGGAAATTTGGCACTTCGTTGTGGCGTAAACTGTTAACGGGTGCGGCGGCAGTGCAAACACTGATGACACCCATAAAGGTAGTTGCTGAGAAAAAGACAAATAATTGGAGATGAAGAGGAACTAAAAAGTCAGAGAGATTAATGAGTGTCAGTGGAAAAGGACAAAAAAAAAGGGAAATGATAACTGGACTGAGCATCTCATTACTACATCACTAATCTTAAGATGTAGATCGGCCGTGAAAGCTAGGAGGTAAACTATCATCTGGCTTAGGTAGTCACTGAACGTAGTGGTGCCGCCTTTTACTTTAAAGTGGTTGGTAAAAAGAAGACCGCAGTGTGTGTACATTGTCAAGAAGACTATAAAAATACTGAGCAGCATACTCTGTTTGCATGCGAAGGCTGTATGAGAGAAAGAGGGACTGTGAGAGGTGCTTAGTGAACGACATTTATACCTCGTGAATGATATAATTGCTGCGATGATAAAAGAGAAGAAGAGATTGAAGAGGGACCGAAAGAACGCAGCGAGAAGTTTATAATGGAGCAGAGTAAAAGCGAGGTTTTTAGCCAGTAAAAATCTTACACTAGCATCATGTATGACATAAATGATCTCTTAAGATTATTTTGCACTCGTTCTATAGTACACGTAGAGAGATTCATCATCATCATCATCATCATCTTGGTGCTACAGCCCTTAGAGGGCCTCGACCTTCTCAAGCTTTCTACGCCATTCTGTTCTGTCCCTTGCTTGAATTTTCCAGTTGCCGACTCCGATCTTCTCCGCATCTTGTGTTACCCCATCCATCCACCTCGGAATATGGAGGCGTAGATATAACTTCGTAGAGAGATTCACATCAATTAATTTCTTAATTGATGATGTAATAAGAGATTTTGAGCAAGCACATCAATAGAATGCTTTGTTTAAGAAATCTAAGGAAGTTTTGTGATTAAAGTTGCAATTTAAAGAAAAAAAAAATATTTTCGATTCATTTTCTTTTTAGTTTCTAGCTTCTAATTTCGTATTTCCATTCTTCAGATCAAAATGTAATTTAATCCACAATCTTTCACACATTACTTTAGATATCTGAACCTGAAAGACTTTTAAGATTATGAAAAGCAATAACTAGTAGCACAGCTATGATTTAAATTGGTTTCTTTCGCTAATTTAACAATCCAAATTCCATAGGAAACTTCCTAAGTCGGCCCTGCTAGAAACTCTCCCATAATTCTTGTGTCGGAGTGTATATACCATTGCGTAATATAAAGTCTTATACGTGAAAAAGTATTGTAATTAGAATTTATGAAAGTTGTTTTGTTTTTTACTTGTTTCTCGATATTTATGTGTAGATTTTTTCCCTCCTGCTTGTTTTAGAACATATTGTAAATATGTTTCTTTAAAGCATCTAAAAATGATTGAGTACTGGTTATTTGTATATTTTAAACTAACGGTGACATTAGACCTACAAATTATGGTATTATTGCTACTTCTATATATTTAAATATTAAATAGGCATACATAATTAGTTGCCAAATCGGGTTTTCTGCGCTTGTAACATTTATTTGTACTAATCTCATTTTGTTGTAGTAGAGGTTTTTGTTAAAGTCTCTACATTTATATGAATATTATATAGCATCTAAAGATACACACTCTATTAGATATATATTACGATTGCTTAAGCGACTAAACGCGAATCATCAATAAAATGGTCCATCGGCCATCTAAGGATGTATTATTTTTATTATCTAATGTCGATAGCCGTTATATACACCCGAATAATAACGAATAGATTAGAGACAAAGCTGGATTTTTACCAACCTCAGGAACAAGCTGGTTTCCGCCCTAATTATGGCACAAACGATCACCTGCAGTGCCTAAAAACCCTAATAGAAAAAACTAACGAATATAACCGTCCCTTGGCATTGATATTTGTAGACTTTAAAAAGGCGTTTGATACAGTGGAACTACCGTCCATCTTAAGAGCACTACAAGATTGCAGGATCGACCACAGATATTGTAATATAATTAAAAATATATATGAAAATGCCACAACAACCATAAGTCTATATTCTGTAACTAATAAAATAAAGATAAAAAGGGGAGTCAGGCAAGGTGATACCATGTCACCAAAGCTGTTCATTACCGTTCTTGAGTATGCATTTAAAAGACTAACATGGCAACAGAAAGGAATCTCCATCGATGGAGAAAGATTAAACCATCTACGTTTTGCGGACGATATCGTGCTTCTGTCAGATAATCTGGGAGAGATCAAAGACATGCTCCAAGAACTGAATGACATACTACAAGAAACTGGGCTGGAGATAAATTTCGAGAAAACCAAAATGATGACCAATATGGTTCCCAGCGAAGAGATACAGATCAATAACAACAAGGTAGAATTAATCGATAAATACACATACTTGGGTCATGAAATTAGACTAACCAGAGACAACCAAACCTGCGAGCTAAATAGACGAATCACGTTGGGATGGGCGGCATATGGACGGATGAGAGATATTTTTAAAACAAATATCCCAATTCACCTGAAAAGGAAGGCATTTAACCAATGCATCTTACCAGTATTGACCTACGGAGCAGAGACCTTAACTTTAACGAAAGCTACTGCCGAAAAACTGAGGGTAACACAAAGGCGAATGGAGAGATCAATGCTGGGCCTGACCTTGAAAGATCGCGTAAGAAATGAGAAGATACGCCGACGAACTGGCGTAGACGATATTATACTGCGAATCAATAAACAAAAGTGGAGATGGGCTGGACATGTTGCTAGAATGTAAGACGGAAGATGGACGAAGAGATTATTGGAGTGGAGACCAAGAGCCGACAAGCGAAGTCGAGGCAGACCACCCACCCGATGGACCGACGACCTAAAGAGAATAGAAACAAACTGGATTGCAGCAGCTAGAGATAGAGAGAGATGGAGATGTTATATCCAACCTGGATGTGAAAATGTCGGCTGGATGGATGATGATAAAAAGGTCGATAGCACATTTCACAAGAATTTACGACTGAGCAATTGGATGCAACATTAAAACAATTCTGAGAAGACAAGTTATATATATTCTAATAATACTTATGCCTTAGTATGCCATAGAAATGTCGAAACCAGCTTTGTAGTAAATCTACTTTTTAAAAACGAAACTTTCTTTTGGCGACACAAAACGTTTAGCCTTACAAAGTGCAGTTCTTTAGAGCACAGATTTGCGCTCACTTATATTTGAATAATCAAACTTCACACACTTCATTCAAAGTTCATAAATAATAATTATCTAAATCCCATTCAGCCAAGAACGGCAATAAATAATGCTTATTATCGACCACATGGTGTGTTTACACGGCATCCAGTGGTATGTCCCTGTGGGATGTATTTGATGCTTACCTTTCCAGGTCCAAAATTACTGCTTAAATTTAGGTTTCATAAATATGTCGTCACTGCAGATATTAAATCCATGTTTACGCAGATTAAAATTGCTCCTGATCAACTAAGGTTTCAAAAAATACTTTGGCGTTTTTCGAAATAGGAATCTATTGCTTAATACGAACTCATTCGTGATATTTTCGGTGATACTTACGTAGATGATGTGGTAACAGGAAAATATTCTTTATAAAATAGTACTTTCACTATAAAATAATTAATATCTTTATTGAAACATTATGGATTGAGTTACGAAAATGGGCAAGTAATGCTCTTCTTGCTAATAATCCTTTGATAACGGTTCATTATACAGATAATTTTTCAACTGTTCTAACAACCATTCAAATTTCGTCATTTTGTGTCATGTGGAACAATTTCACCCAATCCTGTCAACATTAGACTGATAATTGCATTCAGTGCAATTTTCAATCCCTATGACAACACGATCGAGTTTCACAACTTCATCCAAAAAAAAAAAATAACAAATCACTCGAATAGATCAACTGCTGTTAGCGAATTAGCAAAAAGTGGTGTAGAAGAACAACAATTGCTAAAAATTACTGGTCATGGCAATCAGAATTCTATAAAACCATACTTGAATCTCGATCAAGAACACCACAACAAGATTATAAATATTATGCGTGGTAATAGATCTTCTATAGTAGAGAACAGCAACGAATGAGTTTTTTTTTTTCGAAAAATTATCCGCCGAATATCCCTCGGACATTGATGAATGCCTCATAATTTCATGACAAATTTCTCAAGCTCGTTGCTTGGTAACAGCACTCAGCTTCGGCTTCGTGCTGTTACCAAGGAACGAGCTTTCGATTGTCATGAAATTATCTCGTCTGTTATCAATGTCCTAGGGATATTACTACTGAAAAAGTGCTAATAAACATTTTTGTTCAGAATTATCTCAGCTACATTTGAAACATTTTTTCTACGGCGTACAGACTCTTGGTGCCGTGGTAAGCCGTGGTGTAGGAGTGGTAAACCTTTTTGCATATTTTTTGGGTTCCCAAAAATTGACATTCTCAGAAAAATTCAGCTTGTTCAGTGTCATTTTCGTCTCTGAACACTGGAGTAGATAGCCCATTTGAGTTTTTTTAACAAGCAAATATCAACGTTGAATCAAATTTTACAAGCTATTATCGATGATCCTGATTGGCCAACGATAAGTAGAACCAAATTTTGGAATGCTTTACATTACATGAATTAAACTTCAAATACAAAAAATTTGGTGGACAGTGAATAATTTATCGAACCCGAAGAAATTATATGCTGGAGACGAGAATACCTAGAAGAAAACAACTAGGTAGAAAACAAGAATATTTATTATTTAGATTAAACGTGGATTAATGAAGGGCATTTTTTGTAGGAAGTGTTTGGAAATGGAGCATTCTTACGGAGCATTCTCACTGATGGTTTCCTTTTGTGTAAACCAAAGAAAACCTGTGTTTATCACGAAAATGTATTAAAAGAATATTTCGGATAAATTCATTTATAAACACTCAGTTATGGTGGTGTATAATGCAAATTATCACTCCAAATTAGTTGAACGTTTACTATGAAAAAAAAACGTAGTTAATTTCTAAGGAACTAAACTTTGACGATACAATGACAAAAGCAGCATTCTTGAATATTGCCAACATCCTTTAGGTTCTTGATGTATACCAACGATATTGATGTTCGACTTGTGGAATGTAAATAATAAAAAAGATAATACAATATAACTGCAAACAAGTATTAAGTTTCCTAGGATACGATATAATAGAAACGTAAACATCTACAATATTATAAAACAAAAACAAACATTGCCAATTAATAATTTTGATCAGATATTATATAGAAACTATCTATCGCACGATAGTAATTTGTTTTAGTGAATTTATTTTCGATTATCTGTTTACATTCAATTTCAAGGGGCGAAATTTTCAAAATTGGAATCGGTATTTATCGACAGTTCTGAATTACGACACATAACAACAATATTTCAACTTGATTGGTTTTTACGTTTGCGTTTTAGTTCAGTTGATCAGTTAAACATGTTTCCATTATCCAGCGTAATATATCAGCGCCATTACGTACATATTAATTTGTAATCTCGAAAAACAAATAACAGAAACTGAATTTTCGGTATAGTTTGTTTAGACGATTATATTCTGTGGTTAGAGAAACATTATCAAAGCTATTTTCAAGTACTGAACCTTCTGTTCAACTGTTCAAGAACATTAAATTTTACAGTAATTTTTGTAAGTAAATACTACTACGTTCAGATATGCTTATTTTGTTTTACTGTGACGTTAATCGAAACTGAATGAGAATCATTGAAATTTATTTATTTATTTATTTACTGACTATGTAAATCTCATTTTATAGTAAGACACAAGATTACAAGAGGACAAAAGTAAAGGCAATGACAAATTTAATTATAATTTCAACTTAAAATCATATTCACCTTAAAATTGAGTATATCTTAAGAAGGAATGTAGTTTTTTAATATTGTGAATATAAGTAGCAATATCTATTACCGAAAACGGAATCCAGATGAACTTTACCAACTGTTCAAAGAGGCACCAATCTCAGAATTCTTTGAAGTTCAATGGGATGGTCATGTAGTGAGAATAAAGACCAGAAGATTGCTAAAAGGAGCCCTAGATACTAAAGTGCATGGCGAAGACCAAAAGGAAGGCCACGGAAAAGGTTTGAGGATAAAGTGGCAGCAGGCGCGCAAAATTGGCTAGACGTGAGAACCTGGAAATGATCGGTGGGGGACCGGCATGGTTGGAGGCGTAGTGTAGAAGAAGACAAGCCTCAATTTGGTCCGTAGCGCATTTGGAGAGAGATATGCCTAGCCTAAATGGTGATAACACCTATGAACAGCATTCCAGAATCTCCTGCTTTGTGTAATAGAATCATAGTAGCGTTGTTCCAGTCTGTTAGAATATTGGCGCTGTGAAGGCAGATATTGAAAAGTTGTTTAATTTTTTCAAGTAATATACATCCCCTCCAATTTTTAGTGCTTCTGATACTATTCCATCTTCACCCGGGGTTCGATTATTTTTCATTTTCTTCAGGGCTTCTTTGATTTCTGATTGTGTTATATCAGGCATTAAATCTGATCCTTGGTTTAATACCCCAGTTTATAGTGTAATTGGAGGTTCCGTATTGTTATCTTTTTTTCTTGATCTATTAAACTCTGTGTAAAACTCTTCGACTATTCTTAATATTTCATCTCTGTTCGTTGTTTCTTCTCCAGTTCTGTATCTCAGTTTGTTAATTTCTATTTTCCACTTTTGTACGCTCCTCTTCAAAACTTTCATGTTCTTATTTTGCTCTATTGCTGATTTGTTTTTTCTACATTGTAGTTTCTTATGTCTTTTCTTATTGCCTTTGTGATCATCTTATTTATTTGATTTATCGCTTCTTTGCTTGTAGTGTTATCTCCTTTTATTTGTCGCCTTAGTTCTATACGGGTTTTCGTGGGTTGACTCAGTTTTTCATCTTTTTTGCTTGTCGGACACTATTTAGTTTAAGCCTGTTGCATTATGTTGACTATTTGTTTGTTCAATATATTGATGTCTGCTGTTGTTGTATCTTTCAATGAATTACCAATATATTTTTAGAACTCCTGAATGTCAGTTGGTTTTGTCCATTTCTTTGGTTGCTTCTTATTTATCATTTTGAGTCTTTCTTTTTTGTGAGTGATTTAGAAACTAATGGAGCACAAGACCATGTACTCATAATACATCGAGTTTATATAACAATTAATTGTGATTCACTCTGTCAAATACCTTGAAAACATCAATAGAAACACAGTCCACTTGATCTCCCGTTTTCAACGGACTATCCAGGTCTCGAAGCAAGATGCCTGGAACTGTAATAGCTAAATTAATTCAAACATGGCAGATAAGATCGAACAATAATGGGGAATACCAAACTAAGCACAGGCAAGAATCAGCAGCTAACAATACTAATCGATCGAGTTTTAAGATTGGAGCCTTTTTAATGTGGATCTATAAAAGAACTCTGCGCATGTCCTGGATAGAACACAGTACTAATTCTGAAAGCAAAAGACAGGCTAGTGAAAAAGTAAACCGATCACACGGAAATTAGTTTTTGTCACCATAGCCAGAAGAACGGGGACTATAAAACTATGGAACAATTAGTAGTAGAAGGAAATGAAGAAGACCAGGAGAAAGATCTCCAACACGATGGGCAGACAAATTCAAGACTTTGGTGGGAAAATCTCTACATGTCTTCGTCCATACGGAACAGGGTCGCAACCAATGGGGACAGCAAGCTAACAATATTTAGTGTCACTACTTCTTGACAAAGTCCTAAGAAATGAGGAGGGATGAAAACCATTGAAGTTTATTAAAAAATGCATCATGAAGTTCCTTACGAACCAAGTGAACTTTTTAGCTACTAGGAAATGTCTTTACACTAAAATTCATTGAACTACAACATTTAAAGTTGACCACGTTCAATTCAGAAGCAGTCAAATTTAACGAAGCATCTTTTTGTGCAATATCTCTCGATTGTCGCATTCAAGCAAAGTGTTCAAATATTCTTCGATTACATAAAATAAACAATGCTTGTTTAAGTTTTGAGGGTTATAAATTAAACGCAATTAAAACGTACACGCAAATGAACTTTCAATAAAATTATTTTTTTAAATGTAGCAAAAAGTAAAATATTTAATATGGAGTTTGTTCTGAAAACAGTAACTGAAATAAATATTTAGTTTACTCTTGTAAACACAATATCTCGATTACACCTGTGACTTGATTTTACATATGATTATTATTATTTTGACTAACAAATCAAATTATCTCAAAGAGCAATAACCTACCTTGATTACATTTTACGCCCAATTGCAGGAAGATACCAAACATCAACGTCACCGTAACAATAGAGGCAAGAGGGTGCTGCATGGTTACCAATTGTGAGGATCGGGAGTAGCTTTCCCCCGACGGCTGACAGTTAGGCTCTAGGGGGTGCATCAAGTCCGGGCATCACTCCGAATATCATTCCCTTTTCAGATTGCCCCCTTCGGACTCGTGTCTATGGATCTGACCGCCGTTGACAGGTGCTGAACTGTCACATCTTCGGCCGAAGCACGAGAGGGATCTAAAACAAAATGGATAGTTAGTAATGCCGTGAATGGGACGGTTTTCCTTATTATAATATTTGACATCGAGATTGGGTTAAAATACAAGACTGAAAACAACTTATATCTAGTTTTATTTACGAATAATATGGCAAGTTATCACAAGTCTTAATAATCAGGAGAGTAAAATGACATGATTCTTTTGTTCAAACAAAATATATACACAAACTCACATCCTGTAAATGTATAATCCTGTAAATGTTCATAATTCATACTGTTTGAATAACTACTTCCAACTACGTAAACCTAAGCTTTGTACAGAGCCATCTAGCGGACCTTACTAGACTTAGTATATACGATTTTCGTAAATTTTTGACATTTCTTAAGGTAAACAACATTAATAGATTAAAATTCGATCCGTGATTTAGTGGCAACAAATTTTTAAAAAACAAATCAAAATTTGGAAAAATGGAAATCTCTCATTAAATTTTTTGTGCGATAATTTGATACGAATTTAAAGTTGGCCCAACTGAACCACAATGCGTCGATTGACTTCGTCTTGGTTGTCGTGATAAACCACCAGATCCATCAATCGTTTACAAATGGTTTGAAGAATTCAAGCGTGGGCACACAAGACCCAGTGATGAATTTCTTGAAGACCATCCAGCCACAATTGTTGTCCCGAAAAAGATTAATGTTGTATGCGGCATGATTGAAGTAAATCGATATGTCATGAGGTTCGTGCAGCATTGGGCGCAGGTATGAGTAAAATGCATACGAAATACGAGACATTGACAAAGTTTTGCAGTCTTTGGATTTCTCATAATTTGCCTGCTGCCCATAAGATCGCACGTGTCGATTGGTACCGTGGCATACTCAAACGGTTCAACGAAGGCCGCTCAAGTTTGGTATGAAACATCACTACTGGTGATGAAACATGGATACATATTGCAATGAGCTCGAAAGGAAAAACCGTGTGCGTGTTTCAATAATTGCAATGTAAACCAAATTAGTTCGCGTTTGCAAGACTTTTTTTTGTTTTTACCAACATTTTATGGCGACATTTTTTTAAAACTTGAACATATTATGCTGGTTTAAGTTCACGAAAAGCTTAAACATTTTAAAATATCACTTGAGTTTCGTACTTCACCATTACTGATTTCTTATTTTGTTCAGATATATTGCGTGGGTCAATAATTCTCGTGCCTAACTAGTAAAATAACAAATTTTGACAAAAATTATTCTTTATTCATCAACATAATCTCCTTTAGGGGCGATACAATCTTCTTCTTCTGGTTCCTATCCGTTTCGGATGTTGGAAATCATATTGGCAATCATAACCTTTCTCGCTGCGGCTCAAAACAGCTCCGTTGAGGTTTTCTTAAACTATGTTCTTAAATTCCGCAACCATGATATTCTCCTTCTACCGGGTCCTCGCTTACCTTTGACTTTACCTTGCAATATAGACTGTAGCAGGGAGTAACGGTGCTGATTTCTCATAACGTGTCCCAGATATTGCAATTTTATGCGTTTGGTCGTAAACACAATCTCTGGTTCCTTCTTCATTTTTCCTAGAACTTCCTTGTTCGTGATCCTTGCTGTCCATGATATTCTCAGCATTATTCTATAAAGCCACATCTCAAATGCTTCAAGTTTTTTAATAGTGGTGTCTGTAAGCGTCCATGCCTCCGCCCCGTACAACAACACAGAGAAAACATAGCATCTCAAATGTCTCATTTTTGTATCAAGAGATATGTTGCGACTTTTGAAGATGGCGCTCATTTTGTTAAAGACCGTTCTTGCCTTTCTTATGCGGCACTTTATTTCATGTACATTGTTCCACTATTCGTTTATTATAGTTCCCAGGTAGCAATACTGTTTTACTCGCTCTATCTGCGTCCCATTAATGTATAGATGAGCCCCGTCTATATTCTCCTTGTTGATAATCATTTGTTTCGTTTTGTGGGTATTAATGTTTAGTCCGTACTGTTGACTGTACTACTCATTTATTCTGTCCATTAGCCTCTGAAGTACCTCTAAACTATCTGCTATCACCATGGTGTCGTCGGCATATCTAACATTGTTTACTCTTTCACCATTTAGAAGGATGACTTCGTCTATTCCGTAAAGAGCCTTGTTAAAAATTTTCTCTGAGTACATATTAAATATCAACGGCGATAGGATACATCCCTGTCTAACTCCACGTAGTATTTTTATGTGATCTGTTTCTTCTCCGTTAATTTTCATGTATGCGGTCTGATTCCAGTAGAGTTCTGAAACTATTCTGAGGTCTTTGTCATCCAGGTCTGCCTCTTTTAAAATGTTTATCATCTTTTGATGTTGAACTCTGTCAAATGCCTTTTCATAGTCGATCAAGCACGCGTATACGTCGCAGTTAACGTCTTTGCATCTTTGAATCAGTACCTGTACTCCGAAAAGTGCCTCTCTGGTACCCACTGCGTTAATGAAGCAGCACTGTCTGTCCGATATTTGTTCCTCGCACTTCTTATAAATTCTTCCATAGATGACTCTAAGAAACAGTTTCAACATGTGGCTCATTAGGCTGATTGTTTGATATTCTTCGCAATTTTTCCCTGTTTTTTAGGCATCGCTATGAATTCTGATTCTAGCCATTTATCAGGGATGATTCCTGTATTGTATATTTTATTGAAGACAGCCGTGATCCATTTTATTCCTTCTTCCTCCAAGAGTTTTAAAAATTCAGCTTCGATATTATCAGGCCCTAAAGCTTTCCTGCTTTTCATCCGTTTTATTGCTTCTTCTACTTCGGATTTAAGTATGTCCGGGCCCGTCATCCTTTCTGAAAATGGATGCCTATTATCCGTTCTTTGATCTTGAAAAAGTGTCTCCAAATATATTCTCCATTTGTCTTTCATCTCTTGGGTGTCAAGTGTCAATGATTAATTTTCCATTGGTGTCTATGAGTTTCATTTGTGTTCGCTTTTTAACAGTACCCGTTATTTCTTTTACCTTTTTGTGTACATTAAAATTGCCATGCTGGGCTTGTAGTCTTTCTATTTCTTTATATTTCTCTACAGCTTCTTTTTCTTTAGCTTCTCTTTTTTTCTTCTGATGTAAGCCTGCATTTTTTTATACAATCATGAAAATGCTTTTCCGATATTTGTATACCGCCGTTATAAAGCTATTTAAATCTGCCTTCAAAATAGGCTTCAATTTCTGCGATTACGTCCTCATTTAAGCGATAGCCCTTTCCACGGAGAAGTTTTTTGGATCGAAAAAAGGTAGTAATCGCTGGGGACCAGATCTGGACTATAAGGTGGCTGCGGAAGAAATTCAAAGCAAAATTCGTGTATTTTTGTCATACTTTTCATCGACTGGTATCACGGTTCAGTGCCTTGGCAAAACAACAATTTTTTTTTTCTAACAAATGAGACCTTTTCTCCGCGAGTTCCCCGTTGTTGTTTCTTTATGTTTCGAATAGTCAATGAAAATAATTCCTTGTGTGTCACAAAATACAGAGTCCATACATTTCCGGCAGTTTGTAGCGTCCTTAGTCGCTTTGGACGGATTTCTCCGGGTGCTGTCCACTCAGATGACTGTCGTTGTGACTCCGGAGTGAAGTGATCGATCCATGTTTTATCGATTGCGACAAACCGACGCAAAAACTTACTTATTCCGATTAAACATGTCCAAACAGCGCCGAGATTCATCAATTCTTTGTTGTTTTTGTTCTGGTGTGAGAAAAGGCGGCACCCATTTGCAAAACAGCTTTCTCATTCCGAAATGGTCGTGTATAATAGTGGATACACTACTCCTTGATAACTTTAGAGTGTCAGCTATATCTTTCAACTTCAATTGCAATTGTCCACAATAATTTTCATGTGAATTTCGATGTTTTCGGGAATAACTGCATCATTTGGCCTTCCAGAGAGCTCAGCATCATTGGTGTCGATACCGCGTTTAAATTCAGCAAACGATGGAGCAGAGTCTCGATTACACTTTTTAAGCCATTTCTAAGTTTGGAGGGTATTTTTTCCAGCAAATAAACGAAATTGCTTTGAATTAATTGTTTATATTTACAAATACGAAATAAGAGTAACTTCAAGCACTGTAACTCGCTGAATAATAATCCGAATGACATGAAATTTTGACAGTATATTTTTGAAGATTAGGACTACTGAAATGTCATGGGAAATTTGTTAGAGTCGCCATCTCCTGGTTAAGGTCCGAATTTATTGAGTCTTAAATATATTTTACGTGAAAGCATGCATCAAAATGACATTGAAATATGTTATAAAAGTAAATAAAAGGTGCATTGGTGTCTTGAATATTGTACTTGAATAAAATGACGCTCTATATTATTAAAGGTACTATTTCCAATTTCACAGTAAATAAATTCTAGGATCAAAGATCACATTATCAAGTACACAACTTGTAAAGTAATATTTAAAAAAATATAGACGATACTGATAAACGGTGTTAAAACTATCTTTGACACAGTTTTTCTTTGTCAAATACTAATTTTTTTGACATTGCCATAAATAATAATTACTTAAGAAGTCAATGCTCTTAATAAATTCACTATCGTACATATTTGGAATTCTTAAAACAAAGCCAGCTGCGATCAGGTAGACCGTCGTCTTAAGGAGTAACTGATGGACTGCGGTTGCCAATTAAGTTGAATTTGGGCGTAGGTACCTTTATCAATGTTTTTGTCTTTGGTATTTTTTAAGGCAGGTATCGTTCGCTGGGAGGTAGGCCTTTTAAGTGTCAATCATTTGAGTTAACAGGGTAGGAACAGTTCTGTGATTGCGAGGATTTTTAATTACTTAGTCGGAGAATCTTACGTGGAATTTACTAAGTGGTTTATCAATCGTAAATGAACGATATGATATACACATAAAGCATGAGTTTAGAATAAGATTTTTTTCGAACAACACTGTCAAAAATCATTAATTATTTTTTTAAACGTAGAAAACTAGATGATAAATTCTCTAATCCTATTTTTCCTCGTATAGTATTATATAGGGTGGATAGTTGAAAACTATTCTATTTTATGTAAAATTTTTCACTGAATACGAATATGTAGGTACCTCATCCCAAAAAGTGGTACCAATTTTTATAAAGAATTTTTTTAGCAAATAAATTTCCACATTTAAGTACTTTCATTTACCACTAGTTCCATCGTAAAGTATGGTCCAAAATACATTAAAAATGCTATAAAGTTTATAGTTTAAAAGTTATTAAAAATTTAAGTCGAGAAGTGGAAAATTTAGCCTTTGAGTCCTCCAATTCAACATTCCAACAACATTCAAAACAACAAATACGTTGAGATCTATTTTGTCCAAAACCAAACCTAACAATGAACGAGAATGGACAAAGAATTGCATCAGTTTTATTTAGGTGAAACATCAAGGCCATTAAATGTTAGAATAAGTGAACATCAATCTTATATTAAAAATAGAGAATTTGATAGATCTCAAATATGTAAACACGCATGGGATAATGAACATAGGGTTCAATGGAATAATTTAAATGTAGTCCTAAAAGAAACGGATGGTAAAAAAATAAAAATCAAAGAAGCGGCTCTAATTATGTTAAATGAGGTCAATTGTGTCGCAAATTCCTCGGTAGAATGTAGTAGGATCTGGTAACCAATATTGAAAGAGGAAGTTATTAATAAGAAAATACCAGTATTAGTAAGTCAGTAACATATAGAGGATACATCATTTATGTTTTTTAAATAACGAAACATATAAAATCAGAATTTTGGTGTTTATTGAAGGTAAACTAAATGCACGAACAAATACTTACCATGTCGGGATAGTATTATGAGGTTTTTTTCCTGGTTTGTCCCTCATAATTTACTATGGAATCACTAACAGGAGAATTTTACTGTCATCATGTCATGTGTTTGTCTTTTTAAAGACGAATTACATGCTATGATTTTTTTCTGACGGATATTCTCAAGTTAAAGTTGATTTCATGTAATCGAATGAACTATCTTATAAGTAAAGTCGTCCCAGGAGCGCAACTCAACAATATTGACAAAATCATTTTAAAGTCGTCTACTTTAAAATGCATAATGTATGTCTGAATTGTCAATATAAATGAGTCAGATAAAATTAAATTATTAGAAGAATTTTTCACTATGTAACAAAAAACAAAATTTGTTTATTTTACTGTATGTCTTTTGAGAACGATTTCCGAAGTGGAAATTGAAACGTCAATAAACGTATTTTTATCTTTAATTGTGGCTTATTCCCAGTTAAATAGTAATTAACTTTGCCCATGTCTCGCAATACTTTTGTAAAAAGTACCGTGTTACAAAATCCTGTCAAGACAAAATGTTACCGTTCAAATTTCCAAATTTCCCACTAAAATAATGGTTTTGGACGCAATATCTCAGCGTGGTGCTACACCTCTCTGTATAGTTAATGGTACTATTGATAGTGCGAAATATTGTGGCATTCTAAACGGTTTTCTCCTTGAAACGACTCATGATTTGTATCCAGAGGGGTGGCATTTTCAGCAAGATAATGCAAGATGTCATACTTCTTATAGCCAGCTTAATTCCAGTTTATACTTCCAAGCTTGGATGCAAGAACACTAATTGGTAACAATTCCGTGGCCAGCAGCATCGCCGGATCTTAGCCCCATTGAAAACATATAGAGACTGATGAAGATTAAAGTGGAACGAACAGCGCCACGAGATAAAGAAGGTTTGATTCGGTTAGTTTTACAGGCCTGGAACACCATTACCGAAAATTATGGCCTTGACCTAGTTTTGGGTGTACTTGGACGTTTAGTTAAGTGTTTAGATTTAAATGGAGGTTGTATAAGTAAATGAGATGAATTGTTTGTTGAAATTTTATATTTCAAGTAATAGAAATAAATACCGTTAAATTATAATACTGCTTTCTTTTTTCCGGATACTTTCTAGACGGACTATACATTGGTTTAGTATTTCTTTCAATTAATTTATTATATTCTAGTGTTTTTTTTTTAGTGGAGGATGGCTATTCTTTTTATGTGCTTTTCATATACTTCTGAGCTTTTTAGGGTATACAATGAGGTATGATACTGTGAAATGATATACTTTGCAGTATATTTCTAACAAAAAATTTACATATTATATACGTAGATATATAAAATTGTTCCTTATCTTACTTTCTAGAAAGAAAAACGCTTCTCAGAATTTAAAATTTTATTTACAATGTTTCTAAGACTATAAAATGCATTGTAGAGCCCCACGCTCGTCCTCACAATTCACGTAAAACAATATTATTTAAAACTTACATACGGAAATGACATCACATGTGGTCAATCACCGATTGTGTCTTTTGTGTGAATGGACATGTCTTTCTTTATCACGAATTTTCTAAGAATAACGAGAATATGTACTAAAAGGACAATATCTCATCTTTATGTTCATGTTAGACTCTTTTATTGAAAGAATAAATTTGTAATGGATTTTCAATTTGAATGTAACGCTTGTTTTTGAAGGAATGTGGAATGTGTAATGGACTTCTTGGAATATGTAATGCGGAAATGGGAGTAGATAAAAATTCTGTTGAATTGTGTATACATTTGTGTTTTTATATTTTATGAAAATGAGATGAAATATAGATAGTGTTAAATTATTATAGTATTTTTATTGAATTAAATTTTCTTTTTTTTTCGAAACGTCTTATAAAATCAGAGATAAACAGTGGAAAAAATAAAGACTCTATCTTTACAGTAGAGGACTACTTTACAATGCAACACCGCAGAATAGGAGCAGCGGGAGAAGACCAAAAAACATCTGATTTATGTCTTTTTAAAAAAGATCCCAGTAAGCGAGAGTTAAAAATGTAGTCTACTGAATACAATATATAAAATATATTGTTACAACCATTCCATAATAATTATTCTACATAGAAAAAGACCCTGGATGAAAAAGAAGAAATATCAAACACCTAATGTTTGAGATTCGTCGAAAAATTCCAAAATGTCTCGAAAAGTTAAGAGAACAAGCGTCAATGTTGTAGAACGTGTTTAAAGAACAATTTAGAAGAATTATCTTGGGTATTAAGAAAACTCACACTACGCCTCCCCATCCTCAATATCTTTAAATGTTCGTCGCTGATAATCAAAAATATTGCAATACTTTAATTCTTTAAAGAAATTCTTTAAAGATATAGAAGATCTACAGATTGACAACCATAACAACCAAAGGAAAGGATAAATTCAAATACTTGGGGAACAGAGGAAGAAATTAAGCAAAGATTAGTGCAAACAAGAACAGTAATCCGACATCTTAACTCAGTATGGTGGGACAGACACCTAAATATGAAGACAAAAACACAGATCTATAGAAAAAAACATTAGTGCGAAGTATTACGACATATGGGGATGAAAATTTGATTATAAACAAGAAAAACAGCAGTAAAATAGTAGCAACAAAGATGGAATGCCTGCGAAGATGCTGCAGAGTAATAAGAATGAATAGAAATTCTCTCTGGAAGTAATGACAAAATAAAGCAAAGAAAATCAATAGAAACAGACATACTAACTCATATAGACCAAAAAAGACAAAGTGGTATGAGCATCTAAGAAGAACTAGCGACAGCAGATGGATAAAGAGAATAACCGAATGGAGCCCCATAGGAAGGAGGAAAAGAGGAAGACCCCGAAGATCCTGGAGGAACGAAGTAATCGTAAGAAGAAGTAAAAAGAAGAAGTAATAAATCTCTAGAATGTCATGGAAAAACTCCGAAATACCTCGTAAAGTTTGGAACATCGGAAAATGTATATAAATACGGGAAGTTGATAGTTCGACTAACAGTAGTAATTGAGTTTTTGAAGATAATATGTTTAGTGTGAAATATGTTTAGTATTTCCAATCTAAAACAAAACAGTTCTCAAACACTTACTGCTACTGTTTTTGGTAAAATTGTAATGTATACAAAAGCATATTTTTTCAGTGTAACTGCGTAAAATCACTTCCGTAACGAGCTTTTTAAGACTCCGATCTACAACAGTAATAATTGAAAATTTGAATTGAAAATCGTTATTTTCCACTTTGCCACTTGCGAAAATTGGACGCTTTAATGATAGAAGGCAGGTAGGAAGAGCAGATGCTAAAATTTAACAACCTTTTCACAAATTGGCAACAACTTTCTCATAACTACGGCATAATAATGGACAAAAAAGGTAAGAAAGGAGCTCGTCTTCTGTGTTCAAGCAACTTTTTATCAATATGTATGATTTTGTAGAATATGTATGTAATTTAAAGTTGTTTTTAATAAAAGATCTGTTATGAAGTAGCGTACATTGTTAAAATCAGTTGCAGACTGAGTTTCAGAGTCGCAAATCAAAAAGAAATTGTAAATATCAGTTTATCAAGCTCAAATTGCTTTGATATAACGAGAAAATTTTTAAGACATATGAACGAGTAAGTGTAATAATAGTGACACGTTAATTTTATTGCTTCTCTAATGCGGTCGATGCCTCCTTTGTCGAACGATATTTTGTTGACCTTAGTTTCCACAATAACAATCTCATTTATTTTAAATATTTCATTCCATGGAGCATTCTTTCGAGCTGTGCAAAAAAAAGTTATGTGTAGTACGGTTTATATTTCTTAATTTAAGCCGGCTACTTCCTAGAACTTACATAATTAGTGTCTTTCATCGAAAGTTTGCCTGAACTTCTCCACATATCGAGAGAAGCATCTACGATCTTCTGGTAATTCCGGAACATTAGCTGAGACGAGTCAACTTGTTACAGCTGCTAGTCATTCTAGTTGTTTTGTTTAATGCAGTGGTGACTTCTTGGATGTGTCTAGATCTACTCCACACGGAACATGCATATTCTTCTGATGAGAAACACAAGGCGTTGGCTATTGACTTGACTTAGACTTATAGTTTTGCACCCCATTTGTTCCCTACAAGATTCCGGATAAGGTTGTTTTTTTGTAGCAACCTTTTGTTTTGTACTCTGACAGTGGTATATAAAAGGGAAGTGCAAAGATAATTAGGTCTGTCAGTATGTGCCAACTGCTGTCCCTCCCAGGATACGTTCCGTTTTGCATGCTTCAAAAAGGTTTTGAGATGAAATAAACACACTTAGGTTTTAACAGAGTTTGGTTTTAATGAGTTTTGCTTGTAATAGATTTACATTATGTCTAAAGCCTCTACCCTTGTCGACTATCTATGCGAAGGTTTTTCCTTTTACAGAGATATCAAGATCTTCAGCAAAACCGATCTCTCAGCTTCGGGATGCATTGGCTGGTGGCTCGCGTACATGTTAAATACGGACCGGGCCAGAACGCTTCATTGGGGCTAGACCATTTTTCTGAGTTCGCCATCTACTCTTCTTTCCATTTAGCACAACGTAGTCCGTTATATAGGAATGGCCTAATAACCTTTACCACATCGTAGTCAAGCACAGTGTTATAGATCTTGGTCAGCAGGGTTCTGTAGTTAATTGTATCATATGCCGCCGTGAGGTCTATCAAGGCTCGACTATCTCTTTCTCTGCTCAAATTTCTCTTCTGTGTATCTACTCTGTTAGGTATAGTACAGTGCAAGATTTGCCTAAAACCTGTTTGTTGCGGAAATAGTTTTACATCTAACTGTTCATGGATGCGGTTAAAAATACGGCGTTCATATAATTTATACATGTGACACAAAAGAGATATCACGACGGTAGCTACTCGGTACTTCGGGGTCTTTCACGGGTTTCAGAAGGCAAACCACTTTTAATTTTCCCCACAATTTTGGAATCTGGTAGGTAGACTGACATTTCATAAATAGATCACGCACCCTTCTCGCTTTTGGCTCGAAGTTATCTGCTCTGTTACTGCTTACTGCTATTATGTCTATTTATGTATATTTTACTTACTCACTCTTTTGTTTTTGTCTTCCGGCGATCAGTATCTACTGCAATCTATCACCAACTCCACTGTAATTTTACTAAATGGATCTTTGCCATATTCATCGATTTATTTTGCCTTTAGGGCATTTGCTTTATCGTTAAGACTAGATATGTAATGTTGACATCCTCAGGGTATGTGTTAATACAGTTTTTTTTTAAAAGCTCGATGAAAGCATCGTACCTTTTGGGGGTCAGTGCTATGCTTTCCAGTGGCAGTTCTAACTACTCTTCAGTATATTTTTTCCAGTCATCTTTTGCTAAAACCTTAATTTTAAAGGTATTTTGGAGACTTTTATAGTATTGTATAGAGTTATCCCCATGGGTCTATGTTGCGTTTTTGGTTAAGTCCTGTATTCATTTCTAACGGCATTGCATATAAAATCATGCTAATAAAAGTGAGATCAGTTTTACGCATGCAAAATACGCTGTCAACTCTACCATTTGATTCAACCTTGAGGGGAATTAATGGATTCTTTTTTTATTCATTGTAGCATTTGGTAAACAACTACCTAATTTATTTAAGAACAATTTTAAAATCTGCCTAATAAGTAAAATGTATCTTCTCCTGGTCATGGACCAACTTGAATGGAATTATCTACATTCGAAGTATCAAAACGGTCACCATTAACCAAAAAAAAAAACTAAAAAGCAGACTTAAAGTTGTGCAATCGTGAAAATATATTACTAAGGAGATAAACAACAAATGGTTATACTGAGTAGTTAGACTAAGACATAAGTCATCTTTTGTATATATTTGAAACTCCCTTGGATGTTACAAAAACTATTGAAACAAGCAGAATTGTTTTTATAGAAGAAGAATAAGAAGAAGGGAATAATGATATTATTAAAGTAACTAACAAGGAGCTAAGACTTAAGACTTATAGTTGTATAAATGTCAAAATAGATTGTATAGAAAGTGAAATTGATGTGATGGATATCAGTACTAGATTATAATAGCCGAGTCAACTGCAAGTCAATTTAAAGCTTGGATTTGTCGAAATACACCAGAACTCTGCAGGCAGTAACATCGTTTGTGTTCTTACATCATCGATATGTAAACCAAACCATTGTCTTTATCAACCTGTAACGTTAAGACTCCAACTGATTCGACAAAATAGCAGATTAAAGCAGGTATAATATACGAAGAACCTGAAGTAAACGTGAGTTATGCCAGCAGCTTTCGTGGCAGAAACTTTTTCGGGAAAAAACAGAACCTTCTACAGGAGTCATCACTTGCCAGGAAAGTATTCTCGAATATTTTTAAATAAGTGTTTAACGCGGTTTTCTTGTTATTAATTAATCTACAATGTATCTAACGTAAAAATAATATTTGACCGTGGTGCTTTACCTCTGGTTTTTCACAGTATATAATTTAGTTTAGTCTCAATTTTGTACTTTTTCCTCTAAGGTTATTGTAAATTTCCTTTTCTCTATGTTTCACTTATTAAACTACTAATTCCTTTTGTACTTATCTGCCTTTGTGAATATTATGTTTTAACTCTTTAATACTCATTATAAATTTTGATTTTTCTTAGTGTGTTTATGAATCTCTTTGTATAAAACATATGTTTTAAGTATTAAGTATATGATTTTGGAAACTTTATTGCTTGCTATATCTTAACTCCAGAATCGCTTTTGTCAAAATTGTCGCAATTTCAGCTATATAAGACTCACGGCTTGCTCTACTATCTGCGTGTAAACCATTCCTTTACATTTACAATATTAATCAAGCATTTTGTACGCTTTAAGGTCTTTCTCTAGTTGTTATTTCATTACATCTATTTTTTTTTTTCATTGAATTGTTTCAATTTGCCTACTTACCATCTACTGAACAATTTCTGGCTCCTTTTTTCTTTTATTACTTTTTATATACTCATCATAAGTCAATTATTCGACAAATATTTATATATTTACAATATTTACAAAGATGACACTCAGTATACGTCAAAAAGATTAATAGAACATTTCGGTTACACAATCCAGGGCGGGAGATCAGTCATCGTTGACACGTCTTTGACCACATGGTGTATAATCCAACGTGTTATCCATTTTTTCCGTGTCTATTGGTTCTTCTAGCCGTATTTGTTGTACATATAAAAACATGCATCAATCATGATTCCACAGCGTAGATACCTCTCTGCAACCACCGCATGTGTTTCATTTTTCGAGGGATTTATTTTACCCAAATGTTTTGAATTATTTTGATATTTGAAAATAATAAATTTTGAATGTTCGGTATAAGTAAGGCGTGAAATATAATGATAAAATATATGTTGATAACTGGCAAAATCAAAGGCAATCATTGTAAATTCCAAAACATATTATTTAATACAAATAAATACGAGTAACCATAAAGCCAAAAAGACTGTCCGTGATATGTTCGTATGGATCGCATACAATCAACACTTATCAATTCAATTATTTAGTTTACTTTGTAATAAAATTCTTTTAATTTAATTTTAAAATTTAAAAGATGTTTAGATATCTTATATTTAATTAAATAAAATTACATTCCATTTATACAATTTTCACTTTCTGAAGTCTCTCGAGTCTATAAATGGTCTAAAGGATAAACTGAGTTATGGCCCTGATAATATTTCTACATATTTCTCAAAAAGATGTGTCTACATTCTATCCAAACCTTTACATGTATTATTTAATTTATCTTTGAGACTACACATCTTCCCTAGTAAGTGGCGTGACAGTTATATAACTCCTATATTTAAAAACGGTGAGAGAGACAATATAAAAAATTATAGGCCTGTTATCTGCCATCTTTAAACTTTTTCAACTAATTCTAAACAAAAATCTTACTTGTCATTGTAGGAATCTCTTGATTAATGAGCAACATGGATTTAGGCAGGGTAAATCTACATCTACAAATCTTGTTTTGTATCATGATTACATTATCAGGGTTTTCGAGAATGGGTACCAAGTGGACTCCATCTATACTGATTTCTCGAAGGCCTTTGACACAGTAATTCATTCTTTACTCATCTTTAACTTAAGATGTATTGGGTTTCTTGAGTGGATTCTTTCATTGTTAAGTAGTTATCTTGCTGAAATAATTCAGTTTGTTTTTATAAAGAGTTCACTTTCAATTCCTATCTTAGTCAGTTCAGGGGTCCCACAAGGTTCACATGTGGGTCCCTTCTCTTTAATTTGTTTATTAATGATATTTCTGAGGTAATAAAGGTTTGTCAGTTTTTGCTATTTGTTTTACCCTTACTTCTCTGTATAATTGTTCTCTTTTCAATGGTCTCCAGTTAAATACATATAAGTGTTTTGTTATATCCTTTAGCAAATCTCTAAATAATGTTGTGTTTGACTATCACATTAATACAAGCCTTCTATCAAAAGAGACTGAAATAAAAGAATTGGGAGTGTTATTTGAGTTCCTTGTCATTTATCCCTACATCAACAATTTGTCAAATAAAGTTTACCGAAATCTAGGTTTTATCATAAGAAACTCTCGAGATCTTTCAGTACTCACATATAGAATTTTATATCTTACTTTTGTCGGTAGCATCCTGTTTTATGCCTCTATAGTATGGTCACCAAACTATTTTAACCATATTCACACCCTTGAAAAAATTCAAAATAAGTTTCTTCGGATTTGTGCATATAGATTAAACTTAAGGAACATGTCTTCGGTAGAACTAAGGTCAAGGTTAAATATCAATTCCTTAGAAGACTACAAATGTGACTAGTTTTTCTCCATAAACTACTTGACCATACCTCTGACTGATTTATTAAGTCTTATCAACTTTAGATGTTTATTCTCAAGGACAAATTGGAAAAGCAAATCACTAATGCTGAAGAACAATAAGGTTTTACAAAAGGGCGGTCTATAACAGACGCAGTATTTATAATAAAACAAATAAAAGAAAAAGCTATAGAGTTCGGCATGCCAGCGTATATTTGCTTCATTGATTTGACGAAGGCATTTGACAGAGTTCGCCTGGGAGACATTCTAAATATATTAATAGAAAATGAAACACCGACCAGTATAACAAAGATACTCCATAAACTAAATAACAACAACGTAACCAAAGTTAGAGCAGGAGACGAATTCACTGAAAATATTCCAACACCGGGAGGGATTAGACAAGGCGACAGTGTAAGCCCCTTCTTGTTTAATCTTCGCATGGGCAAAATTATCAACAAAGTAACATCTCTTAATCTCGAAAATAGAATGGGCAACAAAAGAATTGGTATGGTGTGTTACGCAGACGATGCAGCAATTATTGCCGAATCAGAAGATGATCTCCAACGGCAGCTTTTTCAGTTCTTTCAAACAAGCCGACTACTAAATATGAACATCTCTACCAACAAAACTAAATGTATGACAATAGCAAAAGATCCGCTCAGATGTAAGTTAGTGGTTGAGGACAACCCCATAGAACAGGTGATGCAATTCAGATATCTGGGACAGATATATCAAGCACCCACGACCCAGTAAAGGACCTGAGGAGTCAGATCAACAAAGCATCTGCACTGTCAGGATGTCTGCGGGAGATAGTCTGGTAAAATCCATATATGCGCACAGATAGTAAAATTAGAATCTATAAGACTTGCATACGACCGATCATGACATATGACATAGAAGTGCGCGAAGATACTAACAAAACGAAACAGATACTAAGGGTTGCCAAAATGAAAACCCTAAGAACAATAATGGGGAAAACAAGAAGAGACAGAGCGAGAAATACAAACATTAGAGAGCAGTGCAAAATTCAAGATATTGTAAGATGGGGAAGGCAGCGCAAGAGGATGTGGTATAACCATGTAAGACGAATGGATGAGAATAGACTCACAAAAATTGCCCTAGAAAACAATCCGCCCGGTTCAAGACACCCCGGAAGACCACCTAAAAGATGGAGGGATAGTTGGCAATCTACCTCCCAAGAAATTAACCAGAGGCAGCTTCAGAATTAAACAGATCGAAAGATCTACAAAAAGTAGAAGAAGAAGAAGAAGAACTTTAGATGTAACACTGGAATTCTTAGAGACATGCCTTTGTTTTCTATAAAACACTATTACACTAACTATGGCAAATTCTCTGCTATTAACAGGATTCAGATCCTGGGAAATGACTTTAGCGAATCTCATGATCTGGTGGATATAAAATTTGTAAGGTTTAAGGTGTGTATGACTGAGTACGTTAGGAATCAAAGATGAGTGAGATGTAACTTGGAGTATTCATTTCATTTCATTTTGTTAAGATGATTTCATTTTATTTTTAAGATCTTTAGGAAATTTATTTAAATTTACTTAATTTAATGAATTACTTAACAATAATTATTTAATCATTATTTTAATACTTACTTTTATTATGTACTTGTATTATGGTTAGCATATTTTATTTTTGTTAAATTTTGTAAAAATGTGGACATCCCGTAAATAAATAAATAAATAAATAAATAAATAATAAAAATTAAATATTTTCGGTGCCCAAAAAAAATTCTTATTTCTGTCCCACTGCTGAGTGTTATTCAGATCAATTAAATCATTTTGTACGACGGTAACTCAATGAACAGTTAAGAGTGTACTAGTGAAGTGATGTGGGAGTTCAGGTGACTAAAAACCTAGAAGTCCTAATAAAGACTTCAGAAAGAAAGTCGAAAACTCGATGTACCCAAATTTGACGCGATTCAACCCGAAAACTACCGGGTTCAACTTTTGATATTAATTTTTCTAATAATATTAATCTTAGATTTTCATTTACTTCATTAAGCCGTCTGAGTAAAGTCATGATATAAAAAGTGAATTTTCGACTTCAATTCTTTTACTTTTCACTTTTATAAATTACTTTAACGTATTTTTTTGTACTACACTGTGTCTAATAAAGTTGAGTTAGAAATCAATAGTGCAACCCCTATTTCCGTTGATTTTAAAAGCTTCAAATGTATGCAATTTAAAACGGCCGTTAGCTACAGATCTCAATTATTTATTTTTTAATTCAACCCTTTTTCCTTGCCGTTTGTGTCTTCGGGGAACGCGGAAAGCTATCGATGCAAATGTTAATTAAGGCCTTTTCCCAGTTGGAGATCCTACACCCAGTTGAAGAAGAAAAGTCACGTTTGTGTTAAATGGGCCTTCTAATTAATAAAGTCAAAGTGCTGAGATGATTTTTTTTAATATTTGAAATGGAAATTGAAATCTCCTGTTTTTCTTTTGTTGCTGTTTTTCTCCTGATTTCAATTACATTAGTCAAACAATGAACGGAGAGAAAAAAGAATTGGTAATGATTTTTCTTTTGAGCATTTTGTACAACTGGGAAATGTGTTTAAACAGTTTTTAATCCTCCATTTGATATTAAATTAAACACGAGATCTCTACCAATGTTTATAAAAGAAAAATGTACAATTCTATAGGGATTTTCTTACAATCTCTTACAAATTGTATAAAGTACGTTTCTTAGGTACTATGAATAATAATTTAATATTATCTTTGCAATTCTAAAGAAGCTACTTGTAATTATTGTAGCTAAAGTAGTTCTTTGGAAACTTCAGTAGGAATAGTGTAATATAAGCTGCAATATAAATTGTTATGGAAAGAAAAACTGTTCATCTAGTATACTTATGCCAGTCAGTCCATTTGATCAGTGTGAATGGCAGTAAATCATACGAAGAACAACGAAACCAACAACTAGCGCGAGAAAATACTTCAACTAAAATTGAAAAAAGAGACATCTGGCATTCTGCGTGCGGCCTAACCCGATTAGCTTCTTACGAGCAAATTAAAAAGTATACCGCTAGGGTTCTGATCCCTACCAGTCGTAAGATGCGATCAATGGGATGGGATGAGTAGCTCTTTGAAGCGAAAGCATCAATGGAATACTGCTAGGGTGCTGATCCTTACCGATCGCAAAAGTCTAACAATGGGATGGAATGAGAGATGGTGATCCGTCGCATGAGATGTTGGGATCACTTAGATGGAACATTTAGCTGGCAACAAATAAAACAATGATTTACTAATCATATTTATGTAACATATAAAACAAAGCGAAAACAACCCTGCGTAACAATTATTATTATTTCAGAAATTATCCAATGAAATATTCAATTAAACCAATAAATTCACCAATAAACTAGAATATAAGAACAGCAACAGAATATATCAGACCTTAGTCTGCAGCTTAGAATCCGAATGATTAGATGTTACGTTTTTTCTGTCTTACTGTATGACTGTGAAAGTTGGACAATGGACTCTGAAATAGAAAAAAGAATATATGCTTTTGAGACCATCAAGAAAAGGAAAACGGCGTATCTAGGTCACATCATGGGAAATGAAAAATACCAGTTCCTCCAACTTATAATCGAGGGTAAAATTGAAGGCAAGAGAGGAAGGGGACGCGAGAAAATGCCCTGGCTCCGAAACATAAAGCAATGGACAGGGATTAACGACATACAATCTCTGATACATATTGCAAGAAATAGAGAATTAATGGAAAATGTGATCGCTAACATCCATTAGTGGATTTGCATCTGAAGAAGAAGATGCCTTTGAGATGTATATATACAGAAGAATGTTAAGAATTCCATGGGTACAAAGAGTTACTAATGTTGAGGTACTTCGTCGAATGTGTAAACAAAAATAATTACTAAGAATAATCAAAGAGAGGAAAATGCAATACTTGGGTCATGTGTTAAAAAGCGAAAAATATGAATTACTTCAAGTTATACTGGAAGGAAAAAAACAGGGCAAGAGTTCAGTAGGAAGACGCTAGAACACTAGGTTGGCTAGAAGACGCCAACCTTCGAAAGGAGATGGAGCCATGAGAAGAAGAATAAGAACAGCTTTAGAGAAACATCAAAGGAGTTTAATTTCCTTGCCAATTATTTCAGTCGTTATGGGGGCTACTAGAAGCGAGACGAGTCCATAAGTCATACTCGTCAACGGGTTACGTTCCTCTTACGTCCCGCACGTACGAGGTACGTTGGTACGTTGGTACACATAGTCGGTATGAGGGCTAGTAGAAGCAAAACGACTCCAGAGGACATACTGGGCAACGTATTGCGTTCCTAGAATCCCAGACGAGTTTATGTGTGACCAATCTGCTTTTGTTCTACACAAACTCTGTAAGAGGTTTTACAGGTTCTATACAATCAGTCCCAATCTGAAAGTGCACCTGTGAGACATACCTGTAGCAGAAGATACGTGGTAGGGGAGTAGGCTCCTCAACGGCAACCTATCAAACGTGCTTGGTAGTTAGTTATCCAGCGTACCTTTTCAGAGTTTGCGGGCAGCGGTACGTACGGCAACAGTGGAGCCCCAGGATATGACTATCATGCAACCTTCACTGGAGACAGACTTACAGGGGCATTGGTTCTGCCAGAATATGATAGACTTCCTCTCGGAAGTTGTCAATATCCTTTATGCATTTATTCTACCCAAACGGTAGCGTATTGGGTCGTCAAGTTTCCGGAGGTCCGTCCCCGGCCTTTACCACCTGGGGAGGAAATCCTTGTTATTCACTTGTGTTGACACAGATTCCTTGATGGGTAAGGGATCCACGCTTTATTGGGTTCCCTGAGCTTCGAATCCCGCCCGCTGCGCAGATGTGTCCTGTCATCGCATTTGGCGGTTCTGCGTCTAGGCCAGGAGTTCGCCTAGTGTTTAAGATCAGAGTGCTCCGGGAAATGCAATCCAAGTAGTAATGTCGCCTTCCCATGCCCGCCAACCAGCGATTCTATAAAGGATGGGCCTGGACAATGGTGTAACCAGCAAGGAGCCACCTGGTGAGGTCGTAAAAATGACTCTCTTAATAGATAAAAGACAATTTTAAAACAAATCAATCCAGAAAGAATCTACGTCCCTCAGTAAAGAAGTTTTTCGTTGAATTTTTTTTATGTCAATAAATCTAAACTTAACATTCAGTTCTACACAAATCAATATTATACAATCGAAATCTTCGAAAATGTTTTTATTGTGTGTCTTAAATAAATTTTGGACTTTAAATATTTTAGCAAAATATTTCTTGTGGTCCAATCATTTAAAGGTTCATAAAACGACCACTGAATTGCTGAAGCACTGAAAATTCTTCAACTTAACGATTTTAACGTCTAGTAAATTATTCAACTGGCACTCAAACCAGCTTCAAATCATTGATTATACATGGTTAAAACTCTCCATACGCTGACCGCAAGACATAATTCAGAGCGGTAATTAAGCATCACTCATTTGACTTACAAAGTACTGCCTACTTGATTTATTCAAGTATAAATACTGCATAAATACTGTTGGGAAGTTTACAAAGGCACAGGCTTTTCGCTTTTTAAATCAGCGAGAGCAAGAATTCCGCGGTAATAATAGAGGTCATAACAATGGGAGAGCTCTTGAGACTTCTAAATTAACAGAAGGATATTTTTCGAGGGGTTCGGGTCAGGTTAATTAGGAGGAATTAGTACGGAAAGTAGAAGTTGACGTCTACAAATACAACTAGTTTAGCAATAGAAAATACATATTTACATAATTATATTTGGTATTTGTGTTAAAACTTAAGATTTTCGTCAATGTTTTCTTCATTTAAGAACGTGGCCATGTCCAACGATCAGGATCAGGGCCGTGACTAGTGAGGGGAGCACAGGGTTGGCCTATGTTTTGTTAAATTTGTAGGGATGTGAACTTTAAGATGATGATTTTTAGCTGGATGTAGATTAAGGTCATCATCTACATTAATTATGCTTCCTTGTATTTAGGAACACTAAGAGATAGTTAAGCAATAGAAAATCCTAGAGTCTACAATAAAAATTACAAGTTTTTACAAAGTTGAAATATCTACAAATTTTCTTGCAAAAAAAATTATTTTCAACCCAACAATTATAAGGAAGTATAAGCAAAATCTTTTCTTCCATTTATAAAATCAACGTAGTATATATTTCACATATCTAAAGAAAAAGCTAAAAACACGCAAAATTTTTTGAAAGATTTGTAAGATTATTTTCTTCCTAAGATTCTGAGACCAAGACATTTTATCAATGTGCACAAAACTTCCTCGTCCTACCAGGGAAACAAGGAAAAAAAGTATAAGCCAAAGAATTAAACACTACAGTCTTTGCCAATGATTCTCTAGAAAAGACATTCTTTTGATTTTGAAAATGTCCAGATTTTCGAAAAAGATCAAAATTAAAACCAAAGATGAATATTGGAATCATTCACATATGAAAAGATCCAAATTCTATCAATAATAAGACTGATATTAAAGATCTTTCCAACATGTATCATAATGTTATAAATTGAGTTGTTTTCTAAATGCACCATTAGCCGATATTTAGGATACAGCCCTAAACCACTCGTATCTTACTACCTGCCATTTGTATTTTAGGATCAGATACCATTTTTGCATTCCATGTAAAATCAGCAAATACCGTAATAGCGTAAAATTTAAATTATCACATAATATTTTTATAAGTCACCCTCCTAAGATTGCTGCATGCATGTATGCATCTTGCTTTTTTTTCTTTTAAATTTCATTGATGCCAATGACAATTGATTCCCTCTATTAAATAAAACTTGTTTGTTGTTACTTCCTCGGCCAATTTCCTTTCTAGGCACTGCCAGACATTTTCAGTGGGGTTCATGTCTGGTAAATTAACAAGCCATGGTAATAGAGAAATTTCTTTACCTATCAAAAAACTTATATTGTTCTTTTACAACTACTTTTACAACCTTTTCGATACACTTTATGTCTTAAGTAGCCTTCTTTTCCATTTAAAAACACATCTAGGAACGCTAGTTGTTGATCTTTTTCTGTTTGCATAGTAAATTGAATATTTGGGTGTAGTGTTTTTCACCATTTTTAACTTTATTCTGTAGCAGAAGATAATTTTGAAAGAGCTTAAAATTCAAAAAACTGAAATTTCTTGCACCGAGTATTTATTTTCGATTTTTGCATCTACATTTGGTCTACTTCTAAATATTTATCCTAGAATAACTGATATGGACTATGTGTCTCAATATTCGAAACTACGATCTAGATAAAACTTCCATTTTACTACCATTCTGCGCACTAAATCATCTGAATAAATAAAAATAGCACAATTTACGTCTCGACCAAAAATTTTCATATTTCTCTGGTAAAAAGCAACTCTCCAGTAGTTTAGATAACCTCAGAAATTTATAGATAGGGCATCTCAGACGGAAAATCACGTAATCCGCAAATGGAACATTTCTGAAATAAATTTAGGTAAAGAATGTCCGTTCTAAATCAAAATTTACATCGGTATCCCGCCAACTACTGTCGTTCATCTTGTTTTTGAGCAAACAGCGCAGTGACTAGGAAACCAAGCGTCGTGGATTGTGTCAAAGGCAAAGTAGACAAGAAAAGCCGTTTAAGGACAGAACAATACATGTTGGAAATTTTGGCAGGTACTTTTACGGTATATTTTATGATCTACAAGGCAGAATAAAAGCTAAAAAGGAGAAACAATATATAAAGTTTATCGAAATACACAAAAACACAACTAGTAAATATAACAAATACTAAATACTACTAAGAAATACAAAACTAATAACATACGACATATAAAAAGCTTTGAATTAGATTTCTAGATGTACCAGAGAGAAAAAACTATTAGTGCACGAAGTAGATGGGAAAAGAGACCTGGAACAGTGTTAAAAATAAATTTATTTTTAATAAAATGTGGTGTAAAATCAGCAGAACTAGAGGAGATAGTAAAAGCAATGCTTTCAGCAAAGAACTAACCAGGAAGTTATTCAAGTACTACAAAAAATAATGGATAGGAGAAGAATGCGAAAGAAGACCTACCTGTTCCTGGTGGTAAATGGTTAGACAAGACTATTTCTGTGAAGATTAAGACCCAAGATGAAAATTTATGAAGATATTTAATTAGGGAAGCCATGAATCATATATTATTAAGAATATTAGTCTTTAGCGGAATTTAGCAACCATCATGGCTGTTCTCATCTAAGATGCGGCTGCCTGAAAAGTTCGATAGATGAGTTCAGCCCAACATTAAATTCTTTTCCTTCCTTCCTGGATTTTTTCTTCTGATCCGATTGAAACTAGTACCTTTTGCTACCCATAACATACGCAGGTACTACGGCTTTCTGGTTTTGATGATTTCTCTTATTCCCATACTCTCATGCATTCTCCTAATGCACTTCACTGTTTTTTACATGATCAATCCATGATGTTTTTAGGATTCTCCTGTATACCCACAATTCAAATGCTTCCAGTTTCTTAATTGTCGCCACGCTCAGGGTTCACGTCTCAGTTTGCACCTTTCTCAGTTTATTAAAATTTATACCAATGCGCACTCTGCACTAACAATTTCTTTTTAGTAATCAATCTTGTGATTGATTATGGTCCCAACATAGTTGTAATTCCCGACTTATACTAGAGTTTCCTCGTTTACTGTTAACCTTTCATGGCTATTTTGTGAAGATTTTGAAATATTCATACATTTAGTTTTATTAATTTTTGTTGAAAGGCAATATTCTTTTGCATGAACACCTATCTAGTTCAGTAGTTTCTGCAAATTTTCGAGATTTTCTGTTAAAACTACAGTATTGTCCGCATAACTAATGTTGCAAATTGGTGTTTTATTGACCTTTACTCCAGTTTTTCTCTCAATAATCATTGCATTCAGAGTATGCATTGAAGAGAAGCAGTGACAATGTACAGCCTTGTTTCGCCCCTCTTTTAATTTCGATTTGTTCCTATATGTTTTCATTAATACGTACGTATGAGATGTTTATGATTTGAAATACTTTATTATAGTCTATTAAACAAACCTTCATATCCTGGTAAGCATTCAAGAATCTCTAGATTAATATTGAATGTAAAGAGAGCTTGTCTATATCAATGTCGAGTTTCAGATATATACGTTTGTGTAGGATATTTAGAAATATTTTTGGTGTATGGGACATCAGACGATCAGACTAATACTCAGGTACGGTGATAGCTGCATTCTCTAGCGTTTGTCTTCTTAGGGACAAAAATAACGGTCTAAGTCCACCATTCCTTATGGAGACCAATAACAGCTTTACCAAAAGGTCCATGTATTTCGTTTCCATTATTTTAAGAATATCAATACGTAATTCGTCTGCACCAGGACTTTTATCATTTTGTATTTTCATTTTGTAATTTCTGTAACTTTCTGTCTTTCTTCGAACGATGTGTGACCTATTTTTCCTTACTATGGTTTATAAAAATGTAAAAATGTATATTGTATTAATAGGCCACAAGTCTTTCGCCTTTAAACAGCTCTTGTGTGAGTTTTAGTTTTTTCTCAGTCTCTTATGGTCTTCTCATTTTTGTCTATAAGAGATAAAATATGATTTCTTCGTTGTAACCTTGCCAACCTTTTTATGTATACTGAAATAGTAATTCTTCTGAACTTCTTCAATTTTTTTACAATTTCTACTCTAAAAGTATATTTGTTTTCGTTCTCTGACTTTAAGTCTTATCTAATTTTTAATAGATCTATATTTAAGAATATCTTTGTTCTTGGCTGTCTACATAGTTCCATCATATTCAATATATAGTCGTTCGTTCAGCTCTGTTTCTTTCTTACAGACTTTTTCAATATATGTTTGCATGGATGGAGGAGATAGCTTTTTATTATCTGCCTTTGTTGGAATATTATTGTTCGATTTATCAAAGCTCTCAGGTATATTTTGTTGCAGATTCTTCTGAAGGTTCCTTCAATTTTATTATTTCTAATCTAGGGGCTTTATGGCGTTTTTTGATGCATTTAAGTTCAAGTGTAATATTGGAGATTATTATTGGAGAGTATATTAATCATGATATAGTCCATCTGATTAGTCTTTGGATTATCCGCGAGCGACCACCTTTTATATAACCGTCTCATTGGTAATTTAAAAAATGTGTTTATATGTATTTAGTTCAAGCTCTTGGCAAAATTGTACTAATTGATCCTTCCTTTTATTACGCTTCTCCAATCCATGGTCTTTTACTATTCTTCCACATCTTCCTTTGCCAATTTTATTGTCGAAGTTGCCCATAAGCATAGTAATTTCCATGTTCTTAGTTATTTTCAAGGCATAATCGACATGTTGATAGAATGCTTTGATTTCATCATAAGTTCTGTCTATCGTTGGTGAACTACATCAGATTGAGTTTGGTATAAGATTTATTTATAGGAGAATCGCTCTCTATCTCTCAGAAATTGCGGAAAATCGATAATAATAGCGACTGCATGTTGATGCTGGTTGTTAGTGGGTCTAGAGTAGTATAGCGTACCGATTTGTATAGGAAAGCAGAGAAAGGCCTGAGTAAGGCTCATTTCTTTAAGAAAACTTTGCATCGTATCAGGTTGATTCATGTTTATCATGTTCCAAGTGTCAATTTCATTGTTGGACAATAATATTTTGTTTATTTGGCAAATATTTCGCCTGCTAACGGCCTGGGAGTTCTTGTTCTCTCTTCCCCTACTGTATCTTGGGATTTGTTCCCCATGATCAGTAACTCTTTTGTATTTAGTACTCATTGCCATGATAGCTGTACCAGAGATATCCTCGTGGATCTTTAATATTGTAGTCATCCAGTGGCTTTTCACATTTTTATGTCACTGATTATTTCTTTGACAGAAATACAGTTCCTGCGCTTTTGAGATACATTTTATTACCTCAGGATAAAAAGGTGTCCAATCACTTACTCGCTTCTCTACCCAAAGCTGTTGCTAATAAATGGAAGGCTGTTTATACCGGTAATTTGGCTGCCTTGATTTAGTTTAGCTTACAGACCAAAATTGACCATTGGTCTGTATATATGTAGGATATATCTCGTGGATGCATATATGAGAGTATAGAGTGTCTTATGACCAGTTATCAAAAACCATCTTCCATCCATGACGCTCGACGTGGTGCTACTTCTGTAACACAATCCTACTTACTCAACACAATTATTTAGATTACAGACTAACAATCTTTATAAAATTATTACAGGCTCACCATTCCATCGATCGTGAAGCCACCCCATTGATAAAATAAGTAAAAAAAATTAAAAATAAATGTTCAGTGGTCCTTCGAAAAAAAATTACTAAAAATTTTATAAAATTTTAAAATTTTTTTCAACATTTACTTTATAAAATCTTTATTATTAATTATAATTATAAAAAATAAAATTTTATTTTTTCTTTAGTCTTGTTCATTTGTAAATATTTGTGTGATAGTGTTATTTTTATCCCCGTCTTTTTGGCATTTTCGTTCCGTTAGCTCAACATTTTTTACATTGTTAAACTACAGCTCGTAACTTCCTGCAAAACATATCATCGTAGTTTGTCAGCATAAACAACTATTAATAATATTCCACAATCTCAACCGTTCGGTCGGTCGGTTAGCCACCCCTGTAGCAAAATAAACAGAGACCAAGTGCCCTGCGGGTTGCCTAATACTTCGGAAAGGCAAGAGTCGCCCGCCGGCTGCTTCTTGCGTATGTAAATGGCGTTTTCTTGTAAACAAACTTCACATTCACACTGCTCGCTAGATGGGAAAATATTATCCATGGAAATAGAAAATAGCAAGTGGTGTGTCAAGCGCATGGAAATACGCTCATAAAAGCGAAATAGGAGACATAGTACGTGGAATCAGTATTCATAAACAGAAGATTAAATTAGATGATCTAGAAAGATGTAATATAACGATTTGAATAAGAAATGTAATAGTGGAAATTGTATATAATCAGATACAATAAAAAATAGACATGTTTTGTAGTCATTATTAGGGAAAGGATTTTAATAAATATGGAGTTTACAATAACAGATGTTGAGTATTAGCAAGAGAACTGGACCCTAGACAATCTTCCACTCCACATTTGCCACTTAGAGGATTCCACAACTGCTTACCGATAAAGAGAGCTTCTTTCTATGCAGTAGCAATTGAGGCATTATGAACAAAAAGGTATTGTTGTTTGAACAATCGTATTACATTTAAATGCATGCAAACTTTCACAGAAATATGCAGATATTTGCATTAAAACGCACTACATACAAATGATGCATTTTGCATGTTTACATAAGTACACTCAATTATTCTAGTGCACACATTCATTTTTTATAAAATCCGCCACTGCTGGCAAACCTGAACAAAAATTCCCAGCGAGTCCCGACCCAGTATATTTAACTCGTGTAATTTTAATTCCTGAAATGCTGAATTCGCGTGTTCAGCTGCGTTTCATTGCTAGTCAGAAGAGTCAGAAACGCTCAAATTTCATGGTAATTTAATGTTTTAATTAGGTTGTGCAAGAAGTTTTACATTTCGACTGCAAGCGAGTGCGGATCCAGAACTTGCTCGCGATATTCTTGGGTCTCTCGCTCCATCTCCGACCGTAGGCGGCGTGAAACAGATGGAAAAACAAAATAAATGTAAACCAAGACGTTAAAGATTCAGGAAAGCGCAGTGGAGCCGGATAGGGATGCGAGAAGCTTTTACGATTTAAGACAATATTATCGTACTATTCCTTTTATTTATAGTAAGTTAACATTGCTACAAAACTATATCTCATATATATCCATTCTTCCAATATAACACTACATAATAACGCAGAGCAATGCCGATCTTATTTTTGTAAAAAACTATATATTTTAATAAAAGCGGTTATAATATTACGTAATACAAGCAGTAATTTATCTAATAATCTGTCAGAGTTCGACTTAAAAAGATTTTTTGCATAGCCTTAATCTACTCTTAGTTAAACTTCTGGCGAAGTTGATCAGCTTTTTTAACTTTGAAACGCTAGTTTATAAAATCTTTCTGGGATTAGAAATGGGAAGTTGCCCCTTTGTTTTCCTTGAGACTTTCTTTCATCCATATTAAAGTTACCTTGTTCTTTGCTGCAAGTTCTAGATATGATCGGCCTATATTCGTAGTGAATTCGATATCGAATTCACTATGAATATAGGCCATGATGAACGGCATTTGGAGTGCAATTTTTAGACTCCCTTGTCGATGCATTCATCAAGCTGTTTGCTTCGCAAGTCTTAGGGAGCACGGCGGCCTATATTTGAATTCGATTTCGCCAGGTAGAAATCGTATGATTTCTCTTTTTGTTCTTAGATGGCGTAGTTACGTCCGTAAATAGTTATTTTTAATAACTATAATCTGTTACATATATGACACTTTGTAGTGTCATGTCAGATATCTCCTATATGTTCTATGATCAGGCACACAGGACATCTGGGCTAGGGGAGGTTAGGTTATGTTTGACAGTTCAATAAACGTGCTCACAAGGTAATCTTGTATTGTTTTAATTTAATATAAAGCCAACTTGAAACATAATCTACGACGGGAAAATATTTTGGTTTGATATGGAGTAGTAACTATACCGTACTGAGGAGATCTAAAGAGATCGAAATACGTATATGCGGCTTGTTGCTGCTCTGTATCAAATCAAAATATAATACCGTCATTTGTTGTGAAAATTTCAGTTCAAATTTCGTACCCAATTTTTGCATTTTGCCGCAAATCTTTTGAACAGTTTTGGTGTTAAACCATCTAAACCAAGTGAAGCGGCCGTGCGAAGTTTAATTAAGTGTTGTTTGGCATGATCCACTGTGAATTCAACTTGCTGTAAGGAAGCGCCGACAAGATTACAGTTAACAGCAGGTAAATAGCCATCATTCGATTCTTTGTAAAAACATGTGAAAATGCTAAAGAGAGAGTTTCGGAAGATTCTTTGTCAGAGGAGTATAAAGTCTGGTTGGGTTTTTGAAGTAGAGGAATGGAAGCTTTAGAAGTCAAGGAGAAATGTATGTATTTGTAGACTTTTTAATGTTACCACTTTCAACAACATTTGCTTCAAAAATTTTTCTTAGAGATTTTAGAGATGTTGTAAGTTATTTGAAAATCTGTGGCTTTGGAAATCACTACGAAGCCCGGTGTGTTTAAATTTCCGCCATAGATGTCGTTTGTGATTAATTTGTTTGCTTGCTGTTCGATCTATCCAGGGTTTAAGGTTGTTTTTATAAATCTTACAAAATTTAAGATTTATAAGGTACCACCAGAAGGTGGTATTTGTAGGAATTATATTATGAACGATATCGTGAATATTATTTTTGCTGAGTAGTATTTGATTGAACTGGATGTGAGCCGTTATAACTGCACGATCTGATTTTCCTATAGGAGAACTGACTTCGAGAGATATAATCATTATTGAATGATGAAAATCGTCATTAAAAAGCACTAGATCTAAAGTAGATGGTTGATTATTAATTCCAAATGATGAGTTGTATCAGGTTCAAATTTACTATAAAACTTTTAAATAAATTATGATATTATAGTATTGTAAAATAATACATACCTAGATGATTGATGATAGTAAGCAAAATGTATACTTTAAAAATATTATGAGTAGAAAACAATTTTATTTTTAAATTTAAAAAATACATTAAACGCTAATGATGTGGGTGTTACTCATCCCCGAAACAATCCCCGTCTATAAAAGAGCAGCGGATGTCAATGAAACAAAAACGTGGCAGACGCTGGCGGGTTGCTGAAGATGTTCCGTTTATGTTTTTATTAGGAAAGGCCCTTTTAAGCAGGTTTTACGGCCTACAAATAGACGTAGACATACAAATGTTACGTTTTCCGAGAACATTGTGAGAAAATAAAAAAAGCCGTAAGAGTCGAACGAAGATTCTGTTTACGTTTCTTTTATGGCTGCTTTTTTTACTTACGTATCCTATTTTTGGTGGTTATTTAACCACGAGGGCGCTCTCGAACCCTTACAGGCCCATATGATTTGTGGGAGAAAAACGACATTGGAAAAATGCTAGTATTCTTGGTCATTTTAGAAAAAGAAATATATCTGCGAAAGTATATAAACTCAAGTAGTGTATATAAACTTAAATGTGGCGACTTTCCAAAAACTTACATCGGTCAAACTGGTAGAACTTTTAACAAACGTATAGCAGAACATAAAAGGGCTTTCAATAATAGAAAAACAGATTCTACCTACGCACTTCACCTTCTAAATCATAATCATTCTTTTAATGACGAATTTTAAAATTTTCACATCCAAAATAAAGGCCTTAAGCTATCTTTGTTAGATTCTATGGAATTTAACAAATTAAAAAACACAGACATAATTCTGAATTACCAACTTGAGACAAACAGTTCTCCCCTCGTCAACCTATTTCGACCTATAAAGTTTAAAGGCATATCAAAAATAGATCATTTAAGAAAGGAAATCTGCCGAAACAGCGGTAGTGATAAGATTTTATAATAAATTTTGCAGAAGTTTTCTGTGTTTTATTTTTATATAATATATTTCATGAATAAAATAGTGTTTTAAAGTATCGCTAGACGCTCTACAACCAATGGTCCACTCTAGTGTACATCATAAGAAGTACGAAAGTAAAGTGCTCTCATCATTCTCTTTGCCTTTGTCCCTTTGCACGAACGGCTTCCCTTATTACATTTTTCCATAAGTAATGAAAATATTTCTAAATTGAATTAAAAAAAATTCTGTCATAATATTTTTTTACAGTATTATAAGAAGTTATTTACAATAAGTCCCTCTGATAATATTTATGTGTGCTGTCCATTTTCAGCAAATATGTTTGTTTGCCTAACAGTTTTAAATTTTTTGCTGAACATTAAAGACTTGGAGAGTTTTCAGACATATTTTGTTTAGCTTCA